>CM062828.1:1059248-1176776 GCA_031772345.1 Himalopsyche anomala
TAAAAGCCAAGTTTTTAACCGAGGAATACTTTTGGTGAAATGAGTAAACAATAACCAAAATGTTGCATTTCTACGGAAGAAAAATTCACACAATTCAGTGATTGACTGCAACATTTTCTTTTTAAAAAATCTGTGTAACCGTTACAAAAAAGTTTACAATTGCAGAGATAGTAAAAATATATTATATTACACACAATAAAATTTAGTATGATATACTGATATATTTTATTGCTTTCACAAACGGTAGACCCCGACACGTGAATAGAGTATTACAGATTTCTACATAATTTCGAAAGGAATGTACTAAACTAAATGAACACCGACCTCCGACCGTTAATGAGTCGTTCGAATGTTCATATATACAATTTTTCTTAGCCGCGGCCACCGCTGTCAGTACGCAAACATCGATAGCCTCTCTTAGTCGTATTCATCATCACATTTATACTCACTCCCCGTTTCATCTTTGCAGCGCTTCATCTGCTGGTTTAATTTAGACCACACAATTCCGACACTGTATTTTCTATTCAATTATCACATCTCATTCGTCGATTGATGTAAAACACGAGTGAAACTCACAAAATTTACCTCCACTCGATAAAACATAAGGTAAAGTGACTAGGAAACACGACGCAAAACTTTGTGCAGCCAATCTATACATCGATATATACTTTTACAATCTCTGTTAGAAATGTACTATGGTCGATCTAATAAGCGGGCGCGGAAACCTGTAGCTAGTATTTACCGCTGACAATTGTAAAAAGTCTCGGAAATAAATTTACATTAAAATAAACTATATTGTAATAACTTTAACATATATGACATTTTAACATGAAGTCATAAAAGTTTTGTAAACGTATTTGCAATTACCATGAATGATTTTGTAAATTACCAAGGATCAATTTTCAAGAAGAGAATGCGAGAACATTTACAGATATTTAATTAAATTAACTGTTATCCTATTTTTTGTTCAGTCATAGATAGTCAGTATAATAGAAATTGATTAGTCACCATTTTTCACACACATAAAGTATTATAATTCAAAATGGCATACACAATATTTTGCGTGAATTTCATTCGATATCTAGAGTCCGTGCAGCCGCTAATTTGTCAGCAATGTCCACGTCACTTCAGTCACTTTTACCTGCCAATAGGATAAACATATTTTTCGATTGATATAATCTAGCCGAACACGTTGCTATTATTAAACTTATGATTATTTCCGGAGTTGGTTAGGTTTCCGGTCAGCGCTGTGAAGATGACGTCGTCGTCATCTCCATTGTCCAGGCTGAGGCTGTCTCGCAGAGCCGCGTCGTCGTCGTCAGGTAGCAAAGTCTGTAGCGGCGCCATGGACCCGTCGCCGGAGCCGTGAACGACGTGAGGGGATTCATTAAATTCATCTAACTCTTCCATTCCTGGAAAGAAATCTTCATACAGTGAATCGCTACTAACAAATTTAAAAAAATACACAATATGAACAAGTCGGTTATCTAAACCTTAGCCCGTACCCGGCATCAAATTATCACATACAAATTACATCAGAGGTTTCATTATTTGAAATGTTCTACAGTAAAAGTCCGTTAATTCGAACAACGATAATTTGTAATTCGAAATTTTCATAATTTGCTCAGTTTCAAAATTGATTTTTCAAAGTAAATTCTACAGTTAATTCGAAATATCGCACATTTCATAATTCTTAATGTTTTTCGACAAAATGTACTTACGATTTCTAATAATTCAAAATTTTGGTTGAGGCTCTTGTCTCACTAATGTGGTGAAAAGATGGTAAATAAGACAGAAAACACTAAAAAAGCTCAAGGCTGCGTCGAACCGGAACTTGCCAAGCAAATATGCACCTTAAGCATGAACCCAACCCTTATGCACCTTCGAAATGTGATTTTACCAAAAGCAGAAAAATGAGACATCAATATAAGGTGAAGTATCACATGAGAAAGAATCAGTTGTTAATTAATGGTATAGAACTGTCAAAAACTTTGAATGGTACATTGTCCATAAGTGACGTCATTCTATTTTATAGTACGCGCGCAAACAAATACAGTGAATATGTTGTACAAGTGACTGAAAATCATTTTTGAATTTCGAATTAACGGACTTTTACTGTACTGTAAAATAATTGGTTTGGTTTTCATTGAAACCAAATATGCTTAAAAATTGTGTCAACGTCAACACATGAAAAAAAAGAAAGAGTATCGAATCAGAATCTCGTAATAAAGTAAATAATAAATAGCTTGGAGCTTTTGGAAATCAATAGTTATTAATAGAAAGGAAACATTAGTAAATAACATTTTAAATAGGATAGGTGGATCACCATTGTTAAATTTATTTCAATTGGGATTCACCACACCTAATTTAAGTAAATCGTTTATAAACAGTACTATCAAAGTTTGTATCTTACCAGTTCCCTGCGTCCAGTAGATTATGTAACACAACAGGTGGAATAACGAAGTTATCAAATTAAATTTTATACTAAATAAAAGGTTATTTGAAAAAACTTTATATTCTTACCGGAATATGTAGCTGCTGTCAATAAAAGGTATTGTTCAGATCTCGTTGGCCAGAGCAGATGGGCCATTACGCTGAAGGCCATACAATCGGCAGAATAAGTGATACCTGTAAAAAAAAAAACAATATTTCATTGTAATACAGTGAATTAATTTTAATATAATTATATTGTAAACAGGAATTAGTATTATTTCCACAATTATTAATTTGATGATTTATTAACCTTTTAGCTGCCGTAGGTAATTAATAGTAATTACCTAGCAAGCCGGCTATAATTTGCAACTATTAATTTAATTAGTTATTGACGAGATAACCCGTCTCTGGCGTGTTGAGCACGAAAAATTTTATGAGATATCTCGTCTGTGGCAGCTATTGAGTTAAATCAATTATTATTTTGATAAATGATAGAGTGAAAAAAGTCATTCAAGTAATTGGAGGAATCAAATTATTAATGTAATGAAATAAATAAACTAGATAAAACAAGTAAAAAAAAGTATCATTAGATGAAACTGCAAGTCTTACCGAGTAGAAATTTGAACCGCCAAAGTGGGCTTATTTGTAGAGCTACGAGGGCAATGACTGGTAAATATATAAACCACACCAAACTAGATGCTCCAAAGTGTAGCAAAAAGTTTAGTTTCACCATGTTATGCTCGTACAGCATTGTGTTTCTGCAATAAAAGAACACAAACATAAATAATAAAAGTTTTGTTTGCCTATTAACACTTTATCAAGGGACAAAAGAAAATTCCATTTATTGGGGCTTGTGTGCTATTGACGGGCTACCGAGTGTTCCGCAGTTAAAAATTCAAATTGAGCTAGTGACATCTGTTAAGGAATGTTCATGTTAAGTTAATGTTCAAGAGAAACTTCAAAAATTTATCATATTTCTTCTATCAACGATTTGCTATTCGACATTAAATAATTTTAATTCAATCAATATCAGAATAAGCCAGCGATTTCCAAGCTTGGAGGTGTGCCTACCTGAACAGGTAGGTGTGGACTATTGCAAAACGGTGCAAAATTTTTAAAAAATACTTGGGAATATACCCTCTTAAACATAGTCTTATTTTTCCAAATAATGTGTTTTAAAAAACTACATGTAGAACATCTGACTACTGCCCGGTGTAGTTATATAATTATAAGGCTAAGACAGGACTAGTAGTTAACTAATCGCTCTAGCTACACCCTGTTTATTTAGGATTGGAAAGATGAGAGGGAATTTTGACATCGCAAGCATCCGTGCATTGGAACAGAATTAGGTACAATTAAAGAAATTTGATTGACATTCCCACCTTAACTCGTAAATAAACCAAAGCATTATTAACACTCTCAGTGCTAGGATAAGCCAACCCGGCCATGTCTGGTACTCGTCAATCTCCTCGATGATGTCCACCTCGGTCATATTCCACGTGTAGAGTAATACGTGGACGACTCCGTAGCACAGCCAGATGCCGAACACTATCGGCTTCCATGTCAGTTCAATTCGTGTCACCGCCCAGCCTTTTGCCAAGAGTAACAAGAGCAGCATAAATATTGCCTGAAATTAATTTTAGGCCCAGTTCAAATCTACGATTCACAATTATACAATTTGTGCACATTTTCAATCAACGGTGTGGTCGTTGGATACTAATTGAATAAAAATAATAATATCTTTGATACATTCGGCGGTAACTTTATGGATGATCATTTTTAATATAAAATTAAATTTGAATACTTTGATATTCCACTTGTTGCGTTGCAAACGTGTTTCCCCTCTTTGAGAAGCATCATCAGACATAACATCGCAAGATTTAAAATAATGTACAAATACTCAGTTCTTCTAAATTCTAAGAAATTAGCAAAAACCTTAAAGTAAAACAATTATTATTAATCAAGAGTTCCCTGCCAATAAATTTTGTGGATATCTTCTGTATAGGTAATTAGAAATAATGCCGTTACTAGTTCCTCAAGATGGATGTATAATGAAACCCTGCTCAATATACATATGTTTCGTTAGGGTTTATTGGAAAAACAACAACCAGGTTGAAGAAAGCTGAATGTTCCCAACCGGGTATGATAGTATTCTGTTTGGTAAAATTTTAAACTAGACAGGTGACTCTCAAGTATAGATGATTAATTCTGTTCTCGCTGGTATCTAACCCTCTCCTGTGCTCTCCTTTGACCACATTCGCTCCCTATGTGGAACATATGACCGCCACGCATCATCTCAATGTTTCTCTGTCTATTGCGAATTGCTTTGTTTCCTCCGATGATATGCCAGCATCCCTCAGTTCCGCCTAGTACATCATATGGATTATTCCCAACGATCGTCCCACTGACATGACGGAGCGCTGGTATGTATAGTCCCTAATCTCTATGCCACCATTATCGGACACAAGCATTGGTTTTCTTTTCGCCAGGTGACATGAAATTCTCGGTTGAAGAAAAAATTCCCGCTCTTAATTTTTCATTTAAATGTTATGTATAAGAATCAATGTCTATGTAGAATAGTTAATCTTACAATAAACTAACAATGGTTTCAGCAACCTTCAGCAATCAGCCGTATGCTTTACGTGGAAACATCATGTTCGTATTTTGATTCATCAATTAATTCATCATTAAAATTATTGAAATTTAAAAAAATATAATTCACTCACCCTACTGACAATATCCAGTACGTCTCCCGCAATTTCTAAATTGGCATAACCAACACCGTCAAACGCAAACTTGACGGTGTGCACGACAATGAAGCAGAGTGCAATAAACTCGAGGAGAAGGCTGCACGTGAACAGTTTCGTAACCGGATGTCGCTGACTTCTGCAATCATAAAAATAAATACATTTCTTAAGCTAAGGTAGATAATTACATTAAAATATGTCGATGATGACTAACCAGTGTTGCAGCAGTTTTATTGCGTATCATTTCCGGATCGTGTTGACCTCAGCATATTATTATTTACTGTAGATATTCTTGATAAATGTGGTTAAAAAAGACTGCGTTATTATATTGACCTAAATAATCTCTTTTTACAAACAATGTATGTAGAAAAAAAAACATCACTGCGTCACATTAATATGCATGTGGAAAAATATTATAAAGCTTATCTCTTTCTTAGTAATTATCCAATCAGTCTGTGTTTTCATTTCTCATATTACTTAATGTGGTTCTCTCATAGAATGCTTACTCTTCACAGCTCTTAAAATGTTTCATCACAGCTGCCTTTAAATTGAAAATCTGGACCTTAGAATTAAGAGCTCCTTTTCAGAAGCTGCTCCTGTTAATCTCAAATAGTATATCTATGTAATGCTTTTTTTTTAAATATTTCATACTAGATGTTGAAAATGTGTCTTTTATATCCTGTGAAATTGTCATAAAAGCGCTAATGACACTTCTAAGTATTAAAAAGTTTCAAACCGAATAATGCACATTGACTGTCAACTGACATTCGTACGGTTTCAAGCCAGCTGTGATTTCGATCAGTTTAGAATAGACCTTAGATGAGAAACTTTAAAAAAGGCGAAAGCTGACTATTATTTTCACATGTTCTTTTTAACACGTTCACTGCTAATAAAATTCGTGGTAATTGTTGTCACGCTGATTTTTTATGAAATAGTTGTTGGAGTGCATTCGTAAATTATTTTTGTTTGATTTTTTTAATATGTTGTGTCAAAGGTGAGACGTAAGGAGACTTTGGAAGCATCTGTATTTACTCGAGTTATTATATAAATAAAAAAATTGATATAGTTGAGTGAATGTACCTTAGCGCATGGCTCCGTTGACAAGGTGCACGCGCTAGGCTAGGCTAATATTTTAGGGAAAACGTGCTAGCCGCGTTTTCAGCAGCCAACGTGTTAAGAGACAGCAGGTGTCAAATTTATCATTTATGTATGTTCGAACATAGTCGAAACGAAATTATAAAGTAAAGTCCTACAACAATATGTCTGTATATTTGATTCTTTATCTCCAGGATTTTTTTTTTAAATTTTATTTTATGAAATATATAAAACATGCTTATTTGTGAAACATGACTCTTTAAATAAAAGTCTATTTTTAAAATGGAATATAAGCAAATTTTTTAGAAAAAGTTACTTACCCGCACATGGTTAAGATTTAGTATGTCTCTAAAAACGCTCTTACGATTTACGATACTGACATTATTTAAGTCGTTGTAATTAAACAAAATAACCACAGCATTGCTGAAACCCACAAAAATAACACTAGCACAACACATCAGGTCAGTACTACTATGAAATTGGTACGGCTGGGTTGTTTCAGAGGAATAAGTGTATCGGATGTGTGTATGTTAGGCGCAAATTGTTATCGTTATTTAGAACATTTTAAGTGTACTGAATCAATTTAAAGCCATCTATTTGTAATATGCAAGTAAACAGCTTAGAATCACATACATGAATAATAAAAGATTTAAGTAATCTCTGCCGTCCATTCTGTAGATTCTTCACCCTCGAATTCACCATAGCTGTCATGACTTCTACGCCCTCATGTCAACAGAAATCAATTAAAAAAGACAGATGTGAGTGATAAAAAATACAACTTACCTAACCGCATACAACTGGAGCGGCACTAATATTATGTAGCATGACCAAAATAACAAATAGAGCTCTACTGTATTTTGTCTGTCGAAGGAAAACTGGTAGAGAAGTGTGTTGTAGAGTGAGATGTTCGGATTCCCATTGACAACCCAGAAGTCGTAGTAGATCTCTTTGTTGCTCTGGGTCAGAGGGTATTTGGTTTTATTTGAAGTAACATTTCGAAGAGCCCTTTCTCGTTGGGCGAAGACTGTCTCGTTGTAGTGATGCCATTCACATGTTGTGCGATTTCTATAGCATGCCACCATAGAAATATACCAGAATCTGAAATAAAAATAATCTAATAGAACGGCTGTTCATGGTACAAATCTTGCCACAATACTTAAGATTTTGTGCTGCACACTCATTACATGTAAGATAAAATGAGAATCATACAGATACTACAGATATATTTAAAAAAGTGTGAATGTAACAATCAGTGGCATACGATGATAGCTTTGGGTGTGCTGTGTATGGAAATGAAATAAAATAAAACTAAGCAAAACAATTAGGTATATGAAAAAAAGGTTGACTAACTGAGTCACAAACAGTTGTCGTCGAAAAACTTGTATCAAACTGCCTCCATTCGGAGGACATATACTCCACACTGGGAGCGGACATGATTAAAAAAATGTATATCAAAATGTTTTGAAAACTTTTTGTAATTATAAGGGTAAAATAAAGAAGTACAGTGGAACCTCTCATAACGAGTTTAATTCGTCCCAGAATCTTACTCGTTATGTGGAACACTCGTTATGCGAAACAATTTTTCCCATATAAAACAATGTAAAATACAATAATGCGTTCCATGTCGAAAAAAAAGATTTTTTTTATATATTTAACGTGTATTCAAGTAAAATTAAATACTTCTAAACTGTTAAGGAGCGTAACATGCATTTCGATTTGGAAAAAATGATAAAAAAATCGACTAGTTGATGCTTCTTAATGTACGATGCAACAGTTTCACATGCTTTCAGCTTTTCTCTTATTGCGCCAGAAGATTGTTTCTTTGCTACTTTCTCCTCCTCCATAACTTCTTGCTGTGAAAAACAATGCAACTCCATAAGCTTTTCAGTGGTCAGCTCTTGACTGTACTCTTTTAAAAGCTCATCAATATCGTTGTTATCCACCTCCAGTCCCATGGTATTAGCCAAAGATGCAATCTTGCTGACTGGAGACTCCACAGGTACTGTTTCAAACCCCTCAAAATCACATTCGATAACGCTCATTGGCAAAGCTTCTTCCAAGCTGAAGTGAGAGGTTCTCTTGGTAAACCTTTCCCACCCCTTGTCAATCATCTTGAGGCAAGCAATGATGTGAAAGTGATCTTTCCAAAACTCTGCGTCACTCGTTATGCGAAATATCGCTCGTTAAGGGAGCATTTTTTTCACAATCTGTTTTACTCGTTATGAGAGGTTCCACTGTATAAATATTAGCAATACATTTTATAAAAAGTATTATCACGCCATATCAGTGAAAAATGACCTGTAGAATAATCTAATACTAAAGTAGACGTGAAATTTTTGAAAGAACGCCCGAGAAACCTCATACATGACGTGTAAACTGTCAATAAAGAGGACAACTTTCGACTTAAAGTTGCGTACAAAAATATTCACTCCAAGCTACGCGTACCTAGACTGCGCGCTGTTTGCAGTCGTATGGGAAGGCAAGTCGTGCGCTTGGGACAACGCTCGCCTTTTCAAATACTGTATATTCCGCACAACAAATATACTTTAAATATATTGTTTTATGTTCTAGATTTTGTGGGTGTATGTTTCGGATGTGCGGTGCACACCTTGCACACATTGAATATACGCCCCAGGTAACAATCATTGGATGGATTGGATGAGCGAAAATGGCCCTGATCATTTCATAAAAATGTGGAATTAGAGAAAAAAAAGAATTTTATTAATTTTTTTGTGGTGAAAGCATGACCGACATTATAAATGTATGGAAAATATACAATAAAAACGGTCAATCAGGATAATATGGGAAAAATTAACGTGGGATTATTTAACATTGCTCTTATGGATATTTGACCGGGATTATGAAAAATAAATAATCCATGTGAAAATAGTAGATCGGGTTTTCCACTGTAGATAGTTTCAATTCTAATTCCAATAGCTGACTCGATATACAGAATCAATTGTATTAGCGAGAAGTGAACAGTCGAAAATGCCAAACATAGTCCCCTAAAGCCAAACTGATATTGGATAACTGGATCTTTGCAACAATTCTTATCCTCCAACGGTAGCATTTTTTGATCTAACTAAACTTCAAGACATTTCTGTCATTTGAAATCGGGAGGTAGGGAAATAGGTTTGGTAACCTATGGTTTATCTAGTAATTTTCCATTAAACACGAATAGAGATGTACCTTCTAATTCCCTAATGTAGAAATGTCTTAAACATTTTGTCGTTGATAATGAAATCCACATATTACTTATTTTGAAGCAAAATCCAGTCCATCGCCTTTTCCTGAACACTGTCCAGAAGTGAAACAGAAGATGATGCATAGCTAAAGATTTCAATAATAATGATTTTTATTTCGATACATTGTAAAACAAAATATATCGTGCAAGTGAAATGTACATACCTGGGCTGTCCAAGATTTTGGATGACATATGTAAATTGATTTCCTTTGACAACGTTCCAAGGTGTATCTTCATCTGCACAGAGACCACCGCGTTTGCACGGAATAGCTCTCAAGTAATCCTGTCCCTTTTCATTGCACTTAGGGTGGTAAGCTGTCACATTTAATTTGTGAAACATATGTTTGCATGCTTTCTCTTTGTCAACCACATTTCGGTTGTCATAATACTCTAAAAAGAGAGGCCTGTCCAGGACAGCGAGCGTTAAGGGCACAGGATAATCGTAATCGGACGTGATATTTCCGAAAATGTATCCGTAAGAATCCCTTTTAGAATGGATGTCAGTCTGTTGAAATCCGAACTTCGTCAGGAATTTAAAGAAATCATCTGTCTTGAAATCCCCCTGGATGTGAATAGCATGTATATTGCAGGCGCACAATAATAACAATAACAAACGCGCACTTAATCGCACGTTAATATTTGACATAATTAACACATTTTTGAAAACAATCAAGCTGCTCAACCTAACTAAACTAGTGTTTCTCAAATTTCACGAGGTTCCAACATAACATAACAAAATATGCATGGCTCCAAATCTGGCAGCTCAGTGAATGTTATCAGTGTTGTAAGCTACATTTCCAAGGCATTGTGTTGATAGCTACGTCATTCGAATTCTAAAAACAAATATACCTATGTTGGTCATTTTGAATGAGATCCATATTCAAATGTAAAAATAGAATAAAAAGAAATCCACTTTAGAACAAGATCCCAAAACGTCTTTTACTACTTAGCTATGGTTACATTAATAGAGTGAATTGTAAATCAATTACACTGGCGGATTCAGAAAATATACCTGGGGATAGCCATTCAATTTGAAATATAGATCCTATATAATAAAATGAAATATTATGGTAGAAATAAATAATTTATAACGTATCGATTTTATATAAATTTAATTATACACAATATACACCGAATATTAAAAACGGCCCACCGGTTTCGTACCGCTTACTTGGTCTATGGTAACAGTGAAACTGCTTTACCGACGCAGTACTGTTGTTTCGAGGGAATTTGGTTATCTATGACTTCGCTTGTCAGTTTTGTCACATCAAATATTTCGTTTAGAACGCATTCATAGTGTTAATAAGTTTATTCGTGCGACTATGATCGATCGGTTGTTTTAGAGAGGCTCTAAACAGTTGCTTGGGAGAAGAGAATCGTATTTTGCGCAAATTAGCTCCGTCGCTAACGGCTGACGTCCATGAGAGCGTTCCCGCCGGAGTAGCGCCCCGGGTCTCCCTCTCGCCATGTCGGACTGCGCCGTCGCTAAGTCGGCGGCCGACCGCGACGTCGGCGCGGAGACGGCTGCCGATAAGGCCCTCTTCGAACCGACGGCGGAGATGATGGTGAACGACTTCGACGACGAGAGAACCCTTGACGAAGAGGAGGCCCTCGCCGCGGGAGAGAGGCAAGACCCGACCGCCGAGCTGTCGAGTTTGCAGAGAGAGGGGGACATGCCCCTCGAAGAGTTACTGGCCCTCTATGGGTTGAACCAGAGGGAAGCTGCGAGGGCCGAACGCGTCGCCGAAGCCGGGCCACGGGTGGCAGAGGTCGCAGGCCGCGAAGTCTCCGAAGAAGACAAGCCCGAGCCGTCGCCGTTGCGGCGGCTTTACGGAGGGGACGGCGAGCCCCCTCGCTTTCTGCGTTCTGTCTCGCGGCCACCTTCCGAAGAGGAAGAGGACTGCGATTACAGCCCAGAAGAAGACGATTGGAAAAAGACTATCATGGTCGGCAGCGATTACCAGGCGTGGATCCCGGAAGGTCTTTGTGGCTACGATGACGCCCCTCCCTACGAAAATGAAGACCGTCTCCTCTGGAATCCGGCGGCTATCGATGAAGCTGCCGCCGAGGATTACATGGCCCGAGTTGGGGCGATGGCTCCCGCTGGAGCAGGCGTTGGTGCTGTGCCTGCGGGTCCTCGGTTACGTGATGACGAGCAAGCCCTCTACCTCTTGCAGCAGTGCGGACACAGCGTGGAAGAAGCGCTTCGGCGCCGCCGGATGTCCGCGGCCGACGCCCCCGCTGCTTCTCCGGCATCTCTAGGTCTCTGGTCTGAAGAGGAGTGCCGCAACTTTGAACAGGGCTTAAAGGCCCACGGCAAGGACTTTCGACTCATTCGGCAGCATAAAGTTCGCACGCGTTCGGTGGGAGAGCTGGTTCAATTCTACTACATCTGGAAAAAGACCGAGCGTCACGACATGTTCGCCAACAAGGCACGCTTGGAGAAAAAGAAATACAACATGCACCCCGGTCATACTGACTACATGGATCGATTTCTTGAGGAACAGGACGGCGGCGGGGCCCGGGAAAGAAGCGCGTCACCAGGCGGAGTGCAGGCTGGGAAGGGTTCGGGAGACAGGGATAGAGATGGTGATGCTCCCCCCGACCCGCTGGCTGTGGGCGGGCGGGAAGTTTTCTCGGAGCTCCGACGCAACTCTCCTGCTCGGTCGCCAGGCGCAGATGACACGGACCGCGAGATGGACACCGTCTTATAGGGAGGTGGTTCATGATTTGCGCATCTTCGCCTTCGCTTCCGCTCTGATAAGAGTGCGATTAGACCGGAACGTTAAAAAAAAAAGGAATGTGCGCATGCGGTCCAATAAAGGATTAGTTAAAGATGCGACAATTGAAACAGAATCTTATGATGTCTGTCCAGCATAATACTTTGTGATCACAGTCTATCTCGAGTGATGTGAATGGATCCGCTCGTTGTTCCAATTCCAGGCTGCTGACGAGATGTACATTTTTAATTATTCTTTACTCGCGTAACCTGATATGTTGAAATATTCTTTTCTTCATGATTCCTCCTTTTTTCTACATAATATTTTTACACTCTGCCTTTCCACTTCTTAATATTTGAAAGATGCTACGTATTCCACCATCAAACTTTCTGAACACCAAAAAGGAGTAATACATGTTGGCGTGAAAAACTCTTTCAAGATATACTTGCTACATCTTCAAACAGTCATACGAAATATCAATGTATAGATTAATATTTATAAATCGATGGTTAAGACTATCGGTAATCATCGATGCGCAAATTGATTTTAGGCCTCGGGCATCTTCTTCAACGAAATTTGATAAGTAACCGATATTGTAATAAATCTATCGTTGACAGATTGAAGAAATGAATTTTTTAAATACCCTGCTTTGCCAATGTTTATTTTTTATGTTATAATAACTGTTCAAACTTTGTGTGTCTGATTGGCACTTATTCTTTACATAATCTGTAAATTCATAATTCTCGCAAAAAAAATAATAAACAATTAATGGTCATCTATCACATTAATATGAATTTTTAAAATCATTTTGTAGAAATTTGACTACAAAATAATTACTTCACTGTAGTTTTTCTGTTATACAGTGGAACCTCGATCTACCGTTCTCGCATTGTTCGTTTTCCCGCATGGATCGTTTATTTTTCATAGTCCCGGCCACCAATAAGAACAATGTAAAAGAATCCCGCATTAATCGTTCCCCGATTTACCGTTTTCCTCGATCTATCGTTTAAATATCTTGGTCCCGTCACGAATATTATCCCGATTGCTCGATTTCGTTGAATATTTTTCATAAATTGTTTTGCTTCGCATTTCGTTTCGCGTTTTTTTTCAGTAGAACCCCAATCTGCCATTCTCGCTATCTTCGTTTTTTTTCATGGATCGTTTATTTTTTACTCGACCAAGACCCCGTCATAACAATATTGAATAATTCCACGTTTATCATTTCCCGATTTACTGATTTCCTCGATCTATCATCTAAATATTATCGTCCCGCCCCAATTATTATCCCGATTGACCGTTTTTGGAGAATATTTTTTTTTCGCTCAAACAGTTTTACATCGCATTTACATAGTTTTGGTATTATTTGAAGATTTCCCGCATTATTCGTTCATTTATTACGGTCCCCTGAAAAACGTAGAATCGAGGTTCCACTGTACAATAGTTTTACTATGTTGGTCCATAATATCAGTTACTTTAAAATCTCTGTTGGACATCTTGTGCGTTAAGCATTTTATAGTTTGTCGAATCGATAGCCTATTTTATTTCTAAATATTAAAAATACAGCTTTGCTTTGTTGTCAATGGCAAAGAATAAAAAAAAAACCATTCACACCACTGGAATGTTAACAACTTAACGACCACTGGACGCATATTTAAGTCTTTGGAAACCAATGAATACTGGCCGGAGGACTTATATATGCTTATAGGCGAAGTATCTGGAAGCTAAGAAAATTAAATTTGGTAAAGATATCTCAATTGGTTTACAAATTATAGTGAATTTAGTAAAATTACAATTATTGCGAATTTTTCGCAAAATTGCCCGGACGCCAGGTGAAATTCTATAAAACAAACGTGCGGTCGTTGGGCTGTTAATATGGACCAATTTAAATGGCTTTTCATTCCCATAATTGTTGTTCGGTAATGGCGAATTTTGATGACATAAATTTAAGAAACAAAATATTGTCAAGAAATTCTCACAGATGACGCTTTGTTTGGTCGGTTACAAACTTGTGTAGCATTTTTTAACGTCTCTGCTGGTATTGTAACAAGTAACGCTAGCACATAAAAAATTCCTGCTTCCAATCTATCCCTGTCCAATTATTTTAATTTCAGTGTCTTAAAATTCAAACATATATAAGAAAGAACATTTTTCAACGTTATTGAATCAATGACTGTATTATATTCCTTGGTATTCGGTTCCATTTACCGTTACGTAATAATTATGCCCCTAAAATTATTATTTAGTTTTGTAAAGTATGAATTAAATAATTAAGTAAATGAATATATAAATATAGGTACACAGATTAAAATATTCTATAAATTTTTGGGAGAAAACTACAGTTTTGTTTTTTCCATTGTTTTTCTTTTTACTGAACATACCCTTTTTAAGCCTTAATAGTATAGAAAAACACTATCTGCAATATACCTCGATTGCCTGACAGAATAAAACTTTATTGTAAATAAATTATCGAATCTTGTACATAATCCTTACCTATCAATAAATTATAATATAATATTGAATTACTTACTACCTATGGAAAAAACAAAGCAGGCAGTGTTAAATATATTTTACTTTGATTTAATTTTTAAAATGATAGTAATTGTTTTTTTTTTTTACAACTTTTAATAAATAAATAGGAATAATTTTGTTTTTTGAATTGCCCTCCTCGAGAAAAAAATGTGAACACTTTCATATTGTATCATAGTAAAGGTTTGTAGCGGAAGGATCAACAACTCTAGTTTCGATTTGCCAATGTTTTGGCAGATGGTAATATTACAGCACCATTAACATTTCCCTCTCTGCAATATGTATTTACTACAATTCGACTCAAATAATGTCAATATCGATGAGAAATATAATAGATACGGTGCTCAGAATTTTTGTATTCCTCTGTAATATAATTAAGATTTATATAAAATTTTTGCGATGTATAATTATTCATCTGGAGTGAAGGAAATGAATAATTAATCGGGGATAGACTCGTCAATACAGAGATGATTGCCGGTGCATTTCGCTGTGTGTGTACTGTGTGCACGTGTTTGACCTCGTCTGGTATGAAACGTCGCGGCCGGCATTTTATTTAGTAACATGTAAGTTGTCATATGCGGCGGTACTGCCGGATATTTGTGATGCTTTTTTCTCGTTTTCAGACAATTTTCAGCGCTAACATTACAAAAAATTTTACATTTCTACTTGAAATATGATTAATAAAAATCAATATTTATTAAAACTCTAATTTTTCTGATTTTTAAATCACTTTTTCATAAGGTGTAGTAAATACATATCACCGGAGCGCGCGGGATTTTTAGCACCGTAGGGAAAAGGTTAATGGAATTTTGCTCTTACAATGTGTAATTGTTTTTAGGACAATCGAGATTCGGGCTCGGGCCGGGCCCTAGTTTTTTTAGAAAGATATTTCTGACCATTTTCCGGTCATGAGTCAGCAATGCAGCAAAACTATTTGTTCCACTAACGATACAATCTTTAGTTTGCAATTTATGATGTCATAATTTATATATTTACTCATTGAGCATAAAGCTAAGAAACCCACAAAATTGCATGAACTAATCAGAAACAATTATTTTTTTATTTTGGATTGACCAATAGTCATATTATTGCAGCTATTTGTCATTGTGAATATTATTCGGTAACAACTTTCGATTGCTTTAGGATATTTGATTGATTGGTGTCAGAGGATCCTTTATTTAAAAAAAAATAGATCTTTCAAAATGAGTGTCTAAAGCAGGTGCATATATTCAGGGTGTGCAAGTCGTGCGCCGCTCGCCCGTCAAGAAGACGATCATGAAGCGATATATTTAAAATGTATTTGCAAGCGGCAGTGAATTGTATATGCAATCACTCAAGGCGTTCAATACGATTGCCGCTCGCCTCGTGATCCCGTACAGTTGCATACATTTGACCCGTCTGCGCAGGCGTCGCGTCAAAGTCATGTTTTTGTTTGAAATTTCAAGGACCCTGGACGATCTCTTTCATTCTAGCTCACACGTGTTGTATTGGTTGCAAACTCATAGCGTTTTTAGGCGCGCACTAACTCCCAATAAGAAGCTATCGAAGTACACAAGGCCTGACTGTGTAGTCTAAATTTAATTTATGTAGAACAAAAGGATGCTAGTTGAATGAACAGAAAGGCACGTTTTATGATAGTGTAATAGAAAAATTCATGTCGCGAAGAATTAAACACAAGAAGAATTGTACAAATAAATAAAAATAAAATTCATGTTAAAAAATCGTCTTTTTTGAAAAAATATGTCATTTACGCTTTACAGCACACCCTACATCAACACCCACCGTACGCCACTGGTCTAAAGACGACATAAAGATAAAAATGATTAGTGGTGCGAGGTATTGCAAGCAGCGAAAGAAATTTTAGCATAGCCAAATTGGCGGCTCAGGAGCAGCAAGCCAGCCTAAGTAGTGATAGTGTTGATTCTATCATTTTTTAGCAAAGCAATGTTTGGTTTTTTATGCTTGTTTTTGTAATTAATAGTTCTTAAATTTTTTTAAAAAAATGGGTTTTTTTGGGATGAGAAATAAATCTTGGCTTCGAGTCAGCTTTGGGCAACAAGTGTGGTATTAAGACCGGGCAGTGGCAAATTAAGCACACGAGAGGCCCCAGGCGCAATAAAATTTGGAGCCCCTGATTTTTAGAAAACATAAAAATGTCAGAAAATTCCATGTAAAATGGTAAAAATGTATAGAAATCTGAACAAAAAGTATATAGGTTATATAATATAAACTTTTTTGAGGCCCCAAGCACACACCTCATTCGCTTATTGGGTAACCCGCCACTGAGACCGGTGTCGGGCCTGAATTTTCCGGACTCTGAAATTTAATCTAATTTTGGTTCATGTAGACTTCTATTTCAGTTAACGTTAATATTGTACATTCATATATCTTCAGAAACATACCGCATTCATCAAGCTTTATGGTTGGCAAGGAAAAAGTTAAATCTATTTTTTGAAAAGTTTCATTAAAAATAATTTAAGGCTGTAATAAAAGGATTCAAGAAGTTTATATTTGAACAATATTTTGTTTGATATTTAAATTAGGTTTTCAACGCTTGTCTTTAAGCAGAAGCCTGAATAGAAAATGCCCTTAAATATATGCAAATTCACATTGATTTCTTTTTAATAAAATGATTTTGTCGGTATAAGAAGAAATAGTTTTTTTTTGAAAAGGTATTTTTAAGTAAACAAAAGGATGCTTGAACTGGTGGCTTTTTTTTCTGGATATTATTAAACTGCAGTTGAGTACCCCAAGATTGGACAATGAAGAGAAAGATAGGAGGTATTTAAAGCATACACAGTTTGCATGCATCTAGAACAGTGGTTCTCATGTGCGGCCATCAGAGGATTTTGCTGCGGCCGCCAACAGTACAGTTTTTTAGTAAATGCAACTGCTATTTTTATCACATCTCAAAACAAAAAAAAAGACATTTCCATAGGACCATTGATGCTTATAATGCGGCCACAGTGAAATTTCACATGAGAACCACTGATCTAAAATGTTTCTTCTATTATCAGCTGCTCAACTTGTGTCATCACCTTGGAGTGCGGGATAAATAACGTGTTCATTTATTTTTTTCCTCAAAACAGGAAAAACTTAATGTAGTATGTATTTGTATTCAAGAAAATGCATATTTCTTCATAGTTTTTATTACATTACATTTTCAAAAACTTTATCGATGAAGGAGACTGGAAGAGCCTTGACGCTGACGCGTCCTGATACTTGAAGCTCCATAAATTTGATATCCAAAAAAAATTACATTACATAAGTTTTATAACAAAAAAAATATGCGCATTCGGCAAAATTTCTGCTAACTGCGTGAAATAGGCAATTTTACTGATTCGGCGTAAAAAATAATACAGTACACAATAAAATTTAAAAAAAATAATTTCAGTGTGTTTAATATCTTAAAACACGTACCTCTTATTTGAAAACAAAACCAATAAGAAAGGAACGAACAAATGAATATAAATAATTTATGTAGTACTTACTATATTTTTCTGACAAGACAGTATATTTGGTTTTGTTTTTCACTAAAAGTGAAATATTCTTGACAAGATTTCTTAAAATGTACTATTGTAATCAACACTGCTTTGAGAACTTTGACTTGCAACTCTGTCTTATCACTTGCACACAACTTATTCATCATTGAAAAGATCCTTTCTACGGACGCATTAGTGCCGGGTAGACTTAAAATATATATTCGAATGTTCAAATTAATTAAGTTATTGGTCTGGAAGTATTCCACAATTCCACCCAGCGACTTTCAGTTGAAACATTTTCAGTATTCCATCCCATTTTTTAATTTCTCGTGCTGTTTTTTGAAATAGTTACTGTAGGTTGCACTCTTTCTGAAAACGAGATTTGTTGGCGTTCCGAGGCAGTGATTAGGGGAAACAGAATGTTTGATCAAGTTAGGGATAACATTTTATACCTATAAAAATTATAGAATTACACGTTGACCTGTTCTCTAATTCATATCCAACTTAAAGATCAGCATACTTCAAAGTTTATTTGAAGGTGAGAAAGCTAATAAATAAAGTTATGATTATGTTATAAAAAAGTTTACACGTTATTGATTGTAATTTTTAAATAACCACTGAATCCGTCAAAGATATTAAATATTCATGCAACAGAATTCAGTTTGCAAGTTTTAACCACTCTAAAGCTAACGACCCACCGGTGTGTTGCATACCTACTAACCACACACGCTACCCACCAGTGTGTTCTCATAATTACGACTTCAATAAATATTTTTTAGAGTTTGCATCATTGAAAAAGGATCCGACACCTCTTAAGGACTCACAAAGTGATTATTAAGTTTTCCTTTATTAGTTTTTAGAAAATTGCTAGCTTACAGGACAAAAAAGGGTTTTTTTTTCTAGCTGTTAACGGGTTAATTCCCTGTATATCCTGCTAGTACATAACTTTTTTGGAGATTGTATTACTAGCCAAATGTAAGCCATGTCATTTTGATCAAATAAAAAAAATGTTGAGGGGCAATGAATTATGGAGGAATCCACACCTCAATGAGAACGGAAATTCTCTCAATGAAATGACTCATCATTTCCCTTGATCTTCTTGATCCTTATTGAGTTCTCATTAAGCCGCTTACATTGATAGCCTCCCTATCTTGCCAACCTATTTTTTCCAGTATTTAGAAAATACTTAGTGAGGAACAGTATCACGGCATATAAGCCATCTCAACATTCGAAAGGAAAATAAATCAAGAGAAGTTTGAAAAACTGCGATTTATGTTACGGTCTAATGATACTGATTTCATTCAAAGACTTATCATATTATCTACTTGTCGTTTTCGACTAATCAATCTATATAAATTTTGAAGAACACGTAGATAACTGATGGTAATCGTAATTTTAATTTTGAACTGGGTGTACCGTCAATTTTAAATTGCCATGCACAAAATGGTGTAATTTGATTGTTCATCTGTCTTTATCAATATTCAATAGTGTCACGATTTTTTTTTATCAAACAATGTGTCATCCTGATTGAAAATATATTTTTTAAGTGAACTTTGATAAGATATCGATAGATGGTGTCTGAAGACAATGTTATATAAAATAAATATTAGAAAACTGATAAAAAAAGGAGATAATCATTTTAATATTTCTTATTACTGTCTTTTTCCGAAAAGACACTCTTACTCTCTTTTTTGGTTCAAAACATATGCAAGGTCTTATTTTTGGGGATTTCAAACATTAATTGAAAAGAATTATAATTTTATTAATTTCAATTTACATTTCATATTATTACTATTATTATTTTTTATCCATGTCCGCCCCCAGTGTGATGCATATGGCCTTTTAATAGAGGTGTCTTAACAGATTTTTTTGTACGAGAACTGTTTGTTAGTCAGTCGCTCAACCTCTCTTTTCCAAAGAGAGTAGTAGGGATAGAAGGATAACGCTAGGACAGGACTAGTGGTTAACTAATCGCTCTCGCTACGCCTAGTTATTAAAGGATGCGAAAGGTGGGTGGGAAATTAAGACATCACAAACACCCATGCCTTCGAACAGAAATCGATAAATTAATCGAAAAAATGCTGTTCGTACTGGGACTCGAACCTGCAAGGTCCGGCGCAGAAGCCCACAACGCTAACCACTGCGCCATAGGAACCAACATATTAAAATATTTGTAAATGAATTTATTCGAAAACAGTCATTTCGTCTTCTTCTTGAACATCGTCATAGGTTTCCAAGTTCTGAATTTTGACTTGAATTTCCAGAAAATCCATTTATTATCTTTGATAGATTCGGCTGCAACGTTGTGAAATTTCATTTGTAATGTAATATTACATTTGATAACTTTGTTATTCCACGTGTTACAAGTTGTAGCACAACAAATATTATAACAAAGATATCAAATTTAATTTTATATTAATCCATTTATTGTTGAATCATTGGTCCAAATCTTTTATCTTTTGCAATATAACTATCTTTTAATGAGTATTTCTTGTTTAAGTATCCTGATTGTTAGTGCATTGGATATACAACTGTCAGTTATTTTAACCCATGAAATCTTCACCAACTTCACATAGGCCAGGCTTCACAAAATTTCCACTTTAATTTCTCTCCATTCTGTTTCCAATGTGTTCATTGATTTCCACACACAGATGATCATCAAATGGCTTATTTATTGCAATATCAAGTGTCTGGAGAAAAGCAGTCATTCATTCAGGAATCATTGTTTGATAAATCCTCTTCTCAGTGAAAAATTTCTTCATTCTTTTAGCGCGGTGAGTACTGGCTGAATCCCACAAATACGCAAACCTCTTTGAGGACCTCCCAAAAAGTATGGCAGCATAAAATCAACCCAGCCTTTTTCACTTTCAATGGCATAAATCCCTGAAACACATTCAATTTTGTCTTTCTTTCCCTTCACAATGATAAGAGGAAGAGTTTTTTTTTCATCCAGAAATACAGATAAGACACGCATTTTCGTAACCAGTGGAAGGAAAGTAGATCGACGAGGAACTAACGTGATCAATCGTCGTTTGAGATTCTTGGACCAGATTTTTTTATTTTCACAATGTCTGCTACCAATGTGGAGCATATGGACTCCTAATGGAGTTTATCTCAATAGAAGTGTTTCTACGAGAACCGCTTGCTACTCAGTTGCTCAACCTCTCTTTTTCCAAAGAGAGTAGGAATAGAAGGATAGAGCTAGGGCAGGACTAGTGGATAGCTAACCGCTCTCGATATGCCCCATTCATAGGATAGGATGGGAGGGGGGAATTCAAGACATCACATACATCCATGCTTTCAAACAGAAATTCATAAATCAATTTATAAACCCGTGACCGAATCCATCGAGGTTGACCACTTGACCACTCAGGCGGTTCAGAAATACAGTGGAACCTCTCATAAAGATTTTTGATTGATATCTATACATCAAATTATGGGGCTGGTGGAGCCGAGCTCCAATTCCCTTTCATCTGGTGTATTTTGATGTTGCTTTTCCCGCGTAGCGTCCTGGATTTACCTGGGCGTAGGCGGGTGCGTGGTCTTTGGTTTTTGTTTTGTTTTTGTGGTGGTATTAGTTCTCATTCGTAGGCATTACATGTGACACTAGTGGTTGATTCAGTAACCTCGAGCTGCAATTAATTGGGGTTATGCTTATCTGATCAGTTAATATATATTTTTTTTGATCTGTTTTTTTTTTATATATTTTTTTTTTTTTTTAAATCTTTTTCCCTCTTTTTTTTTGTTATTTATCCTCGAGAGGAGGTCAAACCTACAGTGTCTGCGGCAGTCGTTCAGGTTTTGGAGATCGGGGTTTTAGCAGATGTTGATAACCAAACATGTGAATGTGGGGGATCGGGGGGGGGGGGCTAAGGAGGTTTCAGTAGGAGGACTCTCCGCGGTCGCGCTATGTTTGTGTGAGGGTAATCAATGTGGTCGTTAAGTAAATTTTTGATAGATTGGTTAGGATGATCCGCCATGTCACTATAGAACTTCTTCGACAGTTTTATGACGTGATCAAGGATCGGGTCTAGGTTCACGTCTTTGTGTAACGTGGAACTTCGCACGAACCAGGGTGCTCCCATGACCATGCGAAGTGCTTTGTTTTGTATTGTCTGTAGTGTCCGTATACGATTCATGCCCGCGTGTGCCCATACTTGGCACGCGTAGGTCATGATCGGTCTTGTAATCGCGGTGTACAATAGTAATTTGCTTTTTACGGCAAGTTTACTCTTGTGGCCAATCATCGGATAGAGTCGACCAGTGATTTGCGACACCTGGCGTTTTTTCTCAGCAATATGTTTGCAGAAGGTTAATCGTGAGTCTAGCGTGAGCCCAAGGTATTTAACCGTGTGGGCCCACGGAATGTGGGTGTTATGCATCCGGATGCCTTTAATGTCCTTCTTTAAAGCACTTCTCATAATGAGTAATTTGCATAACGAGCAAAGCAGTTTGTGAAATAAATGCTCCCTTAACGAGCGGCATTATATATAATCGTATAACGAGT
Organism: Himalopsyche anomala; assembly: GCA_031772345.1. NCBI lineage: Eukaryota > Metazoa > Arthropoda > Insecta > Trichoptera > Rhyacophilidae > Himalopsyche > Himalopsyche anomala. The sequence continues at coordinate 1,082,003 of CM062828.1, forward strand.
GATACAGAGTTTTGGAAAGATCACTTTCACATTGTTACTTCCCTCAAGATGATTGACAAGGGGATTGGGAAGGGATTACCAAGAGTACCCTCACTTCTGCTTCGAAAAAGCTTTAGCCAGAGAGTGTTGTAGATATGATTTTGAGGGGTTTCAAACAGTGCCTGTGGAGTCTACAGTCAACGAAGTTGTATCTTTGGCCAATATCATGGGACTGGAGGTGGATAACAACGATATTGTTGAGCTTGTGGAAGAGCACAGTCAAGAGCTGACCTCCGAAGAGCTTATGGAGTTGCATTGTTTTTCACAGCAAGAAGTTATGGAGGAGAGTTTGTTAGTGGAGGAGGAGGAAGTAGCAGAGAAATAATCTTCTGGCGCAATGAGAGAAATGCTGAAAGCATGGGAAACTGTTGCATTGTACATTGAGAAGCATCACTCTAATAAGGAGACTATGTGTTTTACAAATTTATTCAATGATAATGCTGTCACATTTTTACCAAATTTTGAAGTGACAGAAAACAAATGTCTCAAGACAGCTTTCTAGTAAATATAATTATTTATTTGGCATAAATAATAAACTAGTCGATTTTTATAATGTTTTTTGCAAATCTAAAAATCATTCCAGGTTGTTACGCTCCTTAACAATTTATAAGTATGTAATTTTATTTGAATATAAATATGTTAAAAAATTTTAAAAATGATTTTTTTTCGGCATGGAACGCATTATTTTATTTTACATTGTTTTATATGGGAGTAATTATTTTGCTTAACGAGTGTTTCACATAAAGAGTAAGATACTGGAACGAATTAAAATCGTTATGAGAGGTTCTACTGTACTGCAGTTTAATCCATTACAATCATGTTGGACAGTTTTCATTTTGAAAAGCCAATACCTTAAAAAAAGCTTAAATACAAGAGCACGTTTTACAACTTCATCATCTTCTAGCTTAAGCATTGGTGACGATCTTAGAGAGATGATGAGTTGATGTGGCTGAGGGAAGTAGTCCAGCCAGTGTGTTGATGGTTTGAATTGGAATTCTTCTGAAGATATATTAAATTTTAAAGTCATTGTAAGTGCAATTTTTTGAATATCAGCTCTGCAAATAAAACCAATGTCATTGCTCACCTGTTAGCAATATATTCCCAAAGAAAAAAATACTTGGGCTTATTTTTGGGGAAAGGCTTATATTCCAACAATCTTTAAAATCACGCAAGGGCTTATTTTCGAAGGATGTTGTATTTTCGGAGAAACACGGTAGGTAAAAGGACTTGACAAATAGAATAGGAACGACTTCTCTTCACTCACTTGCTCCTTTCACTCGTCGGATGGTTGGGCCGAATACTGTGCATTTTGTTTAGATTTTGAATAAATGACTTGTTAGACGACATCAAATTAACAATTGTGCAATCGGTTAACATTTTTGTCAAAAGAGAATCTTTTAGTTGCGTATGTCATAAACTGTCATTTTGAGCACACCTAATCTGTTCGGTGAAAACAAACATGATGTGTGGACTCAATAAACATTTTTATCACTCACGAAAGTCACCTGCGGATTGAGCGTCACATTGAATAAAAAAAACACTGTGATAATAAATATAAAACAAAAATATTGATGTTTAATAATTCACTGAGAGCAGTGATAAGAATTCTATAAAGTTTGAATGGAAAATTGATAAATCTTCAGTCGTCTTCACACAACAGAACTAGATCAAAGTGTTAAAGAATAAGTGCATTTGTGAGAAAAATAAGATCTTCTGACTAATTCAAAAAAGTTATGAACCAGCAGAGAAAGTAACATAAAGTTTTGCATTAAATCAAAATAATAAGGTTTCTTATTGAAAAGATGTCTACCAAAACGGACAATCATATTCTCATGTTTTCAACTCAAATAAATGATAATACGTTGCGCATTAAATTTGAATTCTATTGGGACGAATTTCCCTACGTTTGGTTACGGGACAACTGCCTATGCGAAAGATGTTTCCATCCTGTTTCGAAAACTCGCAGGATATGGTATAAAAATTTTCATGTCGACGTGAGTCCGAAATGTGCGACCATCAGCGAAGATAAGAAGGTTCTCAATATAACATGGGACGATTCTCATTTATCCAGCTATGACTCGACTTGGCTTCAAGACAGAAGTTTTCGCTCAGAAAATAATGAAAGCTACTTAAATAGTGTGTACATGTCAAAGCGAGTACCGTGGAATGCAACTAATTTTGATTCAATCTTCGAAAAGTTTGATTACAATGATATTTTAAATCACGACGATCACTTGCAGCGATGGATAAGAGCATTGGGTAGTCACGGGATAGCGTTGGTAACAGGAGTTTCTTCGGATCACGATTCATGTAGATCGCTAGCGAACAGAATCGAATTTTCAAAGAAAACTCATTATGGTGAAGAATTTTTTGTAACAGAAAAGCCAGTCGCCGCAACTAACCTTGCCTATTTATCAGGTGCTTTGCAACCTCATACTGATGTACCGTATTACGAGCAAAGCGCGGGAGTCATTCTGTTACATTGCGTCACGCAGGCGGTGCAGGGAGGTGGGGACAGCTTCGTAGCCGATGGACTGTACATTGCCAACTATCTAAAGGAAAATGATTATAAACATTACAAAATATTGTCAGAAACGTTTGTGAACTGGGAAGCCGTCGGAGAAGAGCGTGGTAAAAAGTTTCACGCATTTCATCGATCACCCATTATATGTGAAAACGCAGAGGGTGAAATAACACGCATAAATTTTTCTATCTCGCAGCGAGGTAGTCATTTTAATTTGCCCGTAGAAAATGTCAAGCCGTGGTATGAATCGATGAAACATTTCTACGACTTGATCTATGAAAAATCAGCAACATATAAATTGGCACCGGGTGAAATTCTGTGTCTCGATAATACAAGATTGCTGCATGGACGTTGCGCTTATATGGATGTGGCTAAAAGTCCTCGATACATTATCGGTGTGTATTTGGATTGGGATTATCTGTACTCTCGATATAGGATGTTAACTCAGAAGTAGTTTCAAATGATTTCGACCAGTAAAATTTCAGACTGATTAATTTAAAAAAAAAAAACACAATTTACAAAAAAAAACCGAATTTTTCTTAGTGGTGGTATTTGAAAAGCAATACAATTTTTTTTCTTCTTTGACCATATTCGCTCCCGATGTGGAGTATATGGCCCCCACGCGGCACCTCCATGTTTCCCCGTCTCCTGCCAAAGCAATACAATACAATATTTTGAAACTAGCAGGTTAGGGAAAGATAAGGTCAACTAATCATTTTTAGAGACAATAAAAATAACAATAAAAATCTTTACAGATTGGAACCCGAAAACTACAAGGTTCTATGTGTAGATTTTTGACAAAAAAAAAGTTCAAATGAATATCATTAAAGACACTCCCAAGGGCGGTCTTTAGATTTGCCCCCAATTTTCCTTTAAATTTTTTATGTATGTAAATATTTATTTTTTCCTTTTGCAAATGCTATATTTTCTAATTAATATTGTAGAATCATGCCGGTATGTTTTTGAAGTGTGTAAAAAAATATATTAGTCAATGGTTTACTTTATTTAGTTTTAAGTTATTATTATTGAAAAATGCATAGCTATCATTGTTAATATTAGTTATTGTTATTAATATTAGTTTTTATTAATAATATTAGTTTTCATTAATAGTTAATTAAGAACTTGATACAAGATATAATTTTTTAAACATAACATTTGGAAAAAACATGTGACAAATTTATTTTCCTTGCTTTTATTTTCACAAAATTCTCAGTAATATCAACAAAATCTACTTTATTTGATTGTCAGATTTTTTTATGTTTATGTCGATCTTAAATATTTTTTTATTAATTTCAACTGGAAGAAACTCTTTTCACTGCAACAAACAATAACAACATCAACATAAGGAAAAATGTTGATGTTCAATAAAATTATAACTTCAAATATCAAGATGATGTACTCAATGAACACGTATTTTATTTATAAGTCATGATTTATTGTTTGGTTATGTTATATTATTATATAGACTAATAAAGAAATTAAAACAGTCAATAATGATATTTATTTCCTTGTACTTATGTATATTCCAAAAAATATTCAAGTAAGCGCGGAATTGTATTCAAACACCATTTTGTAACTTAATATAAATCAATAAAAAATATTCACACAATCTTTCCTTTTTTCTTTGTTATATAATATGCAATAAATTAATATGACTTCATAGTCCCTACAAAATAATTTTAAGATAGTCCAAAGAATATTTGAACTTTCCAAACAGCTCTATAATACCATTAGTTTGCCCCCAGTCAGCGGTGCAAGTTTATGAACAATAAGGTATATAGGTATACGCTTTTTGTATTAGTCTTTAGGTCATTGTAGAACTTCATATCTGCAGCTGGAGGCTGGAGGCTAGAGGCTGATGTTATGTGTTTATTTAAAAAAAAAATGATTTCTAGGATATACATTTAAAATTTTTTTTTTTAGCTTTTAAAATAAGTTTAAATACTGAAAATTCAAAACCAAGTTCGACTTTATGGCAGGTAGCATGTTTCTTTATTTTGGCTTGTTACGGGCTTTATGAGTATCTACTAAATAGCTCAGTGAAATCTTTCAGTAAAAAAATGCTGCAATTCACATTTTCTTATTAAAAAATTCGTAAAAAATGACAGTAATTATGTGATGTTTCTGCTATGTATACCACAAGCGAGTCTAAGATGGTTCCATCATTTTTTAATGACTAGCCGCCTTAACAGAAGTCAATGATTGGTTCTGTATGGCTAATGTATTCATTTTGTTCAGTTTTTATTTAATTTCTAGCCATAAATCATCCGTTGGCATGAATTGATGCACATTAGACTTTAAAGATAGTTTTTTTTAATAGAATATAGCTTTACTTATGTGTCGCTTTGAAACTGCATCACATTTTTTTATAAATGCTCTGATTAGCTGATTCTTCTAAGATTAAATATATAATAAACCATAAATTAAATATATATTTAGTATAAATAAGAACCATGTGTAATATTGATATAAACCTTAGCATATCTGGATTCTTCAGTTATATTTTAGTAAAAAAAAGGAATATATTGAATTATGGCCTCAAATTTGGCAATATAAATATTTTAGTGAAATACTATAAAATATGGCGAATCTGCAAAAAATAGGCCGCATTATGCTTCAAGCATGTGTGCATTAGCCCACCGATAAAGTATTCATATAAAATGTCAAGAAATATTTCAATAATTTTAAATGCTTAGAGACAACCTTTTTTCTGTTTTTTTTTTTCTTTCCTATCCCATAGTCACAAGTTAAGAGGTCATGGTAAGGTTTCGATTAATTGTAAATGAAATGCATTAAAAGTAATCCAAAGGTTATCAAGAGTTCCGATAAGTGACAATTATCATCTGTTTTGCCGAATATATGAAACATTTATTTTCAAAATAACATTTAAATTTAGGTTATAGTATTTTCGATAAACCTTGACATAATTATTTTTAATGCTTACATTCAATGATTAAATTACGAGGAATTCAATAATTAAAATTGTCACTGCCAAAAGTAAACATAATTAGTTGTAGGATAGATAATGAAATATTATAGTTCAATGACCAAGGAAAATATGGTGTGATACTGAATTTTTTGGAGGTGATCACATTACAGTTTATGAAGACGCATATAACAAGGTGACATTGTTGTTTGGAAATAAAAATTACCCTCATTGCATATTTTAAATTACCACTATACTTGCGTTTATTGAAAAGGCGCATTAACCAGAATGTTTAATTAAATTTTTTACTTCTACAATGAGTTTTGAAACAATCGTCTTCTTCTATTACAGATGCTGCAACAGCAACACAGCATTTTAATGATATTCTACCCATTAATTATGCATCTAATTTTGATGATTATCCTTATGTTTGGTTGCGAGATAACTATCAATGTGAGGAATGTTTTCATTCAGTTTAAAAAAGTTGTATGATATCTTGTAAAACGTTTGACGTGGGAAACCTGAAAAATTTACTAGTAGTACTGATAAAAAAAATATAAACATCTTGTAGGATAACGAACATTAATCATACAATCTGAAATGTCCCAAAGAAAGAAGTTTTAAGTCTGTAAATAAAGAAAAATGTTTAAACTGTGTGTATACTTTTAAGAGTCTTGCCATCTGTTTGGTCGAGTGGTCAACGTCGTTGGCTTCGGTTACGGAGGTCACGGGTTCGAATCCCAGTATGGACAGTTTTATAAATTGATTTTTCAATCGATTTATGAATTTCTGTTCGAAGGCATGGATGTATGTGATGTTTTGAATTCCCCCCTCCCACCCATCCTATCCTATGAACGGGGCATACCAAGAGCGATTAGCTAATCACTAGTCCTGTCCTAGCCCTATCCTTCTATTCCTACTCTCTTCGGAAAAAGAGAGGTTGAGCAACTGAGTAACAAGCGGTTCTCGTAGAAACACTTCTATTGAGACAAACTCCATTAGGAGTCCATATGCTCCACATTGGGAGCAACGTTCCCTCTAAGCTGCGCGGGTGCGCACTCATTCCGGGTTGGCGCCCACTACAAGACAGTTGCTCAATTAATATTTGATCGGTTCGCGCAACCTCCGCGCAGCCTTTGAAATTTCTGTGCAACTAACCCTTCGGCTTAGAGGGAACGTTGATTGGGAGCGGACATGGTAAAAAAAAAAAAACTTCTAAAAGGAAGATGTGAAATGAGAAGAATTTTAATACAATTTTTAAAAAAAATGATTTAAAAGATGTTAGAATATAAATGTTTGCAAAGTTGGATTAAATGTTTGAATATTTATGACATATCATTGATAAACCTAGTTCCATCAGATCAAGATTCGTGCGGAAAACTAGCAATCAGTACAACGGCGTAACCACCTCATAGCAGTGACACGCGATGCATGAGAGCCCAGCGAAAAGGGGGGGCCCAAATTTATACACACACTTAACTCTGTTTTACACGGTTTCGAAATAATACGGTTCACTAAAAAGAAATATTACTATATTTTTATATGAATTATTTGCTCTAACACGATTCCCAGAAAATAAAAACACATAAGCAGATAACAGATTTCCCAATAACGAGAAATTCAACTACACATGACAGTCATAACAAACAAAAACTTTCATTGGATTCTAATACATTAGGCCTAAATATGTCAAGACATTTATATTTTTATCTAGCGATGAAAGCGATTTATGTCATAACCTTCATAAAAGTCCTTGTATGTAATCAAATAGCGATGAAAAATATAATTTTTTCTTAACAATAATAATATTTTGTGTAATTTACTTTTGCATGAGGGCCCTAAATTTCTAGCTACGCAACTGAATCAGTTAAGATTTCATTCAAAAATCTCACCAGAAGAAAGAACAGAGAAGAATTTGTCGAAGAGAGGAAAAATTAGACACTACAAATGTTGCATATTTATCAGGGATGTGGAGTCGTTAAGAAATAAGACCACTCCTACTCTGACCTTAGCTTAAAACACCACATTAATTATATTTTTAGGCTTAGTAGCATACAGTAGCACCAATTTTAACCCAAGCGATTTAAATACAGATTTTTTGTTAAAACGACTCAAAGTTATTAGTTTTTTTTAAGCCCAGCTCAAGTTAAAACAGTCCAACTCCACAGCCCTGAATTATTTATCAGGAAACTTACAGCTGTACTGATTTACCATATTGTGTACACAATGCTGGTTTGATAGTATTGCATTGTGTTAAGTAAGCGTTGCATAAAGGAGATGAGAATTTACTAATCCATGGATTGTACATCGCCAAAAATACTACTGACAACTTTGGTAAATTGAAAAAAGACTTTGGAGTAGAAGAAAATAACAGGTTTCATAATTTGTATTGGTCTTCTGTAGTGTTTCCTCTAAGCTGCGGTCGCACAGGAGCTTGAAACCCCCCCCCTCCCACACACACATCCCGGGTTGGCATACACTTCAATAAAACTATTCAAATAATCAATTTAAAAATTGTAATAACCCTAATTAACCGAAATAAATTAGATATTGAACATTTAGATAAAAAACTTGAAAAAATCCTACCTCTTATCAGCACCATAAACTCATTTAGATGAAAAATCTTTACAGTAAATGGATTAATTGTAAGCCACAACGTGAAAAATTCAACTTTTAATAAATTTATAAAACATGTTAGCGACCGGTTATTTGTTTCACTGTGCTAATTTTTATTTAATGTAAAAAAAAATATGTTTTTTTAAAATGTGTTTTTAATGTTTATTTTAATAATTAAAAATATTAGTTTAAATGACAATAATTTTATTTTTGCTTTGCACAAAATACACTATTTCTTTAAAAAAAATGGAAATTATGCCGCGCATTTGTTGGATCGGCCTGCTCAACATTTTAATTTTCCGCACAGTTAGCCTCTCGTCTTAGAGGGAAAATTGGTCTCCTGTAATATGTGAAAATTCAAAGGTACAATCTCGTTAACTGTAGACTTCACAGGTACTATTTCAAGCCCCTTAAAATCACATTCGACAACGCTCTTTGGCAAAGCTTCTTCCAAGCTGAAGTGAGGGTTCTCTTGGTAACCCCTTCCCACGCTTTGTCAATCATCTCGAGGCAAGCAACGATCTGAAAGTGGTCTTTCCAAAACTCTGCGTCACTCGTTATGCGAATTACTCGTTATAAGAGTCATAAGAGAATGTCATAAAAAGCTGTAAGCTTTCATTATTCTGTGACAAAGACCTAGTCTATGATTTAGGTAAATGACATCGAGGTACACCAAAGCCCCTTATGGTGAAAGCCATGCTATAGAGTTGAAAACGGGTACTTTTTTCAGATGAGCGGGCCGGCGTCATAATTTTCAAAGTAATATCACATCATTATGAAACCATTTATTACTGTTATTTTGAAGCAAATTGTATATCTTTTCAATTAAATCTTTTTTTAAATAAGAAAAAATCACATTTTTTAAGGTTTTTAAATAAAAATCTCTGAGAACAAAAGCAAACAAAGATGCCAAATCATTTTATTTAAAAAAAAAATTTTACAATATTTCAATACAGAATATGAGGTTGGATAGCTCATTAAAAAAACCAACGTCATTATTGGGATTTTAATCAATTAATATTAATCTCGAAATTTATTTGTGCACACTGGTTCGTCACTCAATCTTTCCATACGATTTTTCAAGTCATATCAGTAATCAAAAATCAGTAAGTCAACTAGGGTAGCACAATTCACTTCATTATTTTTTTTATATTGTTATTGATTAAATCATCATTTACTTGGTATATTGCCATTATTATATGATACAAGACGCAGCATGTATTTCATACTATCACAATAGGCGTCAAAATCCTATATAATATTATATGAACTCCGCTTGTTACCGTCGTTTATGTAATTTATAATTTATATAACTGTGATACTTAATAGTGGGAAGTTAAATTTTATTGGTTTTTACCACACATCGCATTTCTTGCCAGTCGCTATATTTCTTACTATCATTACTTAATTTGCATATATGGCCCTTCCGATGTATTGTAAATTGTAAATTAATAACACCAACAAATCACAGAATATCCATACGAGAAATCTTTTAAACACACATGTTACATTTAACGAAAAATAAGCTCATAAATTGGAATTTAGAGTTGATACAATTTGTTAGTAAAGGCAGGGATTCAACGGCCCGCTCATAATTTGCTGATTTTCTACAGCACTGCTTGCTATGGTACACCCATTCCTTTTTTACGCGATTTCGATTTTTCGCAGGTTTTTTGGACGGCACCGTTTTTTTAACGCAAATTACTCGTTGTTACGCGAAATTTTCCTTCTAAAAGATTTTTTACAGAAGAAACGGTGAACTTTCGCGAAATTTTAAATTGATGACTTTGTTTTGAATCTCGTTAAATACATTTATTGAATTCGTGAAATAGCACATTTCTGCCATAAATTTTATCCAAACACAGCGAATATGTATTAAATCCACTAAATAAATGCACCCTAGAAGTCCGTCCGTTATTGTAAAGAGTACTAAGAGTAATAACCAACCGCCAGGTCATCAAAACAAACCCAATGTAATAGTAATTGACTCGGATCAAAAATCTAAGAAAAAGAGCATTATATCAAACAAGTCAGCAAAATTCAACAATTTTGTGAAAAAATATGCGAACGAGATATTAACAATTAACGTAATTTTTTTCCCAAACGAATTTCATTTATTGTGAGAAATATTTAATTTAAATACACGATGTTATACTCGAAGAATAATGCAAAGCAATTAATAGAAACATTAATTATGAATAATCAGTCAGGTACAGACAGAAGGTAGGACATGAAAAAAGCTCAGGTTAACGATATTGTTTATTAGGAACATGCAATCATCAGTAATTTACAATAATCAAGTAATTAACACTACACAAAATTATGAAATGAAGAAATTATTGGTAAATGTAAAAAAAACTTTTGCGCAAATTTCAGGAGATTTTTTTTAGTTTTTCTTACATATTTGATACTTTTTACGCGATATTTTGATTTTTGGAATCAATTTATCAAATTATATGAAAATGAGGTTTTTTGTACGCGATTTTTGTTACTCGTCAGCAACTTTCCTTCTAATTTGTCTACTGTGTGTGCGGACCATGAACTTTTGTGTGCGGTAAATTTTCAGTAAAATAAAAAATGTGCGCAAATATGTTGATAGTTATTCTCTGACCTACTTACTGACACTAGATAAATTAATTCTTCATTGCTTTGAAAAGCCGCTAAATAAAAAAAAACACTATTGTACAACATTTATATGTGCGTTCTGTACCAGTGGCGGTTCCTGACTTAAAATCTTGGGTGGGCTAGAGAAAAGCATATTTCCACTTCACCTTATACATTAATCTACAAGCAAATTAACAAATACTACGACACTACTGCAATGCATAAATTATTATATAATAGAATCAATGCTAATGTAAGTAAGAAATATTTAAAAATTCATACGGGACCTTAAATTCGTCTCTTTTAAAGTGAAAAAACAAGTACTAACAGCAATACAGAGCTAGCTCTCAGTGAGAGTCAATACCTGTCACTTTCATACAATACATCGATATTGGTATTTGTGTTTCAATGCATAAGTATGCGTCATGGGCTAAATCAGTTCAGCCCCCAACAAAGACAGAAACTTGTTAATTTAAAACACAATCGTGTGTATTAGGTGACGTTTCCGTACATACAAATACAAAAAAAATCTAATCGTGCTTGATTGCGCCCCAGTGTAAAGAAATATTGTCTGTGGCTACGGGCTAAACATTGCTAGCCCTTGAGTGGTGTTGCCAGAGTGACGTGACGTCGCCTCTTCCCTGTGAAGTATTTATAGGGTTATTGTTTTTTTTATGCCGGCTCAGTTTAAAATTGTAATACAAAACACAATCGGGAATATGATTTTAGGTAGACGTAACATTGTTTTATATTGACAGAGGAAAATTAAAACAAAGATATTATATTCATTTGGGAAAGGTTAGTTACGCTTATAAATGTATTTATTTTGTTCAGCGGCCGAATTGCTGTTCATTTTTATTCAGCCATCTAAAGTTTTGGGTGAAAAATGCAGGTCGGGCTTAGCCCACCCAGCCCAGTACCTAGAACCGCCACTGTTCTGTACGAAGGACGGAAAAAAGTGTGTGGCTAAATCTTGCGAAGTGTGCGCGCACACGCGCACACCTTAGCGGGAACATTGCTCGACAGTTTCTAGAGTTAATGTATCGCGTAAAAAAGGTTTGGGCTTATACTTGAATCTGAAACAAAATACTTGGAAACAGTCCTGTTTTATAATATGTACTCGACAACACGGACATATTTATGTGTGCAAGTGGACTTCAGTATATATTTGAAAAAAAGCGACGATAAATATCATTTTAAAAATAATACTTTATATTTTGCGTTTTTCCCAATTTTCCGGGCTTTTTTTCGGGTTTTTTTCGCCAAACAACTGGATGATATCTGGCAACACAACGTATAACGAATATAGGGGAATACAATATCTTTTCTTTCAGTAATAATAAATCTCCAATCTATAAGTTAGTCACCAGAGATAACGTTAGTCACTACTCTGGGTTGGTTGCATCGACTAGTATTGGTTTGTTCTTGACGGCAATTTTGAATAAATTCTGAAGCCAACTAGGTAAGTTATAACGATTACAGTCAACATTATATTTATTTTTACGTTAGTTTCTCGAGTACACCTATCCCTCTCTTAACACGGTACTCGCTTAACACGACTTTGATTTAACACAGTTTTCATTTTGGAGATGTTTTTATTAAAGATAAAAGTGTTTTAAAGCTAGTCATGGATGATTTTGGCAAAAAACTTCACAAACTAAGCTAAAAACAACGCCACGATTTACAATCTTTATTGAAGCTTTTATAATCGCGCTAAAATCACACATTAATATGAAAAGACTGATAAATTATGCGAAATATTTTTCCCTACTGTGATTGGGAGGGTGGCACGGATAACAGATAAACACGAATAATCCGACCTATGTTTTTTAATTTATTAAATGCCATATTTTATCCGTTTCTAAAGCGTACAAATATTTTACTCATTTAATTTAAAAAAATCTGCTACTTCAGTTTATTTGAGTGAATCTTTAAATGAGTTTCTAAAATCAGTTGGAATTTTCCTTAGAGCTAATTCATCGTTATATTCGAAATCCTATTGGTATCGACCAATAGGATTTCCAATCAAGTATCAACAAGTCATTTTCGTGCTGTTACTGATTCGGTAATTCGATAACTTCTTCTTCCTCACTTTCAGCCTTATTCTCATTCTCATCATGCGATTAGAAATAATATCCGCGTCATCCATTATTTTAAAACCTGAATCACATGAATTATATTCTAGCCACTCATCAATTTATTTATTTTTTGATTATACGACATGTATTTCATCGAGTTATTCAAAATTTCCATTGAGACGTTCTCCTTGGATTGCAAGTTCCCGAATGCCATATCGTTTCTTAAATCTGGTTAGCCATCCAGATGAGTAAGCAGTTGATGTTTCCTCTTAATGAATCTTGAAACAATTTAACTTTATGTGTAAAATTTGCACCTTCAATTGGTATTTCCGCTGCTCGTTTTTTAATTATCCATTTAAGCATCGCTAAATTCAAATCTTCACATAATGATATTTTTGTTTTCGAATTAAAGGGCCTGCATAACTGTCAGATTCTCTTGCAAACTCTTCCAACTTTCTTAGAGTTTAACTATATCGTGAACCGCTTGAGAACCGAATTCATATTCTAAAACTTCAGCGTAGATTCGCCTTCACTATTTGGGGCTACTATTTGCAAGCCCGTGTTATTCCATAATGATTGAAAAATGAATCTTGAATTTCATTTTGTAAAAAAATATACATTGTAAAAGTATTTTTAGTCTTACATACTTAACTTTGCAATTATATTTTGTATGTTATCAAGCCATGTTTGAGACTACTTTCTAAAAATACTTCGAAAATGTGTTTATTAACTAAATTACATTCATGGTTCATCATTCAATGATTGTGGAACAATCCGGGTTTGCAAAAAGTAGCCTCATTTGCCATTAACTTATTTATTTTATAATAGCAAATACGACATTTTTTTACGATTATTCGGCATTTAAAAGTAATTGTTGCACATTATTTTACAGTAAAATAAATATATACTTATCTACATATCTACAAACATTCGTTGAGATAAAATCATGATCATTAAAACGGACGCGTTAACACCGAAGTGCTCGAATATTCGGAAAAATGTACTTTTCCTTTTTTTTAATTAAATATATGCACAGGTATGCCATTAATTTCTTTATTGAAAACTGACGTGGTCTCCATTTTTTTTTTTGTAATGCCCTTGGACTCCAAGTCATTCGACAAAGTCGAAATAAATAGCTCATCGTGAGTCGTGAGTTGACCCAAGAAAGGGTATCTAAATATAATATATACAATAAGGTATCATCTTGCATTTTGGCCGTTTTTGATTTTTTGTTACTAAAATTCTTGTAACAAATTTCTCTTATAACAGAGCAAAAAATCCTAAAATTGTCACGATTATTTCGGCGAAAAATTCACAATGTAGGTAAAAGCAACGCTATGACTTAAAATCATATTTTGCGGATTTGAGCATCGCAATTAATCACACCTTATTATGAATATCACTAAAAAATTATGCGAAATACTGTGCTTCGTTCCTTTATCCACATTTCCGGATATGAGTAAAACTGTATAAAATCCTGCACTATATTTCGAAAATAAATATAATCTGCTCAAATATGCAGTATATATTTATTCCGACATTTTTAAATAATATTATCTAGACCAGTTTCACGCCGAAACCGATGTTTTCGTACTAAAATGTAGTTCGTATTTTGCATAATATATTAGTGATCTTCATAATAATATCGGATTTATTGGGATAATCAAATCCGCATTTTTTTTTTAAATCATCGTTTTTAGAATTCACTGAATTATTTCGCCGAAATAATTGCGGCATACCATAAAACAAATTTACACAAAAAAGTTCAATATCAAATAGGTACCATATTAATTTATTTTGAAACAGCAAGGTTCCATCTGCAATTTCAAAGCAACTACGTCCCATTTGCTGTACAAAAATGAGGTTACAAATTTCTGTTGAATGAATTGGATTACACCAAAACCAATTTATAAAGTGAGGCTATTATTTGCAAACCCGGCTTGTTCCAAAGTTAAGTAGAAACATGAGCCATGAATTTAATTTAGTTAATAAAAATTTGTTTTCAAAGTATTTTTAGAACAGTCTCAAACATTGTTTGATAACATTCAAAATACCATTCCAAAGTAATGTAAAACTTAAAATACATTTAAAATGTACATTGTTTTTCAAAATGAAATTCATGATTCTTTTTTTTAACCGTTTTGGAACAAGAAGGTGAAATTATGCAAATGGCAGTATCATCCATACACTTTGTCCACTTACCGAAATTTTGCCATCTAAATTAAACTTGAAAACAGGAGGTTGACTAACTGACTAACAAACGGTTCTCATAAAAAAACTTCTGTTGAGACACCTCATTAGAAAGCCATATGCTCTACATTGGGAACGAACATAGATCAGAAAAAATATTATTGAAAAGCTTGCAATAAGTGAGTTCTGGCATCTTTTTATTAAAAAAAAAAAGCATTGGATTTAACATAATACATTTAGCTCTTTGTGTTTACATAAAATTTATGGCTGAAACGTGCTATTTAACAAATTCAATACCTACGTCTATTTAACAATTTTCATAGCAGAGTTATCACATCACATGATTTTGCATAGAGTCACCACTCACCACTTCTTAAAAGTTTAAATGCAGGGTTACCATTTCTTCCCAAACAAAATTTTTTCGAAACTATAAATCTCGTAATGAATAAATCGCGTAAAAAAAGGAACAGTGGCGTCCAAAAAATCGCGTAATAGCAAAATCGCGAAAAAAATCCTTTAAAAAGAGGACTGGGTGTATTCTGAAATAATTATCTATTACGCATAAATATCATGCAGTCGTCTTATGATTTGAAACCACCTCTATCAAGAACTAATACCTCATTTAGAGCAACTGAGTAAGCGTCTACACACATGCAAAGTCTCATTTAGACCAACCGTGTACATGCCCGAGAGAGTGAACTCGTTCGAATACAAAACAATTTTAACAAGACGCACGGGGCTTGGCCAAGCGATCTCACGATTGATTCTAAGTGAGCGAGTGAATAGAAACCGTTTCTATTTTCTCGGCCGAGAGAATACCCGCACCTCCTGTTGTATGGTCTCATCCACGTGCTTAACGCTGAAATACTCAAAACGCTATTTTGTTAAGCATTTCAAACCGTCCAAATTAAGTGTATGTACGCTGGAATAGCACCGCAGATTTGTGTTCTTTTCACTGATCAGTACGAAACAAAATGTTTTAGATGATCTTTGTTTTTTATGGTTAGGTAATAATTAGATGTGGTATTTTTACAGATTCTTATAATTGAGCAATTGTTTGAAAATGGCACAAACGATAAATTTGAAAATTCTCCGTGAACGTGTTGTCACTGCAAAAAAGGTATGGTTTTTATCTTCTTGACTAGAATTATGTTATATGGCCAAGCAGTCTTTGGTAATCAGTGTTTTCGCAATGGCAGCCTTTCTAGTACCCATAAACATACATTATATTCCATAGGTCTTTTTTGCAATCCTTCAATTGGGAAATCAGAAATCTGCTAAGCTGCTAGCAAAGACCTGTAAACTTAAGCTATACATATTATTCTCCTGTATTTTCCAGCGTTACGACTGAATCAGAATTTTCAATATTAAACATACATATAGTGTTGAACTATGATATTTTTTTTAGTTACTCGGACCAGAATGGGTTACACTTGAGTGGATTCAAAGTTTTCACGCTGCAACGGAAAAAAGTTTGAGAATTTTCGATTTCCACAGCTTTGAATGTCTGACCTTCAATATTAAATTAGATCCATGATTATTGATAACATACTATTACCCTGTTACAAATTTCTAGTCGTTTCCACTGATACCCATGTATTCTTCAATATTTTTTAGTAGATGATAAATGTACAATGTATTAGAGTAGAGGCTTCCAACCTTTCTGGTCCAATGGTCACACTGATTCACATAGTGTCGGATCAAGATCTACTATACAATACCAATTTGAAATATTTTTTTCTCAAAGGTGGCAATTAAGATGTTACATATTCACCACAGGCAATATAACATGCTTCGCTCACCATGTGCACTACATGCTACATGTTTGTATAGTATATAGCACGTTAGGTGCATTTTCAGCGTTGACGATCGAACTATGAAATGTAAATTTTCAACTAATCAAATCAACTACCTAGATCAGTGGAGGGGAACCTGCGACCTTTTGACTTGATCGAAATATTCACTGATCAAAAAAATATACGCAAGCGCTTGGAAAAAGAGCGTAATCAACCCAATATATGTTCACTTTTAGGGTGTTCACTGTCAATACTTGGTGGATAGGTATTATATTAATAAAAACAGAATATTCCTTTGTACTTTATTCCACTTTAATACGTCAGAACCGTTTTCAATTGAACATTGATAAAGAAATTAATATTTGTACACTAGTGTACGCTTGCCAATGGTGGTAACTAAGCAAAGTGTATGCCGAATTACTCTTGGCTGTGAAACTGTTAATTTTTTTCCCTTTTGTTAAGGTTGCGTCTGATACAAGTTCCGAGGAGGAATGCTTAAGAGATCTCGAGTCACTGGGAAACAATTACCGAGCTTATGCCATCGGTTCTCGCCCTCTGGGATTAGCCAACGTGCAGAGTGATTTAGACGTCTTTCTTGACACAGGTGAGAAAAAACAATTTTATTGATTGAGTTCATATTAAATAGGCTTCTATTCTAAGTCTATCTAATGTATTATTAAAAAGCTTTCATTAAATCCATGCCTCTGGGAGAGGTGGAATTATGTCATCTCTTTGAATATATTTAAAAAAAAATATTTTCTTGATACTTATAGGCCATAAATGTCTTTATTGAGCCGAAGCCATTTAGCTTATGGATATTTTATTACCCTATTCAACCATGAATGACAACAAAATACACTGCAATGGTTTGTTGATATTCATAACAATAGAGCATTCATGCACTGCAATTAAACCAGAACTCTCAAACATTTTGAATTTTATTTAAATTAATAAAATACAGCTACCACCTACCAAAGTCAAAAAATAATATTGCACAAACATTCATTGAAGCATTCCAGACGCGATAAGTGTCCATAGTTTCCCAAACTCCCTTCACAGTTACAAACAATAACAGTGTTTACTAAAATTTTAATACTTACAATACTTACAAAATTTACAATAGTGTGTTAATATTTGGGACCTATGCTGGGACCATGTATTTATGTTTTTGAATAAATTGCTGAAAGTTCGAAAATCATTCATTTTTCTTTCACACCTCTAATTGGTTAGCAGGGACAGCAGCAGGGGTGGGCTGGAGGGGGCTCGGAGGGGCTCGCGCGAGCCCCTTGTTAAATTTCAGCGCGGCCTACGAGCCCCTTGTTAAGATAAGAAAATCATTCGTCTTAGATCAAATCGGCACATAAATGCAATCTCTGTAGATGGTTAAATTTTATTATGAAACAAGACTTAGTAGCCAATTCATTTTTTCATTCAGCGTTGTGGGCTTCACACGAGTTAATCACTAGTCCTGTCTTAGCCTTATCATTCTATCCCTACTACTCTCTTTGGGAAAGAAAGGTTGAGCGACTAATTAACAAACATTTCTCGTAGGAAAAAAAGATTTTGTTGAGACACCTTCATTAGGAGGCCATATGCTCCACATTGGGAACGAAAATGGATATAAATAAATGGATAAGATTTACCGAGCCCCTTGTTAAGATATTGGCAGCCCACCGCTGGACAGCAGCAAAATTTTAAATTCTTTCCAGTCAGTATCTTTATGATCTTGATTTTACAATACTCAATTATTACCATTTGTTAGCATAGCAATTATTTTTAACATTAAAAATACTCAACACTATTATGTTTTGAGTATACAGATGAAGTCAATACAATTACATAATTATTTCAGACATCTCAACAAAGGATGTGTATATGCACCTGAATGCACCACTAGTTGAATTGTCTGGTATAAGTGCTCCATTGTTTTCGTTATCAACATACCATTGCTGTGTATTTTGTTATCTTTCTATTTAGCAATAAAATATCCATTAGTTAATTCATAAAAAATAAGTATTTCATTAATGCATGGCTTGTTAACAATTGATGCCAAGAAAACAAAATTGATTCCATGCTCCTTTGAACAGTTGAGTAAATTGTTTGTGATATTAATAATTATACTGGAAAAATTCCCAGATTTGGATCTACCTTTAAATATATTGTTAATGACCCCTCTAATTTTAATTTTTTCTTCATGTCATTACTAATTAGTATCATTTATTTGTAAGAAGTTTTAAACATTTTAATTATAGCCTGTTTTGTTGTCACTTTTTCATATTTTGTATCTTTATCAATAAATTCCTTTCATATTTCCATCACCAATTGTTTGTTACACCGTTATTAGTTTTACTTGGCCTAGTACAGAGACGGGTAACCTTTTTAGCTTGTGTTAAAATTCTGAAAAAACCTAGCTTGTCCCGGGCGCCGTGTCACATCTAGAGATATTAATAATTTTTGGAGTCTGAGTAAATGTTCTTCGTTTTTGGGTGAAGATCGTTCATAAATGATGACTGTCACACCGTTACCCATCACTGGTCTAATATGAAGTACTCTTGTATAAATATGTATAATCTTATCAGTTGAAAATGCTTGTGATGAGCGAAACTGGTCCCGTCCTATTGAACTATTGTGGAATTAGAACAAAACAGTATTTTGTTTTTTGACTTGGCTTCCTTAGGTATTTGTTTTAAATTTGTATTAATATGATAACATTTTTTATTATCTTGTATTTAAAGTATACCCATAATGAATGAATACACAGTGGAACCTGTATATTGGTCAATAACCCGTTCCTGATAGTCTAACGGATATGGATCTGTTGCCAGCTGCTAGAAATGTTACAAATACATATGAAAAAAAGTCACCTTAACTCTCGCGGCTCGGAGACTAGAAAAATACGTCTCTGGCGATGGGGGTCATTTTTGACCCCAGTGGTTTCCTCATTATTGGCCTTATTCTTATGAATTTCAAAAAAATAAATAGTCTACGGGCTTTAAAATATCTCTCTGCATCATTCCGCATACATTTTTTTATAAAAATCCTTGGTTTTTTAATAAATAATCATATTTTAAGTTGCGCGTAAAATATACGTCGTTCCAATGCCAATGTCAATGCGCGACTGGCGCGCTTCAGTCTAGTTATCTTACCAACGATCGCTGATAAGCGGGCGCTTATCTCTTATCTTATCGTATTTATATAAACTACAAAAGGTCCAAAAAACTATGATATAAGAATACCTTAATTATAAACATTGTATCACCCATATTAAAATAGATATTTAAGAAAATGTGGGTATTGGGGTCGCATTTCTTGAGCTTAGAACCGGAAAAGTTAACTTGATTTTTATTGTAATCAATAAACAAAGTGGTAGAAAAACCTCCCAGAAGTAGTCTAATCACATTATGATTGAATGCATTTATATTTTGATGCACTGAGTAGTACTGAAAGATGCCGAGAGGTGAAACCCGGGTCGTGTTCGACCAAGATTTTTTTAGAAGTGTACATTATGAAAATAATTCTAAATTAACGTTGAATTTCCATCAAGTACCTTCAGTCGAAATTCTAAATTATTCATTCATTCTTTTATAAAATTTGTTTACCAAGTCTAAATTTAAAAATAGGCTAATCGGAGACGAATCGGACAACACATTATCAGAAGCCAATTACACATAATAATCTATGTTTTATGTTTTGTTTTGATTTAATTTAATGTTTCAAAGTGTGAAATTTTCGAAAAAATACAATAATATTCTATATTTTTAGGTAATATGTATGATGGAAACCAAAAACAATTCAGTGAAGAACTTGCAAGTCAAGCTCGAGGAGTGGCACGTCAAGTGTCTAATTCGTTGAAATTTCAATTGCGCTCCTCCCTGCTTTATTGTCGATCTCCAATCATTAAAGTTTGCCACCGCCGGACTGGACTCAATTGTGATATTTCATTCAGGCATGGCCTCGGTGTAGAAAATACTCGGTACTTACTGCACATGATGAAAATTGCTCCTCTTCTCAAACCTATGATAATTTTTCTTAAAAATATCAACCAAGCCCCGTCTGTTGTCAGTTATACTTGGTATATGCTGGTAATTTTCTACATGCAGCAAAAGAAATATCTTCCTTCTCTTGTCCAACTTCGGCCAGAAAGTCTTCCCAGAAAACAAATTGGAGGTAAATATAATTTGAATTATATTATTCATTTTGTTTCCCGATTTGATGCAAATAAAAAACAAGGTGATAAAAGTTTCATGTGCATATTTTGTAATGTTCCATTACATATGGGGGAATGCTTAGAAGCATACCATACATGAAAATATAATTGATTTATTGTGTTATTTATAAGTACAAGTGACAGTGGTAAGTTATCGATATACTGGTTGTCCTCGACTTACGACCTGATACGTTCCTGAGCTTTGGTCGTATGTCGAATTTCATACAAAATATGTCATCGCTTCACAATACAACAATATTGCTTCGGATGTTGACATATTCCATGAAGACGTGGGTGAGTTCCGACGAATACTATTTTTTATGTATTAGAGTAGAGTTTGTCGGAGCTTACTCAGTAATTTCCTTGCTATTTTTTCTACTGATTTTAATATTAAATTGTACTATTTTTTTTTCTTCATTGTAAAAGTTTTAAATTCATGATTTGTCAACCTTTTGTAATGTTAATTAAATAAAATCGCTGCACACCAAATACTTTAAAGTTGAAAGATCATACGAAAAAACTCGATGGGAGTTAAGCTCGAGGTAAATTGACATCACAAACACCCACGTCAAGCAAAGTCTATGGGAACAAGATTTTCACACAAATTAAAAGTGATGCATACAAATTCTGTATCTAGTCAGAAAATAACAAAAGAGAATCTACTGCACATATTTAACAGTTTTTGGAAGGCGAAAACTTAGTCAGAGAAAACACTATATTTCCTGGGCTAGCAAAATCTGCCATAAAACATTATGTCTGGGAAAGCACGGCAATCTTAAGAAGAATCAAGGACACAATATATATCTTTTTTTTTACTAAGTCAGCTGTGTGCAATGGTGCCCCGTGATCCAATTCAAAATTTAAAAAAATGCTAATTTATTTTCGGCCGTAAGTTGTAAGTCGGGGGACTACCTGTACAGTTTCAATGTTGTGTAATTTTAAAAAATGATTCGGTTTAAAAGTGCATATAATACGCGAACACAAACAAATTTTACGCTGTTATACGTTAAAAATCAGTCAAGCAAGGGTCATAATTTATTGCCTTGCACGTTTATAGAATTTTGTTTTAACCCTCCAAGAACGAGCGTGACCATATGGTCACAGTAAACACTGTTGTCTATTGATCCCACTGTTCATCCTTTTTCTACCTGAATATCGTTGCTTTCACTCATATTTGGTTAAGAAGGGTACAGACTTCAGTTAATCATCAGCCGCGGGGACAGGAACCGCCACCAAAAGCACATGCAATTTTTTTAATTTCCGTTTTTTTTAATGGACTTTTGAAACTGTTAGTTATTTTTTTATCAAAACATCAAATTATCTACAGCTCTTTTGCTAATATATTTTTATTGAAATTATGCTGATCAAAAGAGGTCAAATTGTAAATATTTTAAAAAAATTTCACTTTATCTATATTTCAACCCCGAATGTTTGCGAGCCCATACTGTCACTATTGTCCTTACAACTGTCCGTACACAATATTACATGGTAATAAAAGGATGAGCATGACCATATAGTCATGCGGGGTTTCTATACAACAACTCATACAGCGTTTTTTTTTTAAATTTTGTTTAATATGGCTTAAAAAATATTTTTACCATCGAAATATTTTTACTATTATAAAACTCGAAAAAAAAAAGAAAATCAAAATAGGTATGTACTTAATAATTTGGATTGTTTTAGGTTGGGATTGCCATTTTTCAACATCAACAGAGCTGTCGACCGACCTCGTCCATGTGAAAGATCTTCTTGACCTTATCGAAGGTTTCTCGGAATTTTATTTGAAATTTGATTTCAGTAATAAGGTGATTTTGAAAAGTTGTTTACATGTTAATATATTTTTCATGAAATTATCCAAATTAATACAATTCAGGTTACTCTACAATTGGATGCCACGCATTTCACAGCTGCCCGATTGATACGCTCCATCCGTATTGTCACTAGTGGCAAAAGTAAAATAGAATCTTCTGATTCTGATGTTGAAATATCTTGCTTTCATTCTGGCGGTAGTCGAGTCTTTCTAAAGGAATATTTTCTTGGGGAACATTGCTACGTGGCATGTGGAAGATGTCAATTTTACAATATTAAAGGGTAATAATAATAAATAAAGATTATCTCACCAGAAGTTTTCAACAGAAACCCTATATTACTCAAACTATCTTTTTTTAAGAGAGGATGGATAAAAGTATAGGGTTAGGATGAGACTAGCGGTTAGCTAATCGCTTTCGCTGCACCTCGTTAATGATAAGTCGGATGGGAGGGAAATTTTAAATATCACAGAAATTTCAAACAAATCCATTTACCAAACTATAAAAACTGTCGCGTGTCGGGATTCAAATTCGTGTGCGCTGTAACCGAACCCTACGGCATTAACCACTCAACCGCGGACCTGCCCTTGTTTTGCAAATTGTCAACTGACATTTTCAAATAGGATTTTTTTTTAAAGTTAACCCTCTTTGGTAAAAAAATAAGTTTTGAAAATTATAAATTATTCAGCGTCCTACTGTTCTTTTAATTTTTACGCAGATAACGTGTTGATTTGTAATATTGATGATCAATTTATTACACTCGCAGACTGAGAATATATTCTTTCCGTAGGTTGTTTGTCCTTTGACTGGATTGGAATCTATGAAGAGTGATTTCAAAAATAACGGAGAAGGGCTGCCGAAGGAGATGTTTGCTTACAAAAATATGGTCAGCTCCGTGACTCAGGGGCAGAGAAACGAAAATAAGCAGAGCAAGCATCTGTGGAATCATCCTAAATACGAGATTTTCAGATATGAGTCTGATATTTGCGTGCAGGATATGTTTGATTTGTCACACAACCTGACTAAAGCCTGGAACTACTTACAACGTAACGATTTCATGAGACTATTAAAAAGTATCAAAGACCAGTGCAAAGCTACCTGTGAGTCTAAAGATTACACCAAAGCGGATTGGAGCGATGCAGCATGGTGTTGCAATGAATCTTAAAAAGACAGAAATATTTTTGATACATAAACATTTGGAAGACCAAAAGTTATTCATTTCTCAGTTGTAATGTCATTCGAGATTCTTTTTTTTGTAGAGAAACATTTTTTTTAATTTTATTAGTCATAGGTTTATGTTTAAGCTTGTTAAAATTGTTATCCTGTATTTCGAAAAAGTAGTTAACGTTATTTAAATAATGTATCCACCGACATATTCTACTTAACAATTAACATGTGTTTATTTAAAAAAAAAAATACTCATTTGTACTAATTCCACTTTTGTTTTATACAATCAGGACCGGTTTGCTCATGGCAGAGCATTATCATTATATAAATATGTACACAACTTTATGTTGAGACATTGTTTGCTCTCTCTGCAATTACAGAATAGAGATATATTTCCGGTTAACTGTAGTAAAGCTTTCAACTGTTTGAAGAGGCCATTTTGAAATTCAGGAAAGCATCTTCGATCTCTCTGGATGGTTAGAATTTGCCACGCATGTCAATTTTTATTTATCAATTTTTTTTGGCAAGCCCTAATTTCACTCAGAGAAATATGTCAATTAGTTTTGCTTCTGAAGCCACTCGATGCAGACATTTAGCACTGATACCTTAATTGAAAGTAATTAATATTACTTATTAATTAATTTATGCTACTTGAAGACTGCGAAAATAATTCTGATCACACGTAGATGAAATACTTACCGATTACAATTGCGATGAGGAAACAATTTTTAAGTATTATAAGCAATATCTAAACATAGTAAAATTTGCTAAGCAGCTGTGGCATAAACACTGTCTTAAAATGTTCAATTTGAATTGAACGCAAGCACTGGATTGTTTTAACGCATTCAATCAACGTAAAAGTGGAGCAATCCAAAGTTGGAAGGCTGACGAGCATCTATGTATAGTGTTAAATTTTAACTATTGCACATTTTTTTTATTTCATTATCTTAATAAAACTATTAAAAATTGGATCTATTTTATCATTTATTCCTAGCATGAAAGTAGATCATGCAATATTGTCATAATCATGTTTCCACTGATGCCTGAAACTCTAACATTACCATGTCTCCTCGGAACCAGTCCGAATATTAAGCGATTATGCTTGATTTCCGTCATTGATAGATGCTTCCTTTCTTACCTTAGACTCCCTGTCATTATCTTTATTATACATGTTCGAGGTAGGAAAACATTTTAACCCAACGATCTCTAATCTCCACAACTATGACGAGACACTGCCTGAGAATCGTTTTAGACACAGAGCAGTTCTGCTCGACGACCCTCCATAGGTCTTATGTCTAAAATTGTCAATTTTAGAACGAACTTAGCATCACGAAAATGACTCTTTGCTAATTTTTTTTTTGTGTACTGTATGTGTGTACATGTACGGATATAGTATGGAGGAAGCATATAGAATGTGATTTGCAAAATAATGCATATGGAGTACCCGTGAACTTCTTATCTCTGTAGTGATCGCGCCCTTCCGTCTGCAAACGACTGTAAGGGGATGCAATTTACAATTTTTCAAAATCTTTATCGATGAAGGAGACTGGAAGAACCTTGACGCTGGCGCGTCCTGGTATTTGAGGCTTCATAAATTTGATATCCAAAAAAAAAAAAAATTATACATGTTACATTGGGATACACGTCATTTCGACCCAAAGATTCCGGGTTACCATTCATAAGTATAGACTGGGTATAGAAAACCGCGAACAAAAAGGTCATAATGAAGACTCAATAAGTAAATTACACAAAATATTATTATTGTTAAGAAAAAATATACTATTAACCCCCGGAGATGAGAGCTTATTTTCGATTAAAAATATATTTTTTAAGCCATATTAAAGTCACATAACTTTTATTTCTAACAAAAATTAAAAAAAAAAAAAAAGTTGTATAGAAACCCCGGGTGATTATATGGCCATTCTCATCCATATATTACAGTGAATACAGTAAGTATTGTGTAAGGACGAGCGTGACCGCATGAGCACACAAACATTCGGGGTCAAAATATAGCTAAATGTGAAATTTTTGAAAATACTTACAATTTGAATTCTTTAGACCAACATAATTTCAACACAAATATATTGGCAAAAGTAGTGTAAATAATATTAATTTTGATAAAATAATTATTAACAGCTTCAAAAAGTTCATTAAAAATAAACGGAAATTCAAAAAATCCCATATGCTTTTGGTAGTCGTTTTCGTCCCAGCGGCTGATGACTTACTGAAGTCTGTATCCTTTTTAACCAAATTTGAGAAATCAACAATATTAAAGTAGAAAAAGGATGAAGAATGGGATCAATAGACAACCGTGTTTATTGTGACCATATGGTCACGCTTGTCCTTGGAGGGTTAATCGCTACTTCATTGCATACGGGACTATTGCATATAAAGGACTCTACATAAATCGCTTTCATCGCTAGAAATGTCTCGACACATCTAATGCATTAAGATGTAATGAAACATTTAATTTTTATTACTGTTTGTTGTTGAATTTCTTGTTATCAGTATGAATCTGTTCTTTGCTTCTGTGTTTTTCGTTTCTGGGAATCGTGTTCGAGTAAATAATTTGTGTAAAAAAATAATATTAGTTCTTTTTAGTGGACTGTGTTATTTCATGACTGTGTAAAAAAAGAATTGAGTGTGTGTAGAAATTTGGGCCCCCTTTTCGAATTGCATGACTGGTATGAGGTAGCTACGCCGCTGCATTCTGGTGTGATGGTATTCTACTGGTTGGGTTAATATTATTTGGTTTTTTAAAGTAAAACACATTTATTTGTGCTAATTCCACATTTTTATGAATATCAGGGTCATTTCGCACAAGCACTATTTACTTATGAAAAATTAATCCAAACACCGTAATTTATAAAA
Organism: Himalopsyche anomala; assembly: GCA_031772345.1. Taxonomy (NCBI): domain Eukaryota; kingdom Metazoa; phylum Arthropoda; class Insecta; order Trichoptera; family Rhyacophilidae; genus Himalopsyche; species Himalopsyche anomala. The sequence goes on from CM062828.1 coordinate 1,108,829, forward strand.
AATTGTAATAGTAATATAAAACAATAAAAGATACAAGAAATTAATATGACAATGTACAACTAATCATACAAATTATAAATAAGTTAAAATCAATTTTCAACAATTTAAATGTATAAAGACCTCTTCTAAATAAATACCTTCCTACTAATTTGTAATAAAAAATTAATATAGTAAGAAAAATACAACGAGCTTAAAAATAATGCCAGAATATTAAGAAAAATAGAAAATGGGAAAATTTTACAATTGATTTGAGAGTCAACAGTGTTTATGTGAATGCTGTTCTTTCATCTTGATTTTGCTATTATAGTTGATACACCCTACTTGTAAAGAATTGACAACATATTCGAAAGTAGTTTTGTGCCCAGTCTTAATGAAAAAATATAAAATCTGTCATAGTTGTTGATTAAATTTGATTGATTCGGTATTTTATATATATTTTTTTTTAATACAAAATTATAAAGTATTGTAGAAGTAGATTTTTGGGTTAGATTTATAATGCTAATAACATAGTTTAATCTTAAGGTATCACATTCCACGGTGTGTAGCTTCCTTCTTTTGGGACATCGAGCTGAAAGAATGTAAAAAAATCAGATAAATAATTATACCCCCCCAAGAAACGGTACGAGTGGTATTCTATAGAAAAAAATAGCGAGAATTACATTTTTAACCACCATGGAAAAACAAAATAGGAATCTTATTTTAAGCATTGGTAACAGGGAGTGGTAATATTTATATATATTTTCCCAGTGTGGAGCATATGGCCTCCTAATGGAGGTATCTCAACAAAAGTTTTTTCTACAAGAACTATTTTTCTACTTGAGAGTGGTAAAGATAGAAGTATAGGGCCAGGAAAATAGTAGTGGTTAACTAATCTTTCTCGCTACGCCCCGATGTTTAAGGATTGGAAGGACGGGAGAGAACTTTTAGACATAGCAAACACTCATGACTTCGAACAGAATTGAAGTAAATGCTGTTTGTACTGGGACTTGAATCCTTGAAATCAGTCACGGAAGCCAACAATGTTGACCGCTGTTGTAAAGAAGTGGCGGCGAACCTATGACCCTCTTCTAAGGTTTCCTTCCGTCCTCCTTTCTAATTGTCACCACTGACATATTATTTGACCCACTTCTCAAAGAAGTTCAGCATCATTGTTATAGGAAGTAACTTTTGAAGATAAGAATAAATCTTGCAGCTTATTGAATTGAAACAGTCAATAGAGAAGAAGAAGAATTTAAAGTTTTGTCACCCTTTTTTACTTATCTTAATAATCATTAATTTCTATCTATGATTGATAAAAACTCAAACTGTTATTTTAAACATGCTTAATCTATTCGTTAAAAGTACAATAATATCGGTTTACCATTGCTGTTATGCTATCCTGACAGGCCATCCTAATTCTGGCGGCCGTAGCTGGAGAATCTAATTTAAAATCTTGACTGGCTTTGGCATCCGCCCTAGCTGAGGCGATCGCTTCTCGGATGGCGAAGAATGCAGACGATGCCAAGAAGAGAGGGGGTTCCCCGATTGCCTAGAAATATGATATTATGTTTGTAATTTTGTTGTGAAATATATTATACAGGACTTGCTACACTAATGGTTATGATACTTAATAATTAATAATAAATATGAGAAATATTCTTAATAACAAATATTCTTTTGAAATATGTAAACCTGTGCATAATTTAATGTTACTTATTGCATAGAATAGCCATTGTCATTCTATAATTGTATTTTTTTTCACTTTAGAACAATGTTAGTCGACAAAGAATTCTTCAAATGTCTTGGGTTAATACCATCATTAACTAGAGTGAAGATATGCAGAGGATCGCTCAATAATATAATATCATAAAGTGTCTTAAAATTGGAACTGACTGGAACAAATGTCTAAGACACCAAACAAGCTATTTAAAGAAATAGACAGCATGCAAGACTATTTATTACCTTCGAGGAATAAATCGCTTTTGGATTTGCCGCATTCTTCAGAAGAGAAACATTGAATTCTGCGGGAATATCTGTGAATCCAGGTATTTTATATGCTCCAGGACCTCTGCTGTACAGCGTTCCCGTAGGTGAGAATATCAGTTCTTCTATTGTGTATAGTCCGTAGCCTTGCACAAACGCGCCTTCGATTTGTCCAATGTCTATGGCAGGGTTTAAGCTGTCTCCAACGTCCATCACAATATCGGTCCTGTGCACTTTATGATCGCCGGTCAAGCAATCTATTTCGACTTCGCAGCAAGCGACACCGTACGTGTAATAATTGAAAGGGGTTCCGGTGCCTTCTTTCATGTTGAAATTGATACCTGGAGTGTTGTAATACCCGACTGCCGAAAGACTGATGCACTCGAAGTACGCTTTTGTTATCCACTCTTCCCACGTGCCATTCGGATTGCTCTTCTTTATGGGGGCCAGCCTCTCTGATATGGTGTTGCAAGCGGCCAACACGGCCATTCCGTTTAAGTCCGAACTGGCGCTGGCCGCCGTCGGCGAAGTGTTGGGAACTTTATCGGTGGACGTTTCCGATATGTAAATCTTAGAAGAGTCGATTCCGAAGACACGAGCCGCGACTTGTATCATTTTGGTGTGGAGTCCTTGTCCCATTTCAGTTCCGCCGTGCGTCAACAGCACTGAGCCGTCCGTATATATTAGAACCAACGCTCCCGCTTGATTTAAAAATCTCACTGTGAATGCGATTCCAAATTTTGTAGGCACCAAAGCTATTCCGCGTTTTTTCCAACGATTGTTCCTAGAAAAAAAAAATGAATACAGTAATAAATACTTATATTTCTTGTTTTATTAATAAGTTCATGTCATATTTGACCCCATAAGAAGAGAACAACATGATCTATTTGAGGTTTCAACTGAAGCAGTTTTTCAATATGCTATTATCATATCGCTTCAACGAGAAGTTCAGTGTCAGAAAAATATTATGATGCAAGATTTGAATAATGTTCACAAATTCTTAGTGTGCGCTTGTGTTAAATATCAGTTTTAAAAGAACTGACAACATTCTTATATGTATAGAAAATAGGTTTAGCTTGTTTCTTTAAATATATAGCAAATCCATAACATTCCTTGGTAAACTTCTCAAACATACTGAGAACAAGGAATCATTGTTCTCATTTTTTTAAAGAATACAATATGCAAATTATTATTATGTATTAACAAAATACACGAAAAAAATACTGGTCTGATCCTAAGTACATAATTCAACAAGCTATTCCAGTTTACTTTTGAATCAACACAAGATTGACAGATAGTATATTAAAAACAAGGCTGAAATAGCTTGTGTCAGTGTATTCACGCGGTGGCAGTGATCTCACCTATTGTATGTGTCAACATCTCTTTTTCTTTCTGAGAAGTTAGATTTTTCTAAGCACTCCTCCCAACACCGTCGAATTGTACAGTTGGTAAGGATCTGCTCAAAGTGTGTGCTGTCTCCTTCTTTGTAAAGATTTAGGTAAGCGACTTCCGCAGGGTTCTTATCGAGCTTGACTGAAATGTCTCGAATGATATTTTCCGTAGCCAACATCGCCTGCGGGGCGCCAAATCCTCGGAATGCCGTGTTCGAGGGCATGTTAGTTTTGCAAACGTAACCGTAAACCTCCATATTGGGAATTTTATAGGCATTCTCGCAATGGAGCATTGCTCTTTCCATAACCTAGATGAAAAAGATGATATAAGGCTGTGAGAATGTTTATTATTTCAATTTGATATTCATTTCTATAAATTACATATAACATATTTTTTATTACTCTTTAAAAACAACAAGTATTACTGCTTGTACAAAAATGAACAGTATCAAAATAATAATCAGCAAATAAATTTGTATGTTGAAACCAAAATATTTAGCCCTACTCCCACAAGCCCAAAATTTCAGTCTGGCACTTTTCAAATTAGGCTTATTTAAGTCAATTTTCCAACGTGATTATTTTCCCTTGATTAAAGATTATAGAGTTTTATTCAGTTATCTATTACAACATTACATAGGTGAATGTTCTTTTATGGTGTCGTATTATTTTAAATTCATCTCATTAATACTTACTGCCAGTGAAAGATCTTCAGAATAACCGGCATTGTTATAAATGTGTATAACTAGACCAGTGATCTTTCCATCTTTGTTAAACGCAACCTTATACTTGAAGTAAAATGGATGCCGTGCTCCCGACATCAGCATGTCTTCGTCTCTATCTAGCATGCATCGCACGGGTTTTTGGAGTCTGAAGGCAGCCAGGGCGACAGGCAAAGCGATCAGTAGTCCGCGAGATTCCTTTCCTCCGAATCCGCCACCGATTCTTTTAACTTTTGTGACAACTCTATTGATTGGAATTCCAAGGATATGGGCAGTCAGTTTCTGTAATGTTATAATGCCTGTCAGTAAATACATTATTTCAGAAACAGTGCACGAACACGTTAATGCATAAATTTCAAACATGACACATGGATTCCTAATAGAGTACTTCAACAATTGAACGCTGTAAGAGAGAATAAAAGTATACAGTTGAGTAAGGTAAAAATTTGTTGCTGTCTAACCACTCTCTTGTTGGAAGGTATATGAATATCAACATTTTTGATAAAAATAAACAAATAGCTTGAAAATAAAATGTATAAAAAAGTTTTGAGGAATACAAAATCACTTTGTTGTATATATATATATCACCATTCCACCAAGAATTGAAAGTGAACACCTTGAAAGTGAAAGTAATCTTTGTTCACTGTCTTATTCACTCTCATAGTCTGTTTTTTGTAGTGTTGTCAATTATACATGATTTTATTTATAATGTTTTTACGCTGCTATCTTGGATTATCAATTAACCCGAAAATAATAACCTGCATTCGCTACACGAATTTGTTACACATACCTGTGTATTTGTTTACTAGTTGCAACAATTTTTTAAATTTTGCACCAAAAAATTGACGAAGAAAATTTATTTTGGTGATACAGTCAGGATAAGAAAACAAATTTTAAAATTTTTAACTTTCAGAAATTACAGATATGCCTCAATTGATTGCCAGCAAAAAATGAATTGCTCGTGGGTAGTCATATTAGTATCGCTATAGTCAAATAATAGAGAATACTTACACTAATTTCTGTAGGATGCTGACTCGAGCAGAATATTTCTAATTCATTATCTTCTTTAGGAACGGCCCTGCTGACATGCGTTTCTAAATAAAAGTGTTCTTGGCCTCCGACGTGAAAATCATTTTCGACAACATAATCTGCATTTTTGAATGCTGTGGCGACATCTCCAATGCAGATTTTGGGGGCACCCGGATAGAAAGAGTTTTCTCTGATCGCATCGTGAATAGTTATGATGACCGGCTGCAGTTCTTCGTAAATTACTTTCACAAGTTTGGCCGCTCTCTGAGCGGTGCTTTGATCCACGGCGATCACTGCACCCAAACTTTGTCCTTGGCTGGTGACAGTTTTAGATCGAAACACTTCTTCGTCGTGAACGACTGCGCCAATGTGATTTCTACTCTTTTCAATATCTGCCGCCGATAAAAACGCACGGACACCTTCGACAGCTAATGCTTCCGCAGCATCAATAGACACAATCTTGGCATGCGCTTTTGTACTAAGAACAAAAGCGAGGAAAAGTTCTCCCTCGATGAGCGGCATATCATCACAGTAAACGGCTTCTCCTGTTGCCTGCTTAAGCCCGGAAGCGTGGACGATCGGCCGTCCCACAGGGTCTATCGGCGATTGTTTATCAGAAGGCAAGCTAAAATATTGGGAACTTTTTAGATTGTCATGCTTAAAACCCCCTATTCCACTCCTATTATATTCATTTACACTTTCCACATTCGGCAATACGTCGGAGAGTTCTTGGGATATTTCTAAATAGGATTTAAAGAACAGACTCAATGTTAGAGATCTTCGGTACTGAATCATGCCGCCCGGAGCTGAGGGATTCAGCGAAAGATCTTTCAACAAGTTTGTATAAGCTTTCTGTAACATCGTTTCATTCCAGCTTTCTCCCACCAATGCTCTTGATGTATTTTTAGTCAAAACAGTAATGGGTGCCATGCCGCCGAAAGCAATATCAATGTTTGATATTTTTCCCGTAGTTAATTCAAAATGAACATTCATAGCCATATTGACGATTGCAATATCATCTTCTCGCCGCTTGGCTTGTTTGAACGCTTTGAAGTATTGGTTTTCTTTTGTAAAAGGCACTTCGATCGAAACCAAAATTTCATCAGGTAGAACGATATTTTTTCTATACCCGGTGAAAAATGATTCGTCCATGGTAACTTTTCTCTCGTTCGTCGTGTTTTTTAGATTGAGGGTGATTCCGGCTGCCAAAAATATAGGATTTAAATCTGAAATGGGGCTTCCGGTCATTATGTTTCCCCCTACGGCTGCAACGTTTCTGATTTGCTTTCCTGCAAACCAATGCAGCATTTCGACGATCGCTTTAAATATTTTGGTTTTGTACGAGGGGAGAGTTTTCATCATTTGTTTCATTCGGGTCTCCATATCTGTTAATGTTACCGCGGCTCCAATTTTCAGTCCATTATCAGTGATTTGCAATTCATTGAGTTCATTTATGAGGTTTGGCATTATGATGACTGGGTAAAGACAGTTTTTAAATTTGACTTCAATACCAATTTCAGTATTGCCTATGACTATTTTCGCATCGTTGTGAACACTTTTTAGGTTTATAATTTCTTGAAGACTTGTCGGGCGGTGCCACAGTACGCTCATCCCTTTAAAAATCAACTTCTGTTCATCGTAGACGGAAGACATCTTCAATTCTGGTGGGAAAATCGGTTCTTGTGACGGATCATGAGGCATGAACTGGCTACTGTTGAATGTATCTTGCGAGTCGTCGTCCGCACTGTAACCGTTTCCGCCGTTTTTGCAACATTTTTCTCCGAGTCCGCACACCTTATTACCGTTGGTAGCGATCGCTCGATTTCTCTCCCATTCTTCAGTAAACGATTTGTAACCTTCAATTATCGGTCTGTATCCTGTGCATCGGCATAGATTTCCTTGAAAAGCTACTTCCAAGTCTTCATATGAAGGCTTCGGTAATGATCTAAGCAAAGTATACATGGACATTACTATTCCGGGAGTGCAGAATCCGCACTGGGATCCGTGAGCTTTGGCGATGCGCTCTTGCACAGGATGAAGGCGGGTTTTGGTGGAACCTATTCCTTCGACGGTTGTGACGGCTAATCCGTGCATTGAACACACCGGTGCCAAGCATGCGTTTACTGCTAAATGTCTGTTATAAAAATTCAGGAAGTACATATTTCCATTAACATCAATAAATTTGACAAACATGCAAAGTAATTATTCTACAAGAATTACGATATTTTAAATATTACGCAGATGAGAAATTGACCGTGCAATAGATAATGTTTATCATTATCAACAGAAATACCGCTCTGGGTGGGCCATGGCCATTTGAACACTTCTTTGTTATGTTATATATTAGGTACATGATAAATCAAATTTACTTTATAAATATGACAAAGCCACATTTAGTCTAAAAGTCTTATTTTATAGGGAGTATGAATTCCAAAAATATTTGTGTGACCTTGATCGAAATGTTAAAATGGCATTGATATAAATAAATATACAATATATTTCACAGGCGAAGAATGGTATAATTATTAGACCATATTTAGACTCTAATAGAAAAACACTCATTGATGGAGCTACATTCTATGAAACGAATTCTATTAACTCATTCTGTGCATACAACCCAATTGCTGTGTATGTCTGTTTATTGTAGTCAAGCGTATAACGCAGACCTATTGTAAGTTTACTTTATTATTTTTCTTTCTAAATTGTTTTGTTGTCGTCGAAATTGCATATTATATTTGTCAGAATGGACTATTCTGCTCCAAACAAATTATAAGCCACATTATTACATAGCGAAAATGTTTTTTTAAAATAATATAAACTCTCTTTTCGATGGATTTGAAGGTAACTCTATATAAATTCATTTATAATACAAAATTAAAAATGTTAACTCAGTTATTCCACTGGTTGTCAGTCACAAGTTCAGCATTTTATATAATCAATAATTTAGGGTAGATATTATAAAACGGTCAAGATTAAGTAAAATCATTGTGTCAAAGTGATATTTATCTTGTGAAAACTGCCCAAACAACTAACTTTAGGCAGACCAATGAAGGATATTGTAATTATTGTTCTGATTAATGAATTTGATAAAATTAATAATGCAGATATACTCAATCGAACAAATCGAGTATGATTGAAAATGAGTAGCTTAGAATTATTACAAATTGATAATAGAAATCAATTATTTGTATGACAGAACACACCCCGCGATAAAATTAATTGCTTATGAGGATTTTCCTTCTATACACAATTAATAAAATTATATTTACACTATATAGCGATAATATTGTTTGTTTCCGTCCACCTATCTAGAAAAATAATAAAATATGGTTTAATTTATTTTTATATTAAAAATCTCACAACTAGATGCTTGTCAAACAGGGAAAATCAAGTCACATCTAATAAGACTAAAAATCTATACAATTTAATTTATGTAAAAAGTTAACGGATCCCTGGTTATCAAAAAAACTTATACAATATGGCAATGTACGGCGGCGTAAAGAAAAACATTTCAATCAAAAAATATCAATGACCTTTAGCTTCGGTTATTTTATTATCTGTAGTGTAATGATAAACATGTAAATTGTAATATTTGTACACCATTTCAAGTCGATATCAAAATAGTTCTGTTAGTCTCTATCTAATATAAGATTTTGAAAGAAAAGATAAGATGTCTTTTACATGATTCCATGTCTAAACAGAACAAGTTAATAAATATATAATTTAAGATTTCGATTGAAGGCGCTTGGTGGAATTTTAATATGAAATTAGAATCATTCAAATTATGTACATTCTCACAGATTTTGTCACTAATGACCCGGGTTTCGCCTTTTGGCATCTTCAGGCGTTCACACGCTCATATGCAAAGTACTACTTAACCTTTTGGTTGCCTTAGAAAAAAGTACGTCAGTACCTAGCATGCTGGCTATAATTTGCAATTATTAATTAAATTAATTATTGACAATATATCTCGTCTGTGGCAGTCATCCAGTTAAAATATAAATCATTATAAAGGATACACAATTTTCTTTTCTTTGCGATTGTATTTGGACACCATAACTGTACATGCTCCGCAGCCTCCTTCTGCGCAGCCCAGTTTTGTGCCGCATAGATTTAACTTTCTTCTCAGGTAAAACAATAAAGTCCATTCTGGATCCGGATCAGGCTCAATTACCTGAAATAATATAAAATAAGTTTTGAGAGATTAAATGATAAGAGAAGATTAGTATAATGTCGTTACAATAGTTCAACCAGGTACTCTTCGACATTTGACGGTTTGATTCTTGACATTTCACATATAGCATCAAAAATAGAAGCAATTTTATAGAAAAAGAGGTTATTCAAATTTTTAAATTTATTATTTGAATTGCCAACCTGGGATTTTTGCGTGGTTACCTCAGCTTAGAGCAGTGGTTTCCAAACTATTTGTTGCTTTCTCCCTTTGAAAACAAATGTCTTCGCACATCCCCATCTTTTATTTCAAATAATAAAGACACCTTTTAAAGGGTAAATAGTATTTTAAACTGTTCGCGCCTTCCAGTTAGGAAATCTCTGGCTTAAAGGGAACGTTGATCTCAACACAAATGGAACTTGGGTCACCACATGTGATGAAACACGATCTTGGCGTATATTGAAAAGACGATCACATGTGCTTATTTTAATTTTTACATTTGTTCCAGAAGCACATGTGTTTGTTTGATCAGTCTCGTTCGGATTATATTCGTGTAAGCATTATTATAAGGAAGTTGTTTTCAAAAATTATAATTTTATTTTATTATGTATTGGCAGCTCTGCATATAAAAATTATTGAATAAATGCAAAATACGTTTTGAAATTGAAAATATTTATATTTTAAACACTAAAGAAAACACGTTAGAAGTATTTTTATTTTTTAAAAAAACCTGGCATTGGGTTCACCACTGATTAAAAAAACTCTTGACAATGAAAGGGTTCAAATATTTGAAACTGCCTACTTCTTCATGTCGCAGGAAGATATTGAATAACCATAATACTATAATATGTACTTTCAATAATACTAATGCATAAGAACATGAGTATTAAAATTACCACTTGGTATAAGTAGGTGCATACGTACATTCCTCTCCCACTCAGGCTAAAGTTTAACGAGGGACTTATTCAATATTATTATATCCTCTATATCGGTTACGACTTGTCTTCTCTTCGCTACACAATTCGCCTTTTTTTGACACGCGATACTTTTTTTTCGATATACATATCGACTGTGGAAAGGGAAAAGGACGTAACACACACGTAGCAAATTTTACAGGAGGCGCAAAGAACGTGTTTTGATGATTTTCGGCCATACACAAATTATGAAATAAATACAACCTTGAAGTGCACGGATAGTTTTAAACTGGTGTTTAATAGACATCATATAATATTAATTAATGAAATTGTCGAGGAAAAACCTTTATTTCAGTCCTTTTTCTTAGTTTTAATTGTTTGCAAGGTCATATTTTTCAAACTAAAAAGCTAAATTTAGATACTAATTCGGCATTTGCAGCTTGCATATTTTTGATAGAACGTGTATCAAGTTTGATACATTGTGATTATGGAAAAAACCCTGTTTTGAAAAAACCGTGGGCTTCGTCCTTTTTCCTTTCCACAGTCGATATGTACATATTTTTTGAGCGGCAGCAGCGGCTTGTTGTTTCATTGAGGCCCAGTTATTATGATAAACTTATGAGATATTCATGCTTGGGCTTGGATCACTAAATGAAGACGCCGAAAGTATTACTCATATTATTTTTATGTTTATTGCAACAGGGCAGGGTATATATTAATGTTACTTTCTTGTATTGAGATACTATAACTAATTTCTTTTCCATATTGATAATTACGTAAAAGCTTCGAAGACAAATTCCTGAAATTTTGTTTACATATTTTCGGCCATAAGATTCGTACTGCAGAGCTTTCTGATATCGCGTCTTAAAAGGAATCAAATTTAATTTGATAATTCGCAAGGAAATAGCTATGGCGTAAAATGTGACAGTAGAAAGCGAGAAGCTGTCAAAACCATGTGACGTCAATAATTGCTATTTCATTCGTTGTTGGTTGCTGTTTCGATGTGGAAATATTGGCTAAAATCGTAAATGAAATGGATTGAGAAATCTTATCAGCAATCATTATTATGGTATGAGCATTTTTAACAATAATTTACAGTTCATTCGTCATTTCAAATTAAATTATGTCGATGAAATTGTTTTGATAATGACAAATGAATAAATTTAGAAAAAAATATATTATAGATATGACCAGTACTTTATTTTGCAAAAAGAAGGTGTTGGAGCTCACTTCTTGTCAAGATTTTTTCTAAACCATGTCCGATCCTTATGTGGAGCATATGGCTTCCTAATGGAGGTATTTCAACAGTAGTTTTTAACGAGCACTGATTTTTACTCAGTTGCTCAAACTATCTTTTTGTGTCCTGAAGTGTACCTTCACAAAAAAGCAGATCGCCCACATCAGCAACAGCACATTTGTAAAAGGGTCAAAATTATATTTTCTCTCTCTCTCAAAAACTTGAACTAGTATGCACATTTTTTTATTTGTAATATAAAGGTTCACATTGACATCACAGTTCAGATATTTTAGGTCTAAACTTAGTTCTGACAATTCTCGGAAAACGTAATAAGCAAAATAATATTTTTTTTTTTTTTGAAGATTGTTTTGAAACATTAAAAATGTCGAAAGAAAAGGTGCCGGAACGCAGTTCCACTGCATTACTTGTGAAAAAAGCACTGAATATGACGATATGTTAATCTTCATTAATCAAAATACTGCTGTGTTAGGTATTACAATAAATCATAACTATTCAAATAAAACATATTAATTTAGTTAGAATGCACGCAATACTTTACTCACAACCATAAAAAAATATTGTGCTCTTGAAAATAGTATTGTCCCTTTATTGAATAATTTTGGCAGTTTGTATCTATAAAACCGTTTCCTAGGATTAAATTATTATATTATATATATACAAATTGACAACGCATTCTCTTTTTATTTTATACCAAAGTATGGTTATGGCATTTTCTTTCTCAAAATAAAGTTAAGTTATTCACGACATCTATTTCTGTGTATCACTACACCAGTAAATCCATGTATTATATCAGGGTTTCCTAAAATTTTTCTTCAATGGAACACCACAGATTGTAAGTCCTTGCAACGCAAATCGTCTTTATATTAGGCACAATATTGGTAAGTTTAATTTTTATATCTGGTGTGGTGTCGAGCCTTTTCATTCACTTTTATTTTATTGCAGCTTAATAAGAAAATCCTGCCTAGCATAAGAAGGTTGTAGAAAGGGAAAACAAAAATAGCTTGTTTTAACATATAACAAACACGCCCAGAAATAATTTGATGACTGGTTGTTCAATCAACTAAAATCAATTCGATTTTTATAATCACTTGCGCTTACTGGTTAAGCTGTCACGAAAAAAGGATCCCTAACCTAAGAATTATTACTAGTTTTCGGAAGATATTACAAAAAACTGTTTAACTAGATATTAGCAGAAGCCCAGCGTTCCGCGGAACATAGTTTGGGAAATCCTGTATTATATAATGATAATAATAATAACATTTTTCTGTCATGACATACAAACAAAACGAACGAGATAAATTAACTGTCGAAAACGATTAAAAAACAAGACGTATGCTCCATTTGGCAGCATATATTATACCATAAGACGTAAGAATTACGTTCTTCATGTTTATCTTGTCAAGGCTGATGGACTGATGTAAGAAAATATAATATGTTTTTTTCCGTTAACATTGAGCATAAAACTGCAGTGGAATTATACAGAAAAATGGAGAATCAAACATTTTAGCAAAATCTGGATTATGTGAGAAAAATCATTAATATCAATAATATTGCTGCATAAAAATAGCTCATTCTTATCATTTAATAAGGTAATGCGAACAGCATAAAACGCTCCACTTGCAAAATATGAATACTGTTCAATTCGCATTTTATTACAAAACAAGAAAGATATTATAAAATTATAAATGAACTCATGTAAAATTAAATTTGATAACTTTGTTATTCCAAAATATTAAAGATATTTTACGTAGCGAAAATCTTATTCTGACGAAAGCAGATAAGGGCAATTCCGTAGTCATTTTAAACACATTAGATTATAACTTGAAAGTAGAAGATTTTTTATGCAAATGGAATAACAATTTACATTACAAAGGAACTTCCACAGTGTCCGCCAAATCTAACAAAGTAAAGATATAAATGAACTGATAATTTACAGTTCATCATTGCGTTCACGAATGAGACATTTTTATATTTCTGTTTTCATAAAGTTATCTTTTTATTTTAAAATCCCAGGCTGCTAACTAAAAATCATACGCGAATGGTATGAAAATATATTTTTTTGAATACGAAATTTTGACGTTTAACTGCACCTACAATCGTTTCATTCAAATTAAAATTATTTTTCAACATTTGGTCAATTATTTTATTATCAATTAGTGTTTATCTGATAAGCAAAGATAAATATTATTTTGCATCAAGTATTAGAACTCTAATAACAAACTACGTATTTTCAAGATCATGTAAGTATAATATTCTTAGATATCGGACGCGCGTGAACCAGGGTGGTAGGTAACATTTAAAGAACATGTCAATAATCATAATCAAAACAATACTGTATCATAAATATTTACTTAAGTGCTGAATGTTGATTTTTGGCCCCAATTCCAAAGAATTTAAATGTTTTTTTACTTTGTTACTTGAATAATAAGTTATTACACAATCGAACGGATAACATTATCTGGATGTAACAAATTTTCGAAAAGATAAGTTTGCGTCGACATTGTCAGTTTTTCTCAAAACAATTTGATTCTAAAATAGTGATTAAAAAACAAAGTTTTTGGTACTCGGTGTCGTTAAAAAAAAGCTTCTGTGATGTCAATATTGTATAGACTGAGATTTAGAAAAAAAAGTACATACAGTAAAACCCCCATTTACACTAAAGTCGAGACCGAATAATTTGGAGTAGTGTAATTGGGGTAGTGAATCTCATACAGAATTAGGGATTTTGTTTTTTCCGCGAAAAATGCAAAACTAGATGTCCCTTAGTTTTGCAAAAAAAATATATGGAAGAAATATTTAGTTACTACGTGATAAAATGCAAAGCGCACAAAACCCAGCACACAGACAGTCGCCGGCTATGCGTGTATAGCCTAACACGTGTTGAATACACATACACTAGCCAACATTTGACCGCACAGAGGGCTGTCTCGTAGCAACGACAATGGAATGCGACCGTTCAATTGGAGGATTTGCGGCGAATATTTCAAGCCAATGCGTAATTCGAAGAAGAGTAATTGGTGGTTCCACCAGTGCCAGCGCGAGACTATTTGGCGCCCTAGGCAACGGTTATCGGCGCGCCCCCTTTTTGACAAACCATCCTATTTTTTCGGAATAATGAAAAAAAACAATTCGGGAAGAAGTAGATTTTTTTTATATATATCCATGTCCGTTCCTAATGTGGAGCATATGGCCTCCTAATGCAGGTATTTCAATAAAAGTTTTTCTAAGTGAATTGTTTGTTATTCCCTCAACCTCCTTTTTTTCAAATCATATCGTCTTTTTCCGAAAATAAGATACTGTCTTACTTTCTTTATATAAAAATAATTTTGATACTCCATTTATGCGCCCCCTAATGATATGCGCCCTAGGCGGTTGCCTATTTCATCTGTATGGTGGCGCCGGCCATGGGTTCCATTGTAATTATGAAGTGAGATTTTTGCTTTTTAAATTAAGATTTGTGAAATACCGATATTTTATCCTCCCTTATGAGCTTGTCCAGGATTCGTCACTGTTTATTCCTTCCTAAGGAGTATTTAAGTATGTACTGTGGAAAGCAAAGAGGACGTAACCCTCAATTTTCCAAATCAGCTCTTTTTTGATTATCACAATGTATACAACTTGACACAGATTCTATCAAATGGATGGAAGCTGAAAATACCGAATTAGTATCTAAATTTAGCTTTAAATTTTGAAAAAGATGACCTTGTAAAAAAATTAAACCAAGAAAAAACACTGAGATAAAGGTTTTTCCGAGACAATTAATTTAATTAATATTAGATTATGTCAATTAAACACCAGTTTAGAAGTATCCGTGCACTTCAAGGTTGTGTATAATTCATAATTTGCATATGTCAAAAAATCATCAAAACACGTTTTTAGCGCCTCCTGTAAAATTTGATACGTGTGGGTTACGTCCTATTTCCTTTTCACAGTCGATATCTAATGTGTATATGCGCCTGCATAATTAGATTATCTCTGTTTAGATTATCTTGATAAGGCTTATTAGTTTTTATCACTATATCGTTAATTTATTATAAATCGTTATCATATGGAGTAGAATCATATAATAATTATATTTTTTTCGTTTCGATCTATGACATAATGATTCTGCCACGAGAAACATCAATATATTAAAACGACATTTCAAACGATTCAAACTTATATAAGTAAATTTTACGTCGAAAGCCAACACAGGAACAAATAATTGGGCCTCTCTTTTAATTCATATTTTGGTCAAAACACTTCGGTTAATAGTATGAATTATTCAATATTATTGCCAAAATATTGTAAAACTAAAAGCAGTTTAGTTTAAACTAATGTAAATGATGTTTTTTTTGTGAATAATTTGTAAATGAAATAATAAATTTACTTGGTTTTCGATTTCAACTGTTTCTATCAAATTTATGTTCTTTGGTGTCGCTTTTTGACAATAAATAACAAGTTTTTATGGAATGTTTATTATAGATTTTGAGGCCGCGTCGAAGCAAAACAATCAGAATTAGAAAATATTTGATATTTTTTCATATCCATTATTATGTTAAAACTGTGCAATAAGTTATTTATAAAATTCAGTGACATACAACTATTTGGCGTCCCTCTGTATTTTTTTTACTACCCTTGTTTTGACAGTTCAAATGAAAAGAAAGAATGTAATACCTACTATATGAATTTACTTTTCGGCAGCAATGTACTAAAGAATAATGAAATAATAAAAAACTGCTATTAGAAACGAAAGTTTCGGCAAACTTATTTAATTTTAATTGCACAATTTTAGAGCTCTCGCAGTTACTTGTTATAACTACTGTCAAATTTATGCTCTGATTTTGATTATTAAATAATAAATTTCATAATCAACTCATTATTTAAAAAAGACTCAGAAAAAGAGATAATACCTTTGAATACATAATTTTATATCAGTGCGGGGGGACGCTGTAGTAATGCCACTGCTCTGTTATTTGGTTAAAACGTACACATGCCATTATAAAAACTTTCGTAATAGTATTATGTGTTCATTCTAAGCTGAGATATTCGAATAAAATAGTCACCAAATGTCAAAGATATTTATTTCAATTATACCTATCGATATTTGATTATATCATATCTATAAAATAACAGTATGTTTACGTTCAAGTGTTTTTGATTAATATATGGAAATCATGTATAATTCGGTTTCAAAAACACTTTCTGCGATCATTAAAATTACCATTTTATTTATGATACTCACTGACCTTCTTTCCGTTAACAAAAAACGTGAGGATCGAGCTGTTTTCCGAAATGTCACACATTGTTTTTATTTTGTAGATAACGCAAATGTTTATTTGTCACACAAGAGAACTATTAGGCGTACGATTACAAGCCCGACTGACGACCAAACGAGAACTAAAAGATCTAAAACTAAACTAAGCGCAGACTAACGTCATTCAAGATTTACTTTCCATTTAAAACAACGTCATGTTTGCCACTCGCAACAGTTTGTTTAGTTTGGTGGGGATGGCACGTGACAGGGTTGGTTACCAGGGCAGTGAAATTGGCGCCATAAATTTACGGTATTTTGGCAGGCTATTACCGACTCCAACTTTTTTTGTTTTTTTAACTAATTGATAAAAAATACGTAGAATATAATCTACGGGTTCTAATATTAATTAAAATTGACTCGTCGTAGACCAGTGGAGGGGAACCTGCGGCCTTTTGGCTACACTGGTGCAGACTTTTGACTTGATCAAAAAATTATACGCAAGCGTATGGAAAAAGAGCGTAGTCAACCCATTATATGTTCGACAGTCGAAAAATAAAGAGGAGGCGGTGTCAAAGTTTTCTTTACTACGTCCTTATTTTGAATCAAATAAATGAATTTGGCCCTCAATTGTGGCCTTTCGAAATGAAAAGGTTCCCCGCCCCTTTCGTAGATCATAGTTTTACTCGAACTTTTCGAGCCCGTGGCCGCTTTTGAGTCTCATATTTTTCCGTTGTCCCCATACACGGGTATGAATTAATGTTTTTAAAAACTCGCGAAGAATGAAATAAAAAATACAAAAAAAACATAAACCGCTACGGCGTGTGCCGAAATGAAATTTTGTTTTTTTTTAACTCCATCATTTAAAAAAAATGCGTCTGCTAGAAGTGCTTTGTTTAGCTCATTTACCTATGTTTTTATGAATACTTTCTTTGAATATAAAATTCACAATTTCTGTTCATTGTATTTAGGTTGCCCGTGGGTCTTGCCCCCTCAAAACTGCTGTGGCTCCGCTAAAATAATATTTTCTCTGTGGCCATTTGGAACATGCTGTGGACCCCAGTTGAGAAACCCGGTCGCAGGCGGGGAAATTAACTACGAATATTTATTGTTTTGTTGAAATCGGAGTCGAAAACAAAGTGTTTGTTACGTAAAATAGTACTTAATTGGGCTCAATTGATTAGCCGCCTCGACTCTAAAACTGTTTTCGAAAATGCGATTCTTCTTTTTGGTGAGAATTCAACATTATTAGTGGCGTGACTATGGTCGAGACAGGGGTTGGCTTAGGAAATGAGAGGGATACGAAAATGACATGCTATTTATATATATTGATGTCAATTATTTTTCGATTTGTCTGACAAGGTCAAGGAATCAAAACTAAGGCCCCTTGTTACATGAGTTATTTAAATATGAAATCGGGAAGTAGTTTATATATTTTTTAAAATTCTTATAGAGGGCAGTAAACTTATAATTCTCCCCCATAGATCTACATGTTGAATAATGACTCCCAGCTGTGTTTTGATTTTTTTAAACTGTAATTCAATTTATTATTTAAAAACATTGAAAAATTGAAAAAATAATGTCAATTTATTGTTTTAGATTCATGGTTGCAATGTAAATTTATGTGTATTTTTACTGTTTCATTTAAAAATTTCATATAGAAAGATGAGGGACAACCCTATTTACATATCAGAGATTGTAAACATTCATGTCAAATAATGTTTTTGATTTATAATATTACTTAATATTTACACATATTATGCCGATAACATGAGCCTCAGATTGTAAAGAGAAGTCTTAGAGCAGTGGTTGTCAAGATTGTACTCGGTGGAGCTTCATGATGCTGACATCTCATGGGAGGAAATATTGTAATTGATGGGTGACAGAAACTTAGAGGCAATATGGTCAAAGGCGAAGAAGAATTTCTATTAGGTGAACCGCTGGTCAAGTTTAGTAATTCATTAAGCTAGTCAGATGTTTAGTACAATATAGATAAATTTTTAATTTATTAATTTTTATTAAAATATGAAGACTAAAAATTTCTTGTGCATTTTTTCAAATAGCTCAGAGGAAAATGTAAGGTCCTGGTATGCAATTTTTTTGAGACCTTGTAGCGCTATTCTAACGCGCATAGTACTTATTTTGGACAGCCTGAAATACCCAACACGTGATTATGTTGGACGGTCTTTATACACAAAATGTGATTGTGTTGGGAATTTCAGACCGTTTAAAATAAGTACCATGCACACGGGAATAGCACTACTGGTATCAAATTGTCTGAACTATAAGGAAGAGAGTATAAAATTTACAAAGCAATATATTAATGTGAGAAATATTTTAAAACAAAAAAATGCTTGTGAAGCCCATGGCAGCTGCACCTTCTCTGAATTGACATATATAGATTCTTATCTTAAGGAGTGTAAGCGCTAGCTGATGGATTTGAAAAACAGTTATCGCGCAGTTTGATAAGCCTAAAATTATTATATAATATAAAAAAAATAAAATGCAAGGTTACCATTCATCTATACGGCAGTTGGAAAAGTAGTCTAATTGATTGTACATGTTTCAAATGATATGTTGAAAAATATTATTGTAGAGCAGTGTTTACCCCTGGGGTGCAACAAGCAGCTAATATATTTTGATTGTTATTAAAGTATATGTATTTTTTTTTAACGAGGGGTGCTTAGTGTTACGAACATTATAGAAGGGGTACACATATGTAAAAAGTTTGGGAAACACTGCAGTAGAGGATTTTTAATAACTTCTATGAGTAAATTTAATCATTTGATGTCACCATCACAAGAGTTTCAATATTATTTTTCCCCTTTATATTAAGGTTATAAGGTAAGAACCACTGACTTACTAAGTCATATCAGTGTCAAAACCGATTTTTTAAGTTATAGATTATTTAAAAAAAATAAAATACTGATTTATACTATGTAATTCAACTTTTATATGTTTAAAAGTGGATATAGTACAAATGAGTATTTTATTTTAAGAATATAATGTCTTACTGCCGATTGTTAAAATAAGATTTCCGAATCATAAAATTTCCAATGAATGAAAGAAAAGTCGAAAGCAATGAAAAAAATCTGGACTTGGTGAGCTAAAATATCGTCAGTATACTGCCAGGAAAGGTTAAGTCAAAGATTGGGTGTTTTGAGTTATGAATGCAGATCAATAGATTTCTCAGATAGTCCCAAAAACAAGCGGACTCATAAGTAATATGAACAAAGTATATTTCGTTGGCAGTTATTACTAGCAGAAACCTATATTTATAACTTAGTGCTTTTTAGCTCTACAGATTTTTTATTTTTACAGCTACCCTAAGACGGTTAAACGACTAATTGTTTGTGAGCTGTAATTTTTTTGTTTTTTTATCTGTTTTAATGTCTACTGCCTTGCTACATTTCTGTTAATTTCATTATATTTGAAAAAGTCGATTATCTCATAACAAGGTTTTTTGACATAACAGTTTCTGATAGTATATCAACGATATAGTTTAATGAAATATCTCAACACTAATAATTTCTTTGAATTTATCTTGAAAACATCTGAAAAATGCCCTTGATTCCATCTTTGATTCAATCAAAATTAATTATGTACATGAGATTGACAATCAATTAGTTTATGTCGGCAGGCATTTTCTTAATGGAAATGAACGGAAGATGAGCTATGTAAGTAATTTTGATATATTATTTAAAGCAGCTGTAAATAATAAAGAAATAATACAATAAAAAGTAAGTTTATTGTGCCTAGTTTTATTTTCGTCGCTAAGGCTTTGGGTACCCAAGTGTGTACCTCATCAAGTATTAAGACTTTAAAAAATACAGTCGAACTTTGGATTACGTGTAGCTAGCTGATTTATAAAAAAATACTTTTATGTAACTTTTAGGGTATTCACTGTCAATACTTGGTGGAAAGGCATTATATTAATAAAACACAATATTCCTTTGTACTTCATTCCGCTTTATTTAATAGGTCAGGACTGGTTTTGCTCATTGCGAGCATTGTCAACTGATAAGAAATAAAATTTAACAATTGTATTTATACAAAAATGAAAAGTTGTAAACAACAATTGGCATTGAAAAGAAATTACCAATTACATTATAAGCGATTCTAAAATAACACAAAATTAAAATGTTTAACACACCTAACATATAATTAAAAAGTCATTCAAGATTAATAAATTTAGAGTGGTGACTGAGAGTAATAACAAACATAATTCAAATTTGGGATATTATTGACAAACTGATAAAATGCTACATTATCTTGTAATAGTACATGGTGTGTTAATTCGTGTATGTATACTTTTGTCAACTGATGATAGAAAGTATTAATGGATGAGTTATCAATCTATAAATTATTTATTGTGGAGTAAACCCATTTCACCTATTATGTATGGTATAGCCATCAACAACAGTTATATAAATTATTGTTCTTGTCTACATAGTCAATTTAACCGGATGGCTGCCACAAGCGTCTTAAGGCGCGAACATTTCCGTGAACGGTACGCCAATCATACATAAAATGACGTCTTCGGACGCACGCTTTGAACGGGATTTTACTAACGTAAATCAATTGTGTTAAACATACAACTGTGTCGAACACACAACGACATCTATTGGCAATATCGTCCTATACTCACAATTGAAACAGTTTTCGTTTTTACTACTTGAAATGTAATTTGAAATAAGTCTGTCTCCGAGTATGAAGATGGCGCAAAATTCAGGGGTGGCAGTCATATTATCACAGTTTATACTACGGGCTTCCTCAAATAAACTCAAATAAACAATTACTTTTGAAATAATATTTAGTTCGCGTATTTTCTATGACAAAATTTGTGACAACCCTCATGTGTCATAAACATTTTAACATTGTTATTATGTATAAATGGCGGCACAATCGCATCGTCATCGGCGCACTCTTCATTTAATTGGTTAGTTTTAACAAATAAACTTTAAAACATTTTCAAAAACGATAAATTAAAAAATATATATAATTGCAATTAAACTCGTGGCGTGCGAGGTACCGCCATACATACACCTGCTGGCAGTTAAAAGGTTAAGCACGGTTTTCCAATAGTGGTTTCAGTTTTTTTTAAAATATTTCATAGCTTTATACAATGTTTGTAGAAAAACTACATGTCAAAGAGAAGAATGGATTCAATCAATAGTTGTGTTCAGTATACCTGTTCAGTGAAATTGTCGATGAAGAATAAATGAAAATTATTTTTAGCGGAGACTGCTCAAATGTTTGGCAAACTAAGTAGGCGACTTACATGTGTAGGAGAGAGTGATAAATAAGAAGTCATAAAAATTCACTGTTTGTATACTATTTATTTAACCTGAAAATATTAAGGTAATTTCTACAATATTTACATAACAATAATAAAAATTCAACAACACAGTAGTATCTAATAATCACAATGGTATACTCATTTGAGGACTGCAGAGTTTTTATCAAATTAATTAGTAAGCAGACACTTATAGGTCTCTAATGCTCAACACCTTCACTGCAAACATAATGATTTTCATATTTATTTAATAAATGTAATTCTGCGGCCAGGTTTACTGTCATTATAGTTAACTTATCAAACACCAATGATGTCGGTAGTTGACAATGAGTAAGAAAAACAGAATTTTGTATGAAATAACATATCTTGTTTTTAATTATTTAACAATAGACCATGAGCCAAGATTGACCACATCTCAAAAACTGTTTTAACTGGATAACATGCCGTTAAATAAAGATATTGCGGTTCCTCGGATGCCGTCATTGTTAAATAACTGAAACCATGAGGTATCATCATAATCAAAATAAAAATCGTAAAACCTTAGATAATGTCATCAACTACTGATATTGTTAGGGTTTGACAGGTCGACTATAACACCATAACTATAGGTCAGCATTACATTTATGTTATAGTAACCTAATAAAGTACAGTAAGTTCTAGACTTACATGAATTCGTATTACACAATTTAAAAAAATATTTAACTGCGTTCGCTGCACATGTTAAAATAAAAATAAATATCATGTTTATGTGTGATAGATATGACCATATTCGGTTGAATCGTAAACCTTAATCCACTGGTTAGTGGATTAAGGTTTAAAACATGTATTTAAAAAAGTATTATCAAACGGAATCGATGAACGAAGTTTTGATGAAAGTTGAGGACCAAAGAACAGAAGGACAAGAGAAAAGATGACGAACAATTTGAAAATGTCTCAAAAGCAGTAAATGATAGTATTTCATGATATAAAGGCTACAAGGCAAACAATATTGGCCAATCGCTTGAGTTTTTATTTTGTACACTTTTCCACAATGTGTATGTATTTATAGTGATAAATTATAAATTCGTTTAGTGTGTACTAGAGGTCTGCACGGGCCCGGGCCTGGCCAATTCCTGGTTCGGGCGGGTAGGCGCAATTGAGATTCGGGCCGGGCCCGGGTAAGGAATTTATTCTTCAAAAAATATTTCAGACTATGTTCGTGTCACAAGTCAGCCATGATGATTTTAATTATTACCAGTTCTATAGAGAATCGTAAATTGTTGTAAATTTGTAAAAAATGACCTCTAGTGTGTATGTCCATTTATATTTCACATATTATTTTTAAAAAATGCTTGATTTCAAGTCTTACTCGACTTATGCGAAAACCTTTGGAATGAATTAATCAAATAAGTCGATAGTATACAGCCAGCAAATACAAAAATCAATATGTTCGCTGTTAAGGTTTTTAGCATTTGAGACCCGGCCGGCTCTATAAGTGTTCGGTAACCAATAAATTTGGGAAAAGCACTGCTGTTTTCTTACAAATTAAACACAATTACATAACTCAAATAGAATACTTTTGATATAGAGTAATTTTCACTCTTAACAGTTAATGTTATTGAAACTAAAATACTTTTATTACAGTAAAACCATGCCTGAGCAATCACATAGAAAGATTTTTGATTCAGTGGATTGTGAAAATGAAAAACACCAAGATATGAA
Source organism: Himalopsyche anomala (assembly GCA_031772345.1). Classification (NCBI taxonomy): domain Eukaryota; kingdom Metazoa; phylum Arthropoda; class Insecta; order Trichoptera; family Rhyacophilidae; genus Himalopsyche; species Himalopsyche anomala. The sequence goes on from CM062828.1 coordinate 1,132,503, forward strand.
GCAATGTCACCACAATTTTCTAAAAAATATATATTTTAACAAACGGTTAAAATTGTCAATCAAACAACAATCGTAAGGCCAACAAACACTGTCATAGGAGGTCAAGATATAGAACCTACGCCAACAAACATCAGAAAACAATTGTGTTTGACGATGAAGAATACCTCAATATTTTTGGCATTAATAGTATTAATGAACTGATTTGATTCAGGTATTTACTTGGGTATAAATCTGATTTTTTTAATTCGCTTCTATAATTTACACAAAAAATAATAAAGTATTTGTACCAACACCTGTTCAGGTCAGGTAAATCAATGTGATCAATCAATAATTTACGTAAATCGTGTGTATTTTTTATTATATATATTGAATTCATGCGCGGATAATCAGTAGATAACTGTATAATCAATCAAGTAAAATTAACAAAAAGATTTATAGCATTAAACAATCACATTTATTGTAATAACATAATACAAATAACGGAGGCAAAATCCAACAAACAATAGATACAAGTCCTACAATATTGCTACAAAGTAATTATGAGAGGACATTGTAAGGATTTGCTGTCTGTATCACGAGGATTGTGAAATATTAGTCTGACTACTGTGACAAAATATAAATAAATTACAATAGTTCACTGTCATAAAAGACAATCTTTTAAGTCAATAAATTTACGCAGATTTCAAATCAAGTTTGGGGTTTATTTTACCATCGATGCTAGGATCATGCATAGTTCCTTCGTGTAAGGCTCTATCTTGCATCGCTCGTTGGAGCTGAGACATTTCAAATTTTAATGCAGAATAGTTATATCTGCAAACTGTCCAGTAGCCCATAGTCGTCATCATGAATGCTCCAAAACCGACGTGTGTGGACATTTTAGGTTTTGAAGAGTAAAGAAAATATGATAATCCTACGCCTATGCCGGTACCGATTCCATATAGGAAACTGTTTCTGAAGCATGGCATTTCTCCGAGGTCTTTGCCGAGGATGACAAACTTCTGTAAACATTAATAAGGTAAAATTAATTTTAGAAAATTTTGCAATCGAATGATATTTGAAATTTAAATCATACTAAGTATTGGTAAAAAAATGCGTTTTTTTATTTACTATTGATTCTAAATCTATACTGATTATAATATAAATATAGTTTTCGCTTCATTTAACTTTTCACTAGTGGAGGGTACCTTTAAAATTATAAATAAAGTTTACACTGTCTTTGTGATTAAAATATTTTTAGATATCTGCTTCTAGAGTGGAGCATCTAAGCATCAGAAGATTTTTGATAGGAGCTGGTTTTCAGTCAGTTCATTAACCTCTACCTTGAGAAAGTGTAAGGGGAAAAAATGGTTAGGAAAGAACTAATAGTAAACGGCTAGTCTACAGTATGGTAATTCTATGACTCGATTACAGGATATGATAGGGAATGGATGATAAGGAATGAAATCACCTCAGACGTCAATGCCTTGAGTACAAAAAAAATATTATTCAGATTATACAATTACAGATTCCAATTCTTGATCCTGGGATCGAGTGAACGACATGCCAGCAACGAGGCAAAGCAGACTGAAATTATTTTTTGGAAGAAAATTTTAGTAAAGTTAACTCTGAAAGTAAGTAGACTAAAAACGGTTGTTTATCAGCGACAACATACTTTATGAAATATTGGTATGAATATTAGTAGAATTTTCACAAGAGAATGAAGTCAACACGGTAAGAAATGATAGAGTAGTGCTTTTGTTTACATAACATATAATATAACTGAACACACCAATATGTGAATAGAATATGAGTTAAATTTTGAAGTAAGAAAATAAGGTAAACATAAGATGCAAATATTAACATATAAAGTCAACAAGAATTTGACTGGATTTGTAATAACCATCTTTAAGCAAAATTAGATTTAATTTTTAAATTAACAGCATATTTAGCGCTTACACCAAGTTAAGTGTTACGAAGTTGATTTTATATGAATATAAAATTATTTATAAGAAACTAGTGTCGTATTTAGAGCAAATAAAAGTTGTAATAATAAATTGTTATTACAGTTTAATTATTTGTATGTTAGTTTTTCAATGAAACCACTTTTGTGTTTTATTTAAAGCATAAAAAAATTACCCTACGATCTGAAGCATCGTCATCCATTGCGATGGATAATGAATAAAATTAAAATATTATGGTTATTGAATTATCCGGCGAAAGTTTGAGCAAAATATAAATTTTGACGTTTCTATAACCTTAAAATCTTTGCCAAAACAATGAGAGCAGTGCTGCCAGTCAAATGAGTACAGGCAGTTAAAATTTATTTTTAGTGTTGGGAATACATGAGGTATTAATGTAATAAAAATGTGTAAATACATAATTGAAACTATAAATTCAAAATAATTTTTCCTAAATGTTTCCACTCTTTAGTCTTATTTTTATTATTGTAGAACTTTTCATCAAAAAATGATTTATTGTAATATATGTGCAGTTTCGTTTTAACGATCCATATTAAAATTTTGTAAATAATTATTTATTATTTCAAACTAACAATGAAACAAAGCTTATTAATCGTAATAGCTGAAATATATTTTATTATTCTTTAACGATAATTTAATCATTTTAAATTTTTCATATTGATTGACATTTGAAGTTTTTATAAAAAAAACATTTTTTAATGACTACACTGGTTTTTTTGTCGCTAGAATATTAAAACAGTCAAATTAAGGTGTTCGCAATGAGTGAAATTTTTCCCATTTATTATATTACAAAACTATCATACTTAGATCCTACACTCAATGTCAGTTAAATAATATACAGTGGAACCTCGATTTTATGTTTTTCAAGGGACCGTAATAAATGAACAAATAACGCGGGAAACCGATAATGTGAGAAATCTTCAAATAATACCAAAACAATGTTTAATTTTCAAAAAACCTATTTATTTATTTCACTATTTTTATTAAAGAATGAATAAATATATTTTAAAATTGTTTAATACAAACGAAGTAGTCTATTTTCAGTTGGCACTTAAATTTTAACAAACACCCTTCAACAAATAATAATAAGTTTTTTGTCATCCTATGGTTATTTTGAATATGCATCTTTTGTTTATACACACATCACAGCATACATATAAGTTTTTTGAATCATTGATCAAACCCACCTCGAAGGAATCGACTGCTGGTATACAAATACTCAACATGCCTGTATGCATATACATTATAACCAGGGATGGGCTGGAGGGGGCTCGGGGGGCTCGCGCGAGCCCCTTGTTAAATTTCGGAGCGGCCGGCGAGCCCCTTGTTAAGATAAGAAAATCATTCGTCTTAGATCAAATCATCACATAACTGCAATTTCTGTAGATGGTTAATTCTGAAAATTAGTTGTCCCTTCATTTTTTATTCAACGTATTAATTAGGCTTCCAAGTCAGACCTCACGGGTTCGACTCCCAGTACGAAACAGCACTTTTTTAATCGATTTATCTATTTTCTGTTCGAAGGCATGGGTGTTTGTGATGTCTTAAGATTTCCTTCTTCACTTCCGATCCTTCGATTTAAATGGGCGCCACTATTAGTTAATCACTAATCCTGTCTTATCCTTATCATTCTATCCCTACTACTCTCTTTGGAAAAGAGATTGAGCGACTAAGTAACAAGCGGTTCTCGTAGAAAAATAACTTATGCTCAACATTGGGAGCGGAGATGGAAAAAAATTGGATACCATTTACCGAGCCCCTTGTTAAGATATTGGCAGCCCACCACTGATTATAATTTATTGTTAATGTTATTGCAAACTGGAAAATATTTTTATACCATATTAGTGTGTAGGTATTGTCTTGATTATAGTTCAAACGATCAATATGAACACCAGTGTATACCAGTAGCATAGCCACCTCACAGTCGAATCATGTAATGCATGAGGGCCCAAATCAAATTTCTAGATCACAATATAAACGATGTTTGGGGGGGGGGGGGGCTTGTGTGACGTTTTCACAAGAGCCCCAAATTTCTAGCTACAATCACTGGCGGATAATCACATCAGCGTACGAGACGTGTTCTTGGGGCCTCCAATCTTAGAAGCCTCAAAATAATATATATTCTCTACAACCCATTTCATATTTTCAATTCAGTTTTAGTTATTTGAAAAACAAAATTAAAAAAAAAAACATAACCCATCCTAAATGGTTATAAAATGTTATGACCGTATAATATTTTTATTCTGACCAAAAATTGGGTAATTGTTTTATGAAATATCGGGCTAATATCAAAATGTGTAAAAGGGTTAGTGAATGGAAGTGTGAGTCGAGTATATTTTAGAAAAAAAGTATTAAATTCGTGCACGGAAAATCAGGAGTTGCAGCATATGATTGAAAGTTATATTTTCATAATGTTACTATTGTGGGTTGGAAAAACTCGTGTTATGACTAGTAGTGACAACCCAATTATTCAAAATCATTGCCGGCTTCATTATCAAGGGTTATGTAAAACAAATTTAAAGTTTTATTTGTTATTTCAACATTATTTTATTACAAATATTTAAAACGATACTAACTACGGTTTTGAAATTCCAAAATAACATAACGTTTTATTTGCCAACGCTTGGTAATAGAATTATGAAAGGAATTTTTATTTATATTATTACCAATTGTTTTTTACATCATTAACTTTAATTGATATAAAATGAATAGTTTTGAGTTAATGTACATTCTTATTAGTTAACAATGCTTGTGATGAGCGAAACCGGTCCTAATACATGTGAAAAATAGTTTTATTTTTTTAATATAATGCCTTTCCAATAAGTGTTGTCTGTTAGCACCTTAATAATATTCAAATGGTTATTACGTTGGGATTCGATTTTTTCCGAAACCATGGTCGATATATTATATTGAGAAAAAATGTTTTATCGAGAGAGTAAATAATGTATGATAATCAGTACCGGCGCGAGATTATTTGGCGCCCTAGGCAACGGTTATTGGCGCGCCCCCTTTTTAACAAACGGTGGAATATTTTTTATATGCATGTCCGCTCTCAACATAAATCATATGGGCTCCTAATGGAGGTATCTCAAAAGAAGTTTTTTACGAGAACTGCTTGTTAGTCAGTCGCTCAACCTACCTTTTTCGAAGTATATAGAAAACGATACATAATTATAACGAACATATACATGTTTAAACTATTATTTGTTTTTAGAATATAAAAAATAATTTGATTACTCAATTTATGCGCCCTAGGCGATTGCCTATTTCGCCTGTATGGTAGCGCTGGCACTGATGATAATATATCTATATTTTTATAAATAAATGTTTTCATGTCACTTCGTGTATTTTGTTTTAATACTTCTATTTCGTTTATGTAGTTATGTAAAAGCCAAGAAATGTTTCCTTGTTTATTTTTACATTAAACAGCATAATTATTTATTCAAAGGGGGCGAATTTTCCTTTCATTATGCATCCTTGAAAGGGCTACTTATTGATAATCTGTCAATAAATTGAAATAGTCGTTTTGATGGGAAATTAAATTAATATTTCCCTGCTGCTAATAACGATTTAAAAGAATTACCATAAATAATAATCACTAATAAAAGGGTAGCCTAATAAAGGTAACAAACCACTCTTTGGGAATTGTGGAAACGTAGATTTTTATCTACGTTAAATAGCAATAAACGGCGGACGTGAAATAACGTAGTTACAATCGTATTTTACGAACGTATATTATAATGTTATATAATACAAGGGGACCGTTGATAAGGTTTTGTTTAATTTATAGTCTGGTAGGTATAATGGAATAATTTACTCCATACTTACTGATTCTTATTCAAAACATTCTAGAGGTTTTTAGTTACATATTGATTTTATTTAAAAGGAATTGTGGTTGACAAAAGGTGATTGACCCGTTACCCCTGTCATGTAATTAAGGGCAATTAATTGAGAGCTGCATTCAAATCGATTACATTGCATTTATTTGTGTAGAACAATAATAGTCTAATTCCAACGTTGCAACCTGTTTTCATGTGCCGCATTATAAATAATTTTACTAAGTTGAGCTTTATTTGAGAAACGGATAATTTGTGTTTATGCTTTACCAAATCATAAGGCAATATGTATCGATCACAAATTCTCTAGGTTTCTGAATTGCTACGACGTGGATGGTACCTACCTATATGATCGTCACATCTTATGAAAGTGTCCACAGTCGCTCCGATTTAAATAGTAAAATTTCAAAAGAAATTGTTCACATTATTTATAGATAATTCCACTGGAAATAGTTTTAACAAAATTAAACAATTCCACTTAAAAAATAAGTTTGTCAAAAAAGACTGAATAAATTCAAATAAAAGAAAGAAGCTGATAGTATCAAAAATCTATATAGTCTTAATCGTAAATCTTAAGCACCAGAAGATCTGTAATAGAATAAATTCATTACGAAAGATTATCTAAAATATGTTTTGACAGAATTGGTGTAGAAAAAAAAAATTGCTATTAAAACATTCACCAAAAGTAGTAAATTGAAGTTATATTCATAATTGTTCGTTTTTTTTTTATCATCAGCACTGATTGGAAAGTTACCGACCACGACTGTATTTTTTTTTCATAAACTGGTATTATTATTGAAATCGATGTTTACATAATTTTCCGTGTGTAGAGACATTATCATTATTTCACATTTTTCTGGATTTTTCTTTTTAGTAGACTTCGCGATCTGTAATTTTGGAAATACGCTAGCCCTTGGATTGTCCCTACTTAGAGATCCATCATTATAAGTTGTCCGTAAAGAGGGCTTTAGTGTCGCGAGAGTAATGTTGCCATATTACTTTACCTGTCATGGCCGCTACAGAATGCGCAGCTTTATTGATTAGAGTTATCAATTATTTTTTTGTGATTGCTGTCTTTACAGAACTGTCAGAATTTTCGAATTTACTTTACCAATTGTTTTTGAATTACCTGGTCATTGTCTACGTGTTTTTTTCCCATGTAATGGAAACGAATTTTACGACACTCGTTATTTTTTAACCGCTAGAGGTCTTAGATTAACTGTTGTAGTTCCGACTTCTGCCAGCAGCCAAGTTATAATGGTGGATCACGAAGAGCAACATTAATAAAAGAATCTAAAATATTTCACGTGCTTGGTAGCAGTATCATCAAAACTGGAATAAAAGTACTAAAAAATACGACGACTTTAATTTTGTAATTTATAACTAAAGAATAATAATCAATTTTTAGTTTGTTCGTAAATCTTGCATTGTTATATCTGATGATGCTTCTCAAAGAGGCGAACCACATTATATTTTGTAATACAACACGTGGAACAACAAAGTAATCAAATTAAATTTTATATTAAAAACGAACTTACCGCCGAATTCATCGACGTTCGAAGATCAATACAGGATTGGTATGTACCAATGTACGTACTTATTGTGGTATTATTTAATGTTTCATTGGTCCCTTCCTTTCTTGTCGCTACCGGTTTCTACCTGTCATTTGATTATTGTGGATAGATAAGAATAGAGACGGAATGGGACGAAATAGAATGGCGGTTGGCCGCAGGTTGTAGGTGTAAGATCACCTCGGAATGTTTTCCTTTCACACGGGGCTGAAGGATCTCTTACTGAATTCCCACGATGGACATTGTAAACTAAAACCAGATCCGTACTTATTCGTCGTATGTTTGCCCATAGAGGTAACAGTGGGCACGGACTGGTGTGAGGCGTATTATTATTGACTAGGAAATGACAGTTGTTTTTTTTTTATAGTTTGCATTTAATTTTATTTCAGATTTGGTTGAACCAGCTAAAAAACTAAAGAGATCGTATAAGAAATTATCACTAGAAATTTTAAATCACTTTTAAGGTGTTCACTTTTAATATTTGATGGAAAGGCGTAATACATATTGAAAATAAAACAATCTCTTGTACCAATCGTTTAAATTTGTATTACTACAGTAGTGTTTTATTAAATTATGTTGACAAAAAACGTGTTGTATATAAAAAAAAAATACTCTTTTGTACTAGATAACAGTCTAAATTTATATTAGTGCAAAAAAGTGTTTCACACTTTTTCCCTTCAACACTCTTTATGTGGACCAAACAGCCTCTTAAATGAGGTATCTCAACCAGGGCTGTGCAGAGGTGGGCTGCCTATACGTTAACTCGCATAATCTCGCATAAGGCCAAAGAAATTCTCGGTGTTCTGGGGGAGGAGTATATTTTTTTTATCACTCCTATTCAATTATATGCAATACTTAATAACCAATCGATTGTTATTTGGTACACTTATAATATGTACCTATTTACCGTAAACATATCAATGTAAATGGCTAATATTGTACTACTGTGTATACTGAAGCTGTAGTAGATAATATACATATAGGTCAGAAATTGCAGTTATGTACTAATTTGATCTGAGAATATTGTTTTCTCTTAAATTAACAATTTTATTTATAAGTACAAATTTACAAGGGGCTCGCGCGAGCCCCTCTAAACCCCCTCTCCCACCCCTGGGGGTGTGGTGTCGGAATCGGAGTCGGAAAAATTGGAGAAAAATAATTTAAAGATATTAAAAAAATTATAAGTCTATTCATTATATTGATTGATGAAATCTACTAGAATTATTCTAGTAACTAGACCAATCTGATGGTAGACAGATATTTCAGTTTCAAATTCAAATTTTAAAATGAAAACAAATTTATCGTACAAAAGCGTTTATTTCAAACAAAGTTTTTGGGGTTAATTGAAAAAAACAACTGAAATACGCCGTTGTGAAATGTTACTATACATTTATAAGTTTTATCGAATAAAGATTATGATTAATATAATTTATAAAATGAATTCAAGAAATGCTGTATGTATATAATTATATAATCTTAATAATTCACTAGTCACATGGATACTCAACGTTTAACCCCAGAGGTGCCGGGGTGGGATGGAGGAGGCTCGCAGGAGTTCGCGCGAGCCCTTTGTTAAATTTTACTACGGCCGACGAGCCCCTTGTTAATTTGTGAGAAAACAATATTTTCAGGTCAAACTAGTATATAACTGCAATTTTTGACTTACATATTATCTACGACAGCTTCAGTATACACAGTAGTACATTTTTAGCTATTTAGAATGATAAGTTTACGGTAAATTTCATATTGTTACATGTTATAAGTGTATTAAGTAACAATATAATGCTAATAAACGTATTGCATATAAATCGTATAGGAGTATTAAACAAATTCACTCCATCCCCAGAACACCGAGAATTGCTTTGAGAATAAGCGAGCCCCTTGTTAACTTATTGCCAGCCCACCGCTGCAGAGGTGTAGGAAAGGGTCCTGCCACCCTGGGCAGTCATTGAATTTGCCGCCCCCAATATTTTCTCTAATTTTGTTTTTAAATTACTTCTATTGTTTTTTTATCTATTCACTTGGAGTTATTACAACAGTTGGTTTAACTTTTATTTATGTATAAATTTTATTTCTCGAAAAATGTTGGATTTACTTTTGAAAATGTTACTCCCAAAAATGTGGCTCCCGGGGTGGTCCACCCCTACCGCACCCCATTTGCTACGCCACTGGTTTTAACCACCACTTCTACTACAAATGTATTATAAATATAGATCGTTAGGCAGTGACTTACCCGCTACGGCTTCAAATCCTTTTTGAAATTGTAATGATACAATTATTTTTGATAACGAATTCAAAAAAGCTTTGGGGCGATAACTCGTAAGCTTTTACGGATGATATTTTAAAGAAATAAAAAAGTCGAAACATTTGTGGATAAGTAAAGGTATAGAGAATTTTTGAATGGTAGCTAGAACGGGGCTTTTATTTACCTCGGTGGGTCCCTGTGTTTTTTTTCTGGCTTGAATGTCCAATAGAAACGTCCGGAATTAAACCCTTAAAAATATTCCCATCCGGTACTATACCACATAAAAAGTATTAAATATATTATGACAATATATAAAAAATCTGGAGTCTTATTCAACTCTTTTGAAAGAATATATTTTTACCTACAGAACTCCTAACCTTTTCATTTCAAAGTGTGTAATCTTTGCTCGAAAATGGATATAACCTACTTAGGTAACACTATCTCATTTGTTTTTACAAATTTAAGATTTCTAAACCATTCGTTCACAACTGCAAAGTATATAGATATAATTCTTATTGGCGGATATGTCATTCTAATTGCAAACCTTCTTCGGTATCCATAAATTGAACATGTTAATTTTACACAGAGAACAATTTCTCATAAAATGGTACATTTAAAAAAAAAAAAATGTTTAATCATATTTGAGGATTGATTTTTCAAAACAGCTTAGTTCCACCTTTGACCTTGAAGGATATTTTGATGGGATCGTTGTCTTATGTTGACATGCATGCAGTGGTGAAGTGGTAAATAAATAAAGTGGTCGGTCATTGATTTCTTCTCTATTTTTTTTTGTTTTTTTTTTATATCCGTCTGAAGTTAAAAAAAACCACAAGTTTTAAAAATTAAATCAATAAAAAAACGATTTTTAACACATATGTGTTCTTGAAAATTAAGTTATAAGTCAAAAAGATGGCCTTCCTTATTTTCAGGTGCCAGGTCACCGACCTGGCCCCACTACATCACTGCATGCATGTCCCTGTAGCTCTAATTATTTGACGAATGTTTGTAAATAAGTAACTTAATAAATTTTCTCTATTTTACTATAGGTGTCGCTGTAGACCAGTGGTTCCTAACGGGGGCGGTACCACCCCCCTGGTGAGCGATTAGAAGTCTGGGGGGGAGCGTTTTTAATTTTTCAGAATTTGGGGGGCGCTGCGAGAATGCGAGGGGGCGTCGTGAGTGGGCGATGCACTTAGTCAGGGGGGGCCACTGAGATATTGCAAGATTATGTTTTTTATTTGTAGTAGGAAGTCTATTGCATGAAATAATAATACATAGATAGATAATTGTGTATTTTTTTTATTTCGTTTTGGGGGGGGAGGGGGGGGGGCGTTAGATAATTTTGGATAATTTATTTCTGCGAAAGGCGATTCTTTCAATACGGTTAAGAAGCACTGCTGTAGGCCGTGACACTCACCCTTAAGTCTGAATTAAAGGTGAGGGTAACAGTCTACACCAGTGGAGAGGAAACTGCGGCCTTTTGGCTTCTCTGATGCGTCCTTTTGACTTGGTCAAAATATTCACTTTGATCAAAAAATTATATGCAAGTGTTAGGAAAAAGAACGTAATCAACCCATTATACGCATGTTCGGCAATCGAAAAAAAGGGGGTGGTGTCAATGTTTTCTTTACTGCGGGCTTAAAAGAAAAATGTTCCCCACCCCTGGTCTACACTCCACAGAGAGAAGAGAGTTAAATTACTTGTTCGCAAACATTTGTGTAACGGATAAAATATAGTTGAATAGAATTTTAAAAACATACCAGTTGATAAAGGCATTCCATATTATAAATTGTTTCAGTTATAGGTGTCGCTGTAGACCATGAAAGCAGGGGTGGGCTGGAGGGGGGCTCGGAGGGGCTCGCGCGAGCCCCTTGTTAAGATAAGAAACTCGTTCGCCCTAGATCAAATTAGCACATAAATGCAATTTCTGTTTATGGTTAAATTGTATTATGAAACAAGACTTCACCCTTCACCAGCAGTACGAAACAGCATTTTTTCGATTGATTTATCGATTTTCTGTTCGAAAGCATGGGTGTTTGTGATTTCTAAAAATTCCCTCCCACTCTTCCGATCCTTTAATTTATCTGGGCGTTATGTGAGCGATTAGTTAATCACTAGTCCTGTTTTAGCCTTACAATTATATCCCTACTACTCTCTTTGGAAAAGAGAGGTCGAGCGACTAAGTAACAAACGGGTCTCGTAGATAATTAGCTTTTGTTGAGATACCTTCATTAGCAGGCTGTATGCTCAACATTGGGAACGGAGATGGATAATAGAAAAATGATAAGATTTACCGAGCCCCTTGTTAAGATATTGGCAGCCTACTGCTGCATGAAACTCACTCTCAAGTACTTCAAATATATGCTATTCTTTTACTTATTAAAATAAGGGTTGGTTATTGGCTTTATGAAATCGAATGTATATGGAGATTTACGTTAAAATTTGATCACGTCTCATAATGCCAGTTTAATGTATCAAAGGCTGTTTGTAGACGACAAGGTGGATACCATATACCATGCCGTATTGGGGAAAATTCTATGAAACCAAGAATTCTGACTGCTCGCTTCAGAATTGGGGGAAATGTCTTTTGAAAATGAATTACGGATTGAAATCAACGAAGCTTACATTGCCTCCAAAAAGGTAAGTCCTTCTTTGCTCTCAAAAGGAAAAGCTAGAAAAAAGAGAGCTACCCTATTCTGAGGACAGCCTCGCCTCGTTCAATTCAATATCATTATGTAAAGGCAAAGATATTTTATCTTTCAAACGCTCGTCTCCAGTCTACCTTTAGCGAGCATAATGCTTGGAAGGGTAGAAGGAGCCGCCAGATTACATGTGGATTTTATTGCCTCAAAATTGTGCTATGTGCCACTACCATTAAAATTAGCGAATACATTTGCACGCGGTGGTTGATAATTCATATTTAATTAATGCTCGTCATGAGTGAAACCGGTCCTGATCGAGATATAAAAGTGGGAATTAGTACAAATATATCGACTGTGGAAAGGAAAAAGGACGTAGCCCACAGATTGTTTCGATAATCACAATATATTCAACTTAATAAACGTTCTTTCAAAAGGATGTTGGCATAAAATACCAAATAAGTGTTTTCATTTAGCTTTTAAGTTTTAAAAAATAAGGGCCTGTGATAATTGCTATCATGAAGAAAGACTTAAAAAAATATATTAGATAGAGTCAATAAAAAACCAGTTTATCAGTCTCCGTGCACTTTAAGGTTGTGTATGTTTCATAATTTGCCTTTGGCCCAATAACATCAAAAAACGTTTTTTCTCTTGTAAAATTTGTTATGTGTGAGTTACATCCTTTGTTCCTTTCCAATGTTGATATGTTTTATTTTTTTAATGCAGTGATTTTCCACCAAGTATTGACAGTGAATACCCTAAAAGTGTCCATATTAAATTGGCAAAATTAATCAGCTACCAACTTGTTATAACTAGTTATAAAATAACCTTCCAATAAAAATGGGGTGATTCTAGTTCTGTTCTAACCATATCCTTTCTATCCATACTCTTATAAAAAAAAATAAGGTACAGCAACTGAGTAACAAGCAGTTTTCATAGTTTTTTTTTATCATGGTATATGTGTCAGATGCTTGCGAATACTAGCAGTACGTCCAAAATATAAAAAAAAAACACGATGGACCTGGCATGGACACGTGCTGCGGACACCACAAAGGAGTCTGAACTCTGCCTGTCTCTTCTACCAACCTGACGTCGTGGAAAGCTACTGATGACTATCCACAGGATGTACTCAGCGGAACTATGGGACGCTGGGATGACCTGGGAGGAAGCAAAGAGACTGTCGGTGGGTAGAGGATTGGAGGAACAACGTGGTGACCATATGCTCAGTATAAGGAGCGAATATGGAAAAAATGTGTCAATCATAGGTAACAGCGTGAAAATGGAAAAAAAATGTTTACTATCGAAATTGGACATTTAAGTAAGCGAACCACGAAGAGTATAATTTGAAACATAATTATAAGAAAAAACAAAATTAATTATTGTTGTTTGTTTAATCAAGATTTTTGTTTTATAAAAACGACGTCACGGGATACCTAGAACCGTTTCTACTACACAGGGGTGTTAATTAAGAACGATACTCCATGAAATTAAAAATAACTGTGTTCAGATAAGCTCAATTTAATATCATTGCATTTACGATTCATAACGATAGTATTTATTTTTATATAAACTTGATAATTTTGGAGAAACTAAACACATTTACTATATCGACCGTGGAAAGGAAAAAGGACGTAACCCACACGTAGCAAATTTTACAGGAGACACAAAAAACGTGTTTTGATGATTTTCGGGCATATGCAAATTATGAAATAAACACAACCTTGAAGTGCACGGAGACTTATGAACTGGTGCTTAATTGACATAATCTAATATTAATTTAAGAAATTGTCTAGGAAAAACTTTTTTTTGTGGTTTCAATTTTCACAGGCTCCTTTTTTCAAACTTGTAAGCTAAAGTTAGATACTAATACGGCATTTGCAGCTTAGATCCTTTTGATAGAACGTGTATCAAATTGGATACAGTGTGATTATCAAAAAAAACTGTGAGTTACGTCCTTTTTCGTTTCCACAGTAGATATAATATTGTTATGCGGTATAGCCCTTCAAAAAGTTTGAATATAGTGCCAAGCAGTGTTGTAATGCTGCTTTTTTCAGAGAATAGAAATCTGACGAATAATAACTTTGCTTTTACTTGATTATGCTTGCAAGATGTTCTCGTATTGGAAAAATCTGTGTGTTTAGTTGGAAAGTTTTTCTGAATAAAAAATTATAACAACCCTAAAATCGAGGGAGAGCGACGCCAGCGCCGAACGGCGGGATTAGCAGCATAAATCAATGAGTGACGTCTGTCGAATACTCGCCGGCTGGAGAGCCAGTCCGCTTTCGATAACTTCACATCGTTTCAATTCAGTACCGCGTAGACTGCCGAGGAGGGAGGATATACGCCGCGTTAAGGCTGAAAACGCTTGTCAACCGCCATAGATTCCTTAGTCCGAACCGTGTGAACTTCTAGTGTTATTTTATACCCCGACTAATCCTCGAATGACGATCCGATGAATGAAAACTTGTGTGTTGTTCAGTGCTAATCGTGAAACAAACATCGGCCCTTCCAGCAACTTACGGAATACAAGCCCACTGGAGTTATAACACACACAGTAAAGGTAAGATTGCCTACCTGTCCGCTCGATGTATTGTTTTGCTTTGTATGAACGAGGTATATTCTGAATGCTTTTCACGCAACCTAACTCCTCATTGTTGTACACCAGACGTTATTTATGTATACATATTCAACATTACAAGTGTTAAATTCAATTTAAATAAAATTCCGCAAAATTTAACATCGTCTTGCACGCTTTTTTCTCGATGGAATCTCACACCAATTACCGAAGAGAAATTAACTATAGTTTAATTTGACCGTAAACAAGTGCTGAAATAAACTTTGATTTGAATGGTTCGAGTTGCTATCGATTTTACGCATTTCTTTGCCTTTCTGTGTGTTACTTCAAATCCGAAATCTTACGCCAATTTACGAGTTTACTTCGAGTGTGCTACTACTATAAACCCAGCGAAAGTCCGGGCTTTTTTGTAACTACAATACTATCTTATCCGTTCGTCGAATGCTCACTTCAAATAAATTGTTTCGTGACAAAAAGGCATTCTGGTATTTTTCTTTCAAGAAGACTTTTTATGAAGAGCGAGGCTTTCATTGTTTCTATCGAAACCCTTTTGTATTCGTTCTTATTGTATTCTTAAGCTAGACTTCAAATGCCTTACACCTGCCAATTACTACACGATACAATATTATACAAATCTTTCTTATTATTAAGAAACTTTGATATATACCGTTCAAGAGATATTTGAAAAATTTTATAATCGTTAAGTACTGTACAAAGTTCCGGCAAAAGCCTCCGTTTGCGTAATAGCGCATGCCTGAGGGGGGCGGGAAATGTAAACATTAATATTGTAATTGTCGGAGTGTACAATTTTTCTTCCCCCGATGAAAAACTATTCTCACATATTTATATTCAAATGTAAAATAAATTGAATTTATTTTCAATGCAAAATTCAAATTGATAACTTTGTTATTTCACTGGTTTATTATTACAATCAGTGGATAAACAAAGATACCAATTTTGATTGTATATTTAAACATTTTGATTGAATAAAAATAATTTTGTATTATATGTTATATGTAAGCATTGAGGTGTCCTCAGTATTCGTTATTATACTCTGTCATATATTTTTGTGATTGAATAACTTGTAATATATTAATATTTATTTTGACGAAATAAAATGATTTTTCTTCTCGATAGATACGACTTAACTCTTACTAATTCATTGATATAATGAAGTTACAATTAAAAATAAAATAAATGTACATCAATAAAAAATATTTTTTAATATAATATAACTTTTGTTTTATTGAATAAAGTGGCATTAATTAGCTGTAATGCCATTTTTCGTTTTGTATTTTAATTTTAATTTAAAATTTAAAAAAAAACTCTTAACTTGTACAAACAGTACTGAATTTCAATTTAGGATTCAAACCCATGTCTCCGCAATCGAGTAGGGCAAGATTCCAAAACAGTTGGAGATGAATCTAAAAATTATAATTTTAATGATAAATTTTACATTCAAATTTAAACACTAATTTTCTTTAGTTTCTGTAGAATTCTTGATTTTGGTTATCGAATTTTATGAATATAAACTGAATATATAATATTTATAAACACGGCCTTACACGTTTTTACGAATCCTTGATAGTGAAATTCGCAAGGAGTTTGAAGCGTCGGGCGTTCACTATATTAAGGAATGGGTTAAAAATAATTGCGCTTGTGGATTGGGTGGTTTACTGGTACAAGTAAACTTAATTTTTATTTTTTTGAAAATACAACAACATACATATTTAATATATTTTTTTAAATATTTTAAATTTGTTACCACAACCCTCCTTGTAAATATTGTAGCCAAACAGAGCTCTATGGGGTACTACACTATAACTGTAAATGATCTAATCGAAAGTTCATTTAATTCTAAACCTTAATACATTGCTGACATATTTAGAATATGAAAGGCAATAATTTCGAATGTTGCAAGATACACTTGTTCTTTGCGATAGCTATTTTTTGTATGCAATAAAAGATTGCATATAAAAATGATCAGTGGCGTAAATTTTTGAGGACCCCTCATAACAAATATTTTTTTTATCGATTGAAATTCGATTGTAGTTGATAGAAAAAGCGAGTAAATTTACAATATTTTTTAAACATTAAGAGTGAAGCAAAATGACTCATAATAGAGTTTATCTCTACCGATTTTGTTTTCTAAGAAAGCTGCTTGTTACTCATTTGCTCAACTTCAATTTTTCGAAGAGAGTAAAGGATACATGGATAGAACTAGGGCAGGACTATTAGTTAATTAATCGCTTTCACTACCCCCATTTTTTTGGATCATCTTTAAAACATCACAATCTATGCCTTTGAATATAGCTCATAAATCTGTAACCGTAGCTAACGAAATTGAATACTAGCACCTATTCAAAAAAGAAAACTTTCGAAAAAAAAAAGTTGAGTAACTTAGTAACAATTAGTTGAAACACTTCAGTTGAGGTAAACTCTATTAGGAGTCCACATGCTCCGCATCGGGAGCCGATATGGAAAAAAATACAATGTTCGATATCAAATTGTTTATGATATACCTACTTAATAAACTTTTAGAAATGGTGCCCTAACTTTTTCTCGGTTCGGGAAACCGCCGTTACGTTACTGGCATCACATGTGTCATTATAAAATCATATTATTTTACGTGACATAATGTTATTAAAGCATAATTACGTATGGTAACATTGTCTTAATTTTTTTCTTAATGTGACCACGTATACTTATTTTTTTCAAGTTCATCCCATCGTACACATGCGCCTCTATATATATAGTTACTATGTAGTTTTTGACATCTGATTTTACCTAATGTATACTATTAGTAATAGTTGACATTGTTATTACAAGTTCTACAGTAATTTTAAATACACTACCAAACATAACAGTGCTATTTGGGCATAACTTGATAACTGCAAAATATTAAATTTACAAGAGGGAAATTCAAACAAATACTTATGTATTATATCGACAGTGGAAAGGAAAAAGGACGTAACCCTCAATTTTACAAAACAGCTTTTTTTCGATAATCACAATGCATACAATTTGACACACATTATGTCAAAAGGATGGAAGCTGAAAATGCCGAAGAAGTATCTAAATTTAGCTTTTAGGTTGAAAAAGATGACCTTGTAAAAAATTAAAACCAATAATAAAACACTGAAATAAAGGTTTTTCAGAGAAAATTTCTTTAAATAATATTAGGTTATGTCAATTAAACACTGTTTAGAAGTATCCGTGCACTTCAAGGTTGTGTATAATTCATAATTTGCATACGTCACAAAATTATCAAAACACGTTTTTATGTATGGGTTAAGTCATTTTTCCTTTCCACAGTCGATATGAAATAAGCAAACGAAATCTTAAATATAATAATCAACATTTTAGACTTATTCTATGTTTATGGGACTTATATCAGCTTGAAGAAATTGTGCAAACATTTATTGTATTGTACAATCTATTTTTGAAAGTTTGAAATTTTGCGATGACGTTTCAAACATGTATCTTATTCGCATATGTTTTTGGGTGAATTCAATGTAAAGAAGACTATGTCACCTAAAATATTTTATGCTTTAAATGTGCATAGTAATGTATTATCTTTTAATTTCTTCGCGTAACCTCACTTGGGAATCCCTGGTCAAAAATAATCGGCGGAAGTTTTATTTGAATAGTTATTATGATCATTTCCACTGTGCACCTATTTATTTAAATTTTCTTTGATCATTGAGGCCATTTCATTTTGTTTGTAGACCAAACGATGTTCATGATCATAATGACATTCAAGGACATGCTGCGCATTGTAATTTATATCTTGTTTATACATATATGCAAGTTCGATTCGGCCGAGTGACTGCCTGCAAGTCACCTGCGGCCAACTGCTGCACTGACCGCCAGTAGAGTGGACAGGGGAGCGCTCATCCATGAAGGAAGGCGAATAGGGGTTAACATGCAATTCCCACATAAATTAACACAGGGACGCATGATAACAATAATATATTATAACGCTTTTAAACATCGAAATTAATTTAAGTGGATTAATAATAATCGAAACCAAAACATTATTATTTCAATTATTCATTTTTAATGAACTTACTGTCATTAAATTCTTCTTAGAAACTTTGTAAATATTTGAAAAAAACGTAACACATTATTTTCCATTGATTCTAAAAATATTAAAGCACCAGACCTGCTTACAACTCTCACGAGCTTTTTCAACTGATTAAAAGATCGAATAGAACTACATAATATAATAATATGTTTGACTAAAAGCGAGATAAATTGATTATGAAAAAAAATGTGGATAAATTATGTATGCTAACCACACTTAGAAAACAAATACCTTATATGTGTTTATGTAAATATAATTAAACCATATTATAATAAATCAATTACACCGAACATTTTTTTACACTATTTTGAAAAACCTCGATCCACTAAAAAGAAAAAATACTATATTTTACACGAATTATTTGTCCTAACACGATTCCCAGATACAAAAAACACAGAAGCGGATAACGGATTTTTAAATTAATAAATAATAGTATACAATAAATTCAACAGCACAAGACAGTAATAACAAATAAAAGCTTCATTTTTATCTTACCTCTTAAGACGTGTCAGACATTTCTAGCAATGAAATCGATTTATGTCCAGTTCCTCATAAAAGTCCCCGTTTATAATCAAGTATAGCTAAATTATATTTTTTCCCTAATTAAAATACATACGTATAATGAATATTTTTTTTTGTGTAATTTACTTATTTAGTCTTCATTATTGCACGATTTTATATACCATAATGATGTTCTTTGATTCAAATAACACGGTTTTTTAAAATTCAGAGAACCAATCACTATTTTCTATAAATTCTATCAAGATTTTACACGGTTAATTCTTAAATGTATCTACTGTGTAAAAAAGGTTTGAGTGTACTAAAAATATTTATTAAATATTTATAAAAATTAGTTAAATTGAAATCAAGTTTCAATAACAATTCTATTAATTATATGAAATAGAGAGTAACAGTATGTTTCGAAATAAAACGCAAAAAACATGATGATAAACATTTCATGGTCCGTAACTGTCAATTTGAGATGATATCTGAAAAGTTTTGTTTTTGTTATCTAATAAACATTTATTGAATATTAATCATTATACTTAAATTTTCTTGTAAAGGTAATTATTATGGCTTATTTATTGACTTTGAATTTACTTGGTAGAACTTCATTATAATAGGGTAAAAATAACAACGTATTATCATTAGCAGCGTATATGGCGAAAGCCGAAATAGCTATCAACTAATAAATATAAAAACTGTAGAACTAAATACATACGTTGTTATTTTTACCCTATTATAATTATGTCTCTCAAAAAATATATAAATTATTGCGCTGTTCATAATTGTCTCTTTTAGACAGAGAGTTTGACTTTCCCTGGACTAGATTAATAAAATTAAAAAAAAAGCAATGGCTGTTCAAGTATGGCGATTACAATATTGCGATCGCCGGTTGGAACAGCCGCGTTCGTTTTTCAAACGGTTCGAAAAATAACGTCCGTTTGTGACGGTAGATGGATGGCGTTGCGTGTCTTGAGGTTGTTTTGAGCTAAGGCTCGACGTAATCAAAATAATACCGCGCCGAAAATGAAAGTCGTTACGATCCCGTTAATCTGGCGCGGTGAGGATCGCGGTCGGCGGTCTTCACCGCAGCGCATCGCCGAGACGCTGGACCAAGCCCGATCTGCTGCGGCAGCCAACTTACGAATCACGATGGACATACTCCTACTACAATAGGCAAGAGTTTCTTCATGTCTACGAGACGAAGAACCTCCCTACATTATTAAAATCCAAAACACCCTCATTTTACAAAGGCTCGTATTTAACCGGTCAGAATTTTAATTCAGTTTCGGTCATAATTTTTAATACATACAGCCGGTTCCCGGTTCACATTAATTAATGATTATCATCATAAGAAATTTGTAGGACTGTAGATTCGGAGTCAGCAGTCAAGTGGTCTTTCCGGAACCGAAGTCGGAGAAAACTTTTGACTACTACTAAGTTTTATATATTACTAGCCGGTTCCCGGCAAGCGTTGCAATACCACTAAAAGAATGAAAGTGTTTGTGTTTTAATTGTGTTTATTGAAGTGCATGTTTTCTTTTTCTGTCTGTTTGACCTTTGCTGCCGATTGTCTATGATACAGCACACGCTCCATCTACTGTAAGTTAATTCTACTATAACCTTCACGCAAGTGCAAGCATACGTTGTCAAAATGGCAGACATATTGATTTTTATATATAAGACCTACTGTAAGTTAATTCTACTATAACCTTCACGCAAGTGCAAGCAAAAAGTTTGTCAAAGTTTTATTGCAAACGAATGAGCGGTGTAGCAACGCATAAAGTACGAATAAGCAAACATTCATTTTTGTATATAAGATTTATAAACGAGTGATTTTTATAAATAACTTATACTTACGTAATACATCAATCATTAAAAGCCTCATCAATTCTACAATAATTGGTAGAATATACATTTTTTTGTATAAAAAAGTGTAATTGGTTTCTTTACGTAAAAAAATGAATATGTTTAATTTTTAATACCGACATTGCGATATTTTCTTACCCTTTAAATCCGAAAAAAAAACTTTTATACCGGGATATCGTATCCCTGTTTCGGTTATACCGGCATTGCATTTCTTACTCGTGCGTATGGAATATTATCCCCGTATTCCATAAATATAATCCATCGAAAATACAGATCAAAGAACACTGCACAGCTAAGCCAACGTTTTGACTAAAATAAAAATGGTGACACACTGTCTCTTAATGTTTATTTTCTTCGCACATATCCGCGGACGACATTTGCAGAACCTCCGCCGAAGCACAACTCAGTTTTCTGCTCCTCAATTATTGTAACTGACATTTTGGAAAAAAAATAACCAGGTTAGGCAGTTGTATTGATTCACACTTCTCACTTCTGACTGCTTCTAATTCAAACAGGCGATTTCCGTTGGAAGAATTATCTTTTTCCAACCGTTTCTCGAATTACGTAGCTATTGAATTCGGCGTCCATAAAAAAGTGAACTTTTCCATTCTATAATATTAACAGTTGACGTCCATTTTGTTATAATTTGCTACTTTTTATTATTGTGCGGCGAACAATAAAATTCAAACACTGTCATAAAATTGAAAACGCTAGAATGTTTAATATTTAAGTTTATTATAAAATGATAATAATCGATCATTCAAACGGTTTAAGTCATCGTATTGAATGAAATATATTATATTAACATTTTTTTTATCCATGTCCACTCCCATATGGAGGTATGTCAACAGAAGTTTTTTCTACGACAACTGTTTGTTACTTAGTCGCTCAACCTCACTTTTGTTTTTTTCAAAGTGAGTAATAGGGAAAGAAGGATAATAGGGTAAAATATCAACGTATTTCAGTTCTACAGTTTTTTTATATTTTATGCGTTGATAGCTATTTCGGCTTTCGCTATCGTCAGAACTATGCTTAAACGTAAATTTGCTCAGCTATATATACTGGCTAAGAAGAGATACACAATGCATCATATTTTTCACTCTAACATACTAATTCAAATTATAACTACAATATTGCACTTATTAAATGTGATTTTAGTGTTTCAAAGAATGATAAGCAGTCTGGGGTTTTTAAAACATTAATTAGGATAATTTAAACTGATATTTATTATTAATTATGCTACATTAAATTTATTAACTATGGCTTTAGTGTTTCGAAAAATAATAAGTAATATGGGATTTTTCAAGGTAAATTAGGAAAAATTATATTGATATTTATTATTAATTACATTAGAGGTTTTACCAACGGTGATTAATAATGGTTTGTTCATTTAAGATGTTTTGTTGATGCCTGTTAATTTCAAGTTGTTCTAATAAATTTAGTTTAAATAAAGAAGGATAAGGTTAGAACAGGACTAGTGGTTGACTAATCGCTGTTGCTACACTCAGTTATTAAAGGATCAGAAAGATGGAAGGAGAGGAATATGATGTGAATTGACATCACAAAAATCCAGTCTTCGAACACAACTTTGAATTGAATAATTCTCAAATTCACTGTGATCTTACCGGGAATCGAACCCAGACCTGCGTGATCGGTAGAGCAAGCTCTAACCAACTGGGCCACAGTAGGCGATATGGTAAGAAATACAAAACTTTGTAATTTTTTAAAACTATTATATATATGAGTTGTTTAAGGAAAGCATTATCAATTAAAAATGCTTACTTGCCTATCGAAACCGGCAGTCATCATAATACGAAACTGTCGAATAATTAATAATCTTTTAAAAAAATACCGTTTTTTTCTAATTCCAAATAAAATATTTGAATAAAGATCAGGAACGGGTTTGCTTATATTATTTATGAAACGAGCATTATCAACTGATAAATATCTAAGTAAAGTATAGGATAACATAAATATTATTAAAAATAAAATTATAAATTGATAATGAATGCATGTATGCGATGGGCGAAACCGATCTTCATCATTATTAAAAAATGTGAAATTGATACGAAAAATTGTTTTTTTGAATCTAATGCAATGGAATGCCACCAAGAAGTGTCAGTAAACACGTTAAAAGTAACTATTTTTTTATTTATGAAATATTTGTCGCCCGCTTTGGTCTAGTTGGTAAGAGCTTGCTCTACCGATCAGGTGGGTCCGGGTTCGATTCCCGGTAAGGTCAATGTAAAAATTGGATTTTTTCAATTTTAATTTGAGATCTAAGACATGGGTGTTTGTGAAGTCAATTCTCCTTGAGTTAATCTCATGTGACTTTCAAAAATTCTCATCGAGTATATCTCGTATGATCTTTCAACTTAAAAAATATTTGACGCATTGGCGTAAGCTGTAATGTCAATTTTTTTTTTAATTTTAAATAAAAAAAAAAAACAAAAAAATTACGTGTACTACGTTATATTTCGTCTTAAAATTTCTAATGCCCGATAGCTATACTGTCGTTGAATCATTGTTTTATTCAGATGAGCGTTTGTTATACTATTATATATGATATTATTATACCGAGTTACTTCATCCGCGAGATGACGATTTAAGTGGTAACATCAAAACCTGTTCCATATTTCCGTTGGCGAGTAGAGAATACGATTTGTACGCAAGTCGCTAACCGTGACACCAGTCTCGAGATAAAAACAAACCGAAACATTTGAATTAAGATGAGCAGTGATAATGATTATAACACCAATACAATACATACAAAGATTTTGGACATATTGAGTTTTTTTTGTTGCTTCATATGAGCAATGGCCAAGAGCGGAGAATTTGATGGGGTGGCAAAATGTTGACAACTTATAATATATTTTTTTATTCGTAGCACTATTTTACAGGATTGATGAGTCCGGTAAAAAAAACAACTACGACTCCGAATTGATTTTTTTAATCATTTCCACGTAACTTGTAAGCTGTGTAGTGTCAAATCATTATAGTTACTAGAATAATTCTAGAACAATTTCACTAATAAATATGAGTAGACTAATCTAATATATGAAAATGAATGTTTGATTGTTCGTATGTATTTTATGCGTTACCTCACCGCTCATCCGATTGCAATATAGGCATAATAAAATTAGCTTACAATAGGTCTTATATATACATATCGATGTTTGTATGTCTGCCATACAGTTCATTTTTGGCAACGTATGCTTGCACTTGCGCGAAGGTTATAGTAGAATTAACTTACAGTAGATGGCGCGTGTGTTGTATCATATACAATCGGCAGCAAACGTCAAACAAACAGAAAAAGAAATCATGCACTTCAATAAACACAATTAAAACACAAACACTTTTTTTCTTTGAGTGGCAGTGCAACGCTTGGCGGGAACCGGCTAGTAATATATAAAATTTAGTAGTAGTCAAAAAAATTCTCCGACTTCGGTTCCGGAACAAACCACTTGACTTCTGACTCCGAATCTAGAGTCCTACAATTGTCTTATGATGATAATCAATAATTATGGTGACCTTTAAACGTCGTTAGAAATACTGTTCACATCGGTTGGGATATGTTCAACCCAGTTGATTTTCATAGTTTTTAGACTAGTCAAAAACTATTTTGAATTTATTTTTACCCTGTTGAAAAATCTGCCTTTTCAAATCCTAAGTGATGTTAAAATAACACGTGAAATGTATATTACGATCAATCGCTGTTGCCGAGTGCGTTTTGTACTCAGGGCCGGCGCCACCATACAGGCAAAATAGGCAACCGCCTAGGGCGCAAACCATCAGGGGGCGCGTAAATGGAGTATTAAAATTATTTTTATATACTCTAATAATATAATACTTTATTTTGACAGTTGTATTTGCTCGTTGTAATTATGTATCGTATTCTATATGATTCGATAAAAAGTGGTTGAGCGACTGAGTAAGAAACAGTTCACGTAGAAAAACTTCTGTTGGGATATCTCCATTAGGAGGCTATATGCTCCACATTGGGAGTGGACATGGATTTATAAAAAAATATATGTATAATGATCCCGAATTGTTTTTTTTTTCATTGTTTCGAAAAAAAATGAGACGTGTTAAAAAGGGGGCGCGTCAATAGCCGTTGCCTAGGGTGTCAAATAACCTGGCGCCGGTACTGTTGTACTGTTAACAACATAACTTTAATGTCATTACTTGAGTCGCAGAAAAACTTTCTTTTCATCATACAAACGAACTAAAAAAGTTATAAATGATTGTGTTTTCAAGCAACATAAATTTTCATCCATCGTTATTAAATATGTATTTTTTTGAATAGGCGGAAACTGTTTTGTATTCATATATCGTGGGATTGTTCATTTCTTTCTTTTAAATGCATATTTAATTAGCTTCTTTTCAGCCTATTTGTATTTTTCCGTTTGGGAGCGATGCATTAATGTTGCCAGCGCCCTCAACAACCAAATTCGTGTTCGCTGTACCAAATAAAAGTACAAATTTTTAATCCCGATCTAATGTTATTTAATAATCCCGAGTCGGGGTATTTAATTGATGCAATCAAAGTAACTAATGCCGGGAATAAAGATAACGGCGTGACCGGCCTTTATCAAAGGATGGTCAGGTCGAAAAGGGTTGTCAAAGTTTTTCATCTGTTATACATAAATCAGCCCTTTTTACGATGGATGCCGCGCTTGCTATGAGAGAATTTGAAATGTTTATTAAACAATACTAAGATAAATATATCAACTTTAGAAAGGTAGAAGGATGTAACCCAAAGTTTTTTAAAAACAGATTTCCTTTGATAATCACAATGTATACAATTTAATATACATACTTTCGATGGGTTCGGCGGTAACTTTGTGGAAGTTAATTTTAATATAAAATAACTATTCCACGTATTGTGGTACTAACTGTGACGTGTGTTTCGTCTCTTTCAGAGGCATCCTCAGACAATCTTACTTTCACAAAGCTTTTTTAACGAATGATTTTATTTTAATATTCTAACATGATATATTATACAAATAAAAACCAAAAGCAAGGAAGGGTGGATAAAAATAAATTAAAATGATATTACAAATGACATTTACATTACAAAATGATTAATTAATGAGTTGCACAATGAGTCCCCGGAATTGACAATTTTTCGGATCCCTGAAATTTCGGGATCCGGAATGCCGGGATTGGAGACCCTATTACGAACAGAATTTTTTAAAAACGATTTATCAATTTCTGTTCAAAAGCATGGATCTTTGCAGTCTTAAAATTTCTTCCCAAGCTTTCAATACTAAAATATCAGGCGCAGCGAGAGCGAACAGCTGAGCGACTAGATTTTCTCGCTGGCAGATTAATAAACCCATGAATTTATTGATTTTCCAAAATGATAATGTTTGGAACCTATTTTTTATCTCGTTGGCTTATTAAATAATATTTTTTTGGTTTATATAACTCAATCCCGTCCTTGGTACTATCACAATCCCGGGATCCCGGGATCGAATACCTTATTTCCGATCAACGAGTCCTGGATTAATTATGTCGGCAAAGGTTTACCCCTTCTTCAGATAAGAATAAAAATATACATGAGTAATCCATAATCAATAGTTCATATCGATGTAGTTACAGTTAGGGCATCCAATCCCGGGATTCGGGATCCCGTTAAATTTTCTGATCCCGAAATCCCGGGATTCACATGGTCGCGATCCTGGGATTTCGGGATTGAGAAAATTTTAGCAAATCCCGAAAATCAACACGAAATTGGCAAATTGTGGATTTCAAATTCCTCGGCGAGCTAAAAAAAAACAAGGTTTGGAGATAATCTGAGGAAAATATATAGGAAATAGAGGATCCCGGGATTGGAAAAGGGCTCCGGGATTAGATACCCTAGTTACAGTTTGTCCAATAGTTATTATTAACCGTGGTGATATTGTAATAAAACTTTGAGAATCCCCATCTTTAGTGCGTACTTTTTTTGTGTGGATGTGTGTTTAGGAAGTGTATTAGTAAAGTTACTTTCCGTCATTATTATTCTGAAGTTGAAATAATAATTTGTAACCACCCTTAAATAGAGGTGGAGCAAAAAAGGATATTCGTGATTGGAGTTGGACGGCTTTCTATACACCCTTATCTTAAAACGATAAAGCCAATCGCTGTAATTTTATTTCACTAGATGTGCATGTTGCATTGTAGTTTCATAAATATATATTGTAATATCTATCCGCCATTTTATTAATTAAGATACGATGGATAGTTTATTTCACGTATCATGCATTGCTTGTCCAATTCCTAACAACATAAACTTATATATTATTTATGAATTAGAATTTTGATGTAGGTATAAATAAACAGCGGAAAAAAATTGTTATGAACTAAAATTAGTCCAAAGAGTGGTCAAAAATAGCTTATTCAATATTCGGCACTTTAAAATGCTATTCGTTTCATGTACAATTCAATTCTATTTCATGTTATTTCATAAAAAAATATAATTTATAAAATTATATTTTAAAAGAATTATGAAATGTGCCAATGTTTTAATTAATTAAGAGACATTGATGGCTCTTTCATTTTGCATTATACATATTTAAAATTATATTGCCATCATAGTTTAAGCAGTAAGTCGCGTTTGCTTTTTATTGTCTCAAACAGGGTGTTTTTTCAGAGGTTTTTTTTATAGAATTAGAAACACTTTTCACAGCGACAGCCAATTTGTAGCGCACGCTGTGTGGCATGATGCGCCGTCTTGTTAAAACCACAGCTCGACCACATGTATGACACTCGATAAGGGAATGAAAATGTCAGTAATCATCGATCTATAGCACTCTCCATTGACTGTAACGTTCTAGTCTTCATCATTTTTGTTGAAATGGATTTTTAATTTGTGATAACGTCGTTCTGGCGTAAGTATATTCATTGAGAAATGGCAAACCAAAATGAGCACATAGTTGTAATGTGTCGAATTGACAGTTGCTGGAAAAAGTGTTCCTAGTTCGAAAAAAACCTCTAAAACACCTATATATGAGAAGAAATCTTGATATATAAGTAAAAAAAAACAGATTAGGTTTATCGAAGTGAAAGAAATTATTTGCTGCTATTAAATTAAATTTTCTTTCTAGTAGATAACTTTCTGTAAAAACGGAATACAAATTAGGTTCAAATTCTTCTCGTACGCGACCTACTATAAAAAAAATTGGTAATGACGCGAACCTTCATTGTGAAAGCGCGCTGTCAATTATTTTATTGTTTTTTTTATAATGGTAAGAAACTTGGTAAGGCTAATTTTGATAACAGAACCTATAGGTTGTCTGATTGAAGTGTTATTTCATTGACCAGCGATGTCCAATAGGCGGCCCTAGATATACAATCCTTTGTAGCAAAACTCAATCTTAACGAAAATCATTTACGGTGACATTTGTTTACAAATATTAAATTGCTCGAATAGTTTTTCAAATTATGTGAAAAAAGTAAAAATACGTATTTGAAGCCAGAGTCTCTTACACGCAAGAGTATCCACGAGGAATTGTTTAAGAAAATCCTTTTTAAGTCCTTTTTGGTGGTTGCGATTTAAGCATACCCTTCTTTTTTTCAATCTTAAAAGCTAAACTTTTATACTAACTTGGCATTTGTATCTAAAGTCCTTTTGAAAGAAAGTGTAATAAGTTGTATATTTTGTAATTATCGAAAAAAAGCTGCTGGTTACATAATCTTACCTTTCCAAAGTCAATATTCAACTCACCAAAGACCGGTAATATTTAATTCGGTCCACTGGACGATTATAGTTGGACATCGCTGATGTAGAATGAACTTAGTTTTTTTACTGTAGGGCCGGCCATATAGAAAATTTTACTAAGAATGTGCCGCTTGATACAATAGTTTTTTCTCTAGAAGCGGGGTGGGGTTCTAAGAATATTGGGCACATAACGTGAGCCAACATAAAAATGATTCGGTGAAGGTGGTTTTCATCGTGGCTTTACGGCTTTCGTATCATCTAAAACAGATGAACTTTACCGTCGTTATATTGGGAGATAACGATAAGTCAAATACCTTATTTTGAGATAATCATCAATTCCGATAATCATAATTTTTTTACATTCCTATTTATGTACTATCTATATATTAATAGTCGATAATGTCCGTCCGTCCGTCCGTCCGTCTGTCCGTCCGTCCGTCTGTAAATTGTCCCCGATTTTCCCTCCCCCTCCTCCGCCCCAACCCCGCTGTCAACCATTTTTTTATTCATACTAAATACATACTTTTTTCGTTTGTATATGGTCGCGATTTCGCCTTTTCGATGACGTCAAGAAATACGGTCCTCCTCCCCCCCCCACCCCATCCTGCCCCGCTGTCGCCATTAATTAATACACTGTTATTTGACGAAACGAATCAATGGCTGAAAATTTGAATTCTCATACAAAAAAAGCGCCGCGGCCGTGGTTCGAACCATCGCTTCTGGATTATGAGTTGAAATCGTTACCGCTCGGGCAAACGAACAACTGTCAGCATCGATCTGATTTAATTATATATATTAAGCACACATTTAAATTATTCTAAAAATTCCAAAATACGCATACTTCACATGCATACATAAACAGTTGAATTATCAAATGGCTGAAAATTTGGATTCTCATACAAAAAAGCTCCGCGACCGTCGATCGATCCCATAATTATGAATTATCAGCCGAGCTCTTTGTCAACTGAGCTAACGTCACAATTATCAGAAACGATGAAAATATATAATATATATTAAATTTCGTTTGAAAATGGAACCTTTCGTTTTTTATTTAAAAAACAGCATGCATATTATATGTTTTATTTTTCGAGCCTTTCTCAATTCTACTGTACCCTAGAGGTAAGCCGCTCGACTGATAATCTGTAGGAACTTGGTTCGAATCTAGCCTAGAGCGCTTCTTTTTGGGTTTATAACATTTTTTTTTTTGAAAATTTTCTTTTTAAATCACAGTACATCTTGATCGTATGAAAATAAATGCTACCAAAATAACAAAATCCGATTGACTAGCGAAATATGTTTTTCAAAAAATAAATATAAGACGCAATTATTTCAAGATTTGTTTTTAATCTAGGTACATACGTGGTATAGTTAGTTGTTGGCGAAAGCATAATTTCAGTATGTATAATAAAATAACTTCAGTAAAAATCATTATATATATTTTAAAAAACAAGTTCTGTTTGGAGAATCAGTCAACATTTTGATAATTTTGTTTTGATAAAATGTGCAATTAATTTATACCATTTTGCATGTGAAAAATGATTATTAGCAAACTTAAACATTATTTCAAAAATTAAGTAATTTACAATTTAAAACTGCAGGGCTGTCGATATATGCGCCGAGGTCGATTTATGCTACTATGAAAAATGATTGTTAGCAAACTTGAACATTATTCCAAAGATTTAGTATTTTACGAAATTTCTGTCACTACGAAAAAAAATGTTAGCAAACTTAAACATTATTCCAAAAATTAGGTAATTTACGAGGTATATTTCTGCTAATAGGAAAAATAATTGTTAGCAAACTCAACATTATTCCAAAAATTAAATAATTTACAATTTAAATACAACAGGGCATGCTGTCGATATATGCCCCGAGATATATTTATTTTATTTTTAGAATTTCTGGCTTATTCAATAAATAGGTTTGTAATTTTCTGGCTTCTTAAAAATGCAACAAAAATCCCCCCGTTGAGGTCAACGGGCTTACAGCTAGTAACTATTATTTATCGTTTTAAGCACTTCATGAAATTCGATATTGATTAACGAATTTCATGAAGAAAACAAACAAAAATAATTTTAATTGGAATTGACTTGATAATGTATATTGTGTATTTAAAGAAGATAAAACGTTTTAAAATCTATCGATCTGTATTCGTAACCTTCTACCCGTATATCACCGATTTATTTTTCGAGTGATCCATGGATATACATACATTAAAGGGCAAAAATGTTTTAATTTTTACCTAGTTACGATATCGGCTCCTGAAATTGTATCGAGTAAACAATATCATTTTATAACCATTTTAAGCCTAGCAGTAAGGGATCTAACTAGCCATACAAATGTTTTTGACATTTGAAGTCCTGGTAAGAACAATTTAATATAATATTTGAGATCTAAGGCATAGTTTCTAAACCTTTTTGACCACGTGGCATCTCTTGAGTCTCGTATTTTTTCGAAGCCCCCATACCCGTACTAGCTTTTCATGATATGGGACACAATTATTTTGGGAAAAAAACTGAGAAATTAAAAGATTCCAAAATGAATTTCAACTCGAACACCATATTTTTTTTATTAAGCTCGATGTCTTGAAAAAGATAGAAATCGAAAGATTGTACAGCTATTGAAAATTGTGAGGCAGATTTGTAATACCCGGGAATTTAAAGAGTTTTCCAAGTGAAGAAATGTAGGAGCTTTTTTTTAATTCGCTTACATAAAAAAGTTGCGAATTGACGGTTTGCACATATATTCACAAATGTAAGACTATTTATAAGCTCATTTACCTATGTTGAATGGCCTTCTTCGAATACAAAATGCCCAGTTTCTGTTCATTGTATTCAGGGTGCCTGTGGTCCCCCGAAACTGTGCTGTGGCTCCCCTAAAATAATAGTTTCTTCTTGGACGGGGGGGGGGGGGGCACGTTGACCCCGGTTGAGAAACTCTGATCTAGGGTATGAGTGTTTGTTAAGTCTTTACTCCTCTAGCTACTTTCAAGTGACTTAGTTGTCAAATACTTAATCATGAATGTATTTAAATATATTTTTCCACTCGGAACGTGAGGTTAAACGAATTTTTCGACAACCAGCAGAAATTTAAGTATTGTTATAAAATGCTCGATTCCATTCGCTTTATATTGTTTACTTTCATTGTTATAGAAAAAACCGATGGCTGTCTCTTTGCTATGGTGATGAGTATCGCTCAGAAGGTCCTTTAGATCTGTTCATAGTCCTATTTTTATGCGTTGTTTAAAAATGCAAATTTCCTAAAATTTAGCGAATATTTAATTCGAGCTGAGAGCGCTTAATACCTGCCCCTACTTGATGCGGGCTAAGTGAGAGAACGAGGAGCAGACGACGGCGCTGAAGACGCTATCCGATGACTTCAAGTGGCCACTCGTCCGACGATTGTCGAGGAGTGCGGAGCAGGTACTCCTGGCCAGTGTTACTTAACACGTGGCATCGAACAGAAGCTACGATCGTTAACCGTTTTGCGTTGATTAGTGTCATAATGAATATTTCCAAAATTAATTTTCATTTACATCGCAGCAAATTGTTATAATTGAGTATGCACATTACATACCACATTGAAAAATAATTATAAACGTTCAACGCCTCCGCATTATTTTCTATGTAAATTTGAAATAAATTACATTGTAGTTGTTTTCTTTTTTTTTAAATTCATGTCCGCTCCCAATGTGGAGCATATGACCTCCTAATGGAAGTATCCCAACAGAAGTTTTTTCTACGAGAACTGTTTGTTACTCACTCGCTCAACCTCACTTTTTTTAAAATCCAAATTGAGTAGTTGGGAAAGAATGAAAAGGCTAGAACAGGACTAGTAGTTAACTAATCGCTATGGCTGCATCCAGTTATTAATGGATCAGAAGGATCGGAGGAGAGGAAATAATGTGAATTGACATCACAAACATCCAGTTTTCGATCACAGCTTTGAATTGAATAATTCTCAAATTCACTGTCATCTGACCGGGAATCGAACCCAGGCCTGTGTGATCGGTAGAGCAAGATCTAACAAAAACAAAACAAAACCATGAAAATATTTGTAGACCTGTAAACCAGTCGAAAAAATAATGTCGGATCCGTAGCGCATTGGTCAACGTCGTTGGCTTCTATAAAGGGTTTCACGAGTCACAGTACGAACAGCATTTTTCAATCGATTTCTGTTTAAAGGCATGGATGTTTCTGGTGAGTAATTACTCCCTCCCACTCTACCAATCTTAAAATAACGAGGCCCAGCGAGAGAAATAAGCTTACCACTAGTCCTGTCGTAACCAGTGGCGACCGGTAGGTGTGGCATTGAATCAATGCACCCCTTGTATATGCAGGGGCAATTATATTTCATGAAATAATATGTAATGTTTTCAATATTTCTATAATAAATATTAAAAACTGTCTATAATAAAATAAATATATAGACAATTAATACATGAAAATTTTTAAATGAGTGAATGGTATAAATGTTATTTTTCAATATTATTCCATGAAATATAACCGCCCCTGCATATACAAGGGGTGTATTGATCCAATGCCATATTGACTGCCCGCCACTGGTCGTAACCCTATCCTTTTTATTCCACTTTCTTCTAAAAAAGAGAGAGGATGAGAAACTGAGTAACCAGCAGTTCTAGTAAAAAAACATTTGCTTAAATAATTTCATTTGAATGCCATTTCTTCTCATTGGGAGCGGATATGGATATAAAAAACAGTAGATTTATAATTCATATATAAAGTAATATATTTGTTTCTCCACGGGACTAAAGAATGTAGTGGTAAGAAAACATAACATACTTCAACGGTTCTCCATGAAGATTCATCATCATCAATCAATG
This sequence comes from Himalopsyche anomala, assembly GCA_031772345.1. Taxonomy (NCBI): domain Eukaryota; kingdom Metazoa; phylum Arthropoda; class Insecta; order Trichoptera; family Rhyacophilidae; genus Himalopsyche; species Himalopsyche anomala. The sequence goes on from CM062828.1 coordinate 1,166,335, forward strand.
AATGAAAGTATTAATTCCAAGATTCGTTCTGAAACTGCAAATGGACGAAGAAATAGCAATGTAAACCACCATAATACAAGATTAACTAAATGATTTACTTAGTTAAAAAAATGAATACACTCGGCAACAAAAAAATGACCATAATTTATTTTCCCCGATCGTAAAAGGTTAACACTGCAAGACACGGTCTTTCTGAATATTTCAAAGCGATTCGACGTCTTGGCGTTTTAGAATTTGAGCATAAGTGGATCGATAATGCCTTCTGAAATTAGAATAAAAAATACTTTAAGCGCCTGAAGAATTCTATTAATAATATATTGGAAAAATCCAAGTACAAGATATCCAATAAAAGATTAAGTTGCTTGTTATTTTAGTACTAAATTCAGTGATATTTTAAAAATAACAAAAAAATTCTCGCAAAGTCATATCAATTTTTTTTAAATATTTGTATTACAGCATACGCCAATGCGTCAATTATTTTGAAGATGAAAGATCATACGAGATATACTCGATAAGAATTATTGTAAGTCACATGCGATTAATTCGAGGAGAATTAACTTCATTAACACCCGTGTCTTAGATCTCAAATAAAAATTGAAAAAATCAAATTTGACATTGACCTTACCAGGAATTGAGCCCAGACCCACCTGATCGGTAGAGCAAGCTCCAACCAAATAGACCATAGTGTGCGAAAAATTAGGTAAACAATAATTGTACTGTGCGATTCACTTTTATGTTTGTATATAAACGATACAAACCGTGTGCTGCTCGTCAGTTCAAGTGCATTAGTGCACTTGATAAAACCTGAAGATGCCGAAAGGCAAAACCCGGGTCGTTATCGACAAAAAGAGTACAGAATCAAAATAATTCAAATTTGACGTTGATGTTCCATCAAACATATTCAGTCGAAGTTCTAAATTTCGTTCTGTCAATTTTCGCCAGAATTTTTGGAAAACAATGGTAAGTGATCAGTTCCGGTATTCCGAAAAAATGAGTATTCCGAAATTTCGGGATCAAAATCGGGTGCAGGATTGGATGTCCTATTTGAAACCTCGTGTAGCTTACTTAACTCACTCCACGAACGGTTAAACATGAAATGTCTGCAAAACTAAATAACATTATATAATACCCTACCCAAGATATTTCCTCAATTACCAAAGTTTTGTTTTATGTTTCTTGATGTATGTATGTACCTAGAGGTTGAAGAATTATTAGGGTGAAACGACCTTATTATTTGACTGAAAAATCTAGCCTCACTTGCCCTTTATATGATATTTACCGGAGTGTGTTCATTTTTGCAGCTTTATTGTTATCTATGAACCTGGTTCAAATGTCAAGTTTTACAAAGAGACAAAGATAGACAGAACCTGTTATGAACCAGCGGTAACCAACTGTTTTTATCACAGTTCAAAATGTTTACTAGTAATTTATTCAATTGTTCTTCATAATCACAACGCTTATAGTGTACGTATTATATTTGCTTTTAATTTCATGAATATATGCTTTTGAATCGTTAAAATTATGTACATTCACATAGATTTTGTCACTAACGACCCGGGTTTCGCCTTTCGGCATCTTCAGGTGTTCAACTCGAACGCTTAGTAAATGAATGTTTCGTGTTTATATAAGAAATAAATGTATCATTGAGTTTAAAGCCATTGCTGGAGAAAAGGATAAGCCAATGGGAATGCCCACAGATTTGAGTAGTGAGTAGTTTTAGGAATTATATTTACTTTGTTTGCCGCAAAACGTTTTATGATTATATTTATATAGTGTATAAAAGTGGAGAGCCAGGCATGTTCAGCATTTCATTTAAAATCGGAAGACTGTTTAATTGCGTTTTGTAGAAAATATGCTTTTCTTTTATTCGTTGGTGAAATAAGATTTTGAAAAAAATAACACGCACACATATTGTTACAGCGGTAGTCAATCCGTTGCATGTGATGAAAGTTAATATTTTCGTTTAAATAATATTATTTAATTATAAGCCAAAACGTTTCAATTTTAATCACTCTTTAGTGAATCTTGAATCAAACTTCAAATGCAGGTATTTCTGTATTTTTTTAAAATTCATGTCCGTTCGCAATGTAGAGCATATGGCCTCCTTATGAAGGTATCTCAACAGAAGTTTTTCTACGAGAACTGTTTGTTACAAAGTCACTCAACCTCTCTTGTTTTCAAAGGGATATAAGGATAAGGCTAGGACAAGACTAATGGTTAACTAATTGTTCTCGTTACGCCCAGTTGTTAAAGGATCGGAAAGGGTGGGAGGAAATATTTAGACATCACAAACACCCGTGCCAGGAATCGATAAGTCGATCGAATAAATATCATAATTAATGAAAAAGTCAGTGGAAAATTCAATTTGGCAAGGCATACAAATCTATTGGTACAAAAGAATTTCGCAAATTATCATTTAAAAAATGTGGAATTAGTGAAAAAAAAATGTTTTAATGTTTATTGCTAAAATATAAATATCACCAATAATTGACTGTGACATAATATAATTAAAAAGGATAATATTTAATCTCTACACTATTCACTTGCTGGAAAGGCATTATATTAAAAAAGCACTCGTTTGAAACTCTTATTTCACAATTATTTATTGAGATCAGGACCGGTTTCGCTCATCACTGGCATCTACTATTTGCCGCCTGTGTGGTCGAGTGGTCAACGTTGTTCGCTTCGGTTACGGAGGTCACGGGCTCGAATCCCGGAACGGACAGTTTTATAAATTGATTTTTCAATCGATTTATGAATTTCTGTTTGAAAGCATGGATGTATGTGATGTCTTGAATTCCACCACCCACCCATCCTATCCCATGAACGGGGCGTATCGAGAGCAATTAGCAAACCAAACAAGCAGTTCTCGTAGAAACACTTCTATTGGGATAAACATCATTAGAAGTGTATATGCTACACATTGGGAGCGAACATGGTAAACAATATATGTATATATATTGTGACGGCGGTGTGTTTCTCAAATAGATTGATCAAAGCAATCTCAAAATAATAATAAATACATGTACAATATATATGATTTCTATAAAAAAATACCATGTTCCAAATTCGGACCGCGGGCTGCTATACGGTTGTTATAAAACAAAATTTATTTGAATATGGAACTAACCTTTAATAAATATTTTTATATTCTTTGATACAATCAATAGATTTTATCTTATGTGAGTGATTTATATCCTTGACATTTTCCTTGCTGAATGCAGTTTAAAAATGTCATATTGTCGCCTGATGTAGCCCAGTTGTTTAGAGCTTGATCTACAGATCACGCAGGTCTGGGTTCGATTCCCGGTCAGATCACAGTGAATTTGAGATTTATTCAATTCAAAGTTGCGATCGAAGAATAGGTGTTTGTGATGAAAATCCACATTATTTCCTCTCCTGCCATCCTTCTGATCCTTTAATAACTGGGTGTAGCGGTAGCGATTTGTCAACCACTAGTCCTGTTCTAACCTTATCCTTCTTTCCCTACTACTCACTTTGAAATAAGTGAAGTTGAGTAACAAACAGTTCTTGTAGAAAAAAATTCTATTAAGATTTTCACATTGGGAGCGGACAAGTATAAAACAAAATATATAGTGTAGCCAACAAAGTTCTATGGGGAGCTACAATATAAGTGAAAATTCATTTTATTCTAAGCCATTATTTATGTAATTCAAATTTGTTCTTCTTATTTGGGGGACACTTAACATTTTAATAATAGTAAAGGAGTGATAACTTTAATGAGCTTGAGTAACAATTTTCTAGTGTCAATAAAACATGCAGTTGCTTTGTACCACCCACCGTTTAGTCAAATAACCGGCAAGTCAAAACGCGTAGCCAGCATAGTGCCGTAAAAACCGAATAATTATCGCGTGCATAATTAACACGGCGGTGTTTATAAACATACAATTATTGTGCTCATGATGAGAGTGGGTTTAGTTTAGTGTTTAGTAAGAGTTGTAACTTGAACTGGGTCAGACTGCCTACCAGACGAGACGATGCTCGAGGAGTCGTGGTATCCGACCACACCCACGCAGTGGTCCATGCTGTATTGTGAAATAACGTGTCCATATGTTGCAATATCAACATTCATTCGCAATAATAATGTATAATGTAACCCATACATAAATTATATTCTTAGACCGAAAAAAATAGGACGATGAATGGTAATATGTTTTTATATATCTTCTTCGGTTTATGTGGTTTACAATCAAAAATAATTAAAGGAATTCTTGATTTTTATGATACTGACACCGTAGGTATATTTTAGAATTAATATATTTGATATTTCACTAGTTGTGTTACTTTACGTGTCACATCTAGTAACACACTCAGTGGAATAACAAAAAATCAATTTTATTATTATAAATTATTATTATCATAACAGTATGTTTTTAAAATGATATACAAAACAAAATGGTAAATCCAGTTATGCAGCTGAAGGAGACAATAATGCCGAAATAGTTACATAAAGAAGATGCATGAGAAAATCTAGAAGTGTCGTTATTATTCAACATGATTTCTGCTTCGTCTAAAATTACAGTCGTAACATAAATAAACCATACTTTTGCTAAATTGAATATTTAAATGGTAATTTGTTACAAAATTTGGATGTACAAAAGAAAAATTAGTTAATGTTCAATCGTTGGGTAAAAATAAAATTATTTTGCTCTCCGTTGACGCTTCTCAATTAAGAGACTGAATATATGGCTTTATTTAATATTGACGATGACTCTAAAAAAACAAAGGGCTTCTTATATCTTTTATGATATTTAATTTGCTTTCAACATGGAAAATTTGTTTGGCTGGAAAGTTTTTAATCACTTTCTTTGCGTGACCTCATTAATAATGTTGTTTTGTTATTCGCTAATATGGTAGATAACATTATCACATATAAGTTTATAATATTGTTTTGTTATTCGCTAATACGATAACATTATCACATATAAGTTTATAATCATGTTAATAAAAACATCAACATATTTGCTCTGATTTTAAATACTTCTTATACAACATCATGTTGATTAATTTAATACTGGAAATAAAGGCACTAAATACCAAAAACAATATTAACATAGCGATATATAGCTGGTTGCGTGATCAAGTGGTCAACGTTGTTGGATTTGATTATGAATGTCACGGGTTCGAATCCCAGTATCGACAGTTTTTATTAATTGATTTATGAATTTGTGTCCAAAGGCATGGTTGTATGTAATGTCTTGAATTCCCTACCACCCACCATGTCCTAAAAACAGGTGTAGCGAGAGCGATTGGCTAACCACTAAGCCTGTCCTAGTTCGATCCTCAACTGATTAACAAACAGTTATCGTAAAAATTACTTCTGTCAAGATGCTTCCGCTTAGAGATCATATTCTCGCGGACTTAGATAAAAATTAAAGATCAAACTTTAACTCACCTTGCGGTGCAGTAAATCGGTGTTTCCCATTGTGGATCGTTTGCCCCGCCGGAGGGGTAATTGAACAAAATTGGGGGCCAACTTCTATATTTTATTTTGAAGTATTGATTGTTGATATTATTTTCATGCAATATGTCTTGAAAGTATTGCACCGTCTGACTCAGCAGTGACGTGAAAAAAACAATGATCAATTACCCAAAGCCATGCCGGTCCCTCCTAAATAATACAGGTATAACCAATCGTGGGTCGGTAATAACATGCCGAGAACAAATAAATCACACTGTTTGACTTACACCTGACTTAATTGTGACTATTCATGAACTCACCGATTAGGAAAGTTACGACACGAGCGGTAATTAAAATAATATTTTAGGAGAGAAAGTTTTGGGCTTGAGACTTTTTATTCATCCCATTCTTATATAATACATTAATTTAATGTATTTTTTTTATATATGTCCGCTGCCAATTTGGAGCAAATGGCCTGGAGCATTTGGAGGTATCTCACATAAGTTTTTCTACGAGAACTGTTTGTTACTTAGTTGTTCAATCTTTTTCAAGGAGAGTAGTAGGGATAGAAGAATAAGGCTAGAACAGCACTAGTGGTAAACTATACGCTCTCGCTACGCCCAGTTGTTAAAAGATCGGTAATGGTGGGAGAGATATCACAAACACCCATGCCTTCGAACAGAATTCAATAAATCACTCGAATACGTGAGGTCTGGCACGGAAGTCCACACCGCTAACCGTTGCGCCATAGGACCCAAACTATTTATTTATTCCCTGCTAAATTATTCCCGGATGAACGGACTAAGCAGCCGTTAATTACGCCCAAAGTAAAAAAAAAGTGACGATGGACCTGGCTTGGTCATGTGCTGAAAATGCCACAAGAAAGCCTAAATTTTACTTGTCTCTTCTACCAACCGGATAGATTCCGCCGTCGTGGAAAGCCACTGATGACCATCAATAGGATGTACTCGGCGGAGCTACGGGACGCTCGAATGACATGAAGCAAGAAAACTGGCGGGGGACAGAGAATCTTGGAGTAATCATGTGGTGGCCATATGCTCCAACTAGGGAGCGGACATGGAGAAAAAAAAATCCATGTCGACATTTTAATACATTTACAGTTTAATATAAAAAAATATATATTTTATAGGAATTGAAAAATTATATCAAAATGGATTAACACTCAAATACATACATATGTATTCTAAATACAATTTAAAATTTCACATGGTGTAATTTTATTATTATTTTTATTTTCCGATCGATCAACTTTTCTTGGATACGTTTGTAAAAATACCAAAGATGCAAGTTTAGCAGATACTAATAAAAACACAATATTCCTTTGTACTTTATTCAACTTTATTTAAAAGGTCACGACTGGTATCGCTCATTGCGAGCAACTGATCATCAGTTGATAATGCTCGCAATGATCGAAACCGGTCGTGACCTTATAAATAAAGTGGAATAAAGTACAGAGGAATATTGTTTTTTTTTTATTAATATAATGCCTTGCCACCAAGTATTGACAGTGAACACCCTAGAAGTGATTTAACAGATACGTTTTTTTTAGGAAAGTGATCAGTCGACAATACAAAACAATGTTATATTGGTAGCTAGTGTCGGCGCGCTTTTGTCCCGATTAGGATGTAATGTAACAATTGTTTGTTACACCCTAGTAATTTTATTTTGTTTTGAATAAATAGCGCTGTAATATTGTATTCTCATCAGTTGATAATAATCGTTATGAGTGAAACCGGTCCTGATCATTTAAAACAAGGGTGTCCAACCTTTTTTTCACTGAGATCGACTTTTCAATCATAAGTTTTTTCGCGATTGACTTCTAACATGATTCTTATAAGAATTTTTATTTATGGTTTTTTCCCTTCTTCAAACTTAGAAATGTTTATTTTAAATGCGAAATACATATCGTGAGATAAGTATTTGCTTAGAATATAATTCAATTTTAGTATTTTTGTGTATTTTGTGTTTAAATTATATATTTTTTCAAAATTCACAGAAGCTTTCGGCATCGATCAAATTTTGCTTTGGGATCGACCGGTTGGACACTCATGATTTAAAATAAAAATGGAACTAGTACAAATGATTTTGTTATTTTTTGAACGAGTTGTATAAGACGGAATATATATTTTTTTTATATGTTTACCACTCCTGACTTGTGCAATACCCTATCGGAAAGATTTTTTTATTGAAAATATTTCTCGTGAGTACAACACATTATTTTATTGTAAAATATATTTCGAACGCCCACATTTTATTGAAATGCAATAAAACGCAGTATCTCAGACACAAGTCCGCGTGCCATCTCTTTATTACTGGTAACATAAAACGAGATATAAAATAAATTGTATGTCGCATCTGGTGTAGTAAGAAATGAAATTTAATTCGGCCACGGAAGACAGGATTGGCGCCACAAATCTTTTTTATGTTTTATTTTTTTGAAGTCACGTTAAGGGTTTTAAAATAATCCTTTTGGATATTCTTCTTTTTTAAATAGATACATATCTATTAACCGGTTGGGTATTTTTTAGATATAGAATATTTTGTAGCTATTGATTACCAAATTAAGTGGATTTTTATTTGTATAAGGAATATCAGCGTTTAAAATCATTTAAATTAAACTGATTTAAATATCTTATGAAGAATTTTTTATTAATAAAAAATAATCTATCATTTTCTAACCATGTCCGTCCCGGTATAGAACTGTAAAGCTTATAATAATTTTATAAACTTTATTTATATTCTTAATAAGGTTTTTTATTGAAGATTTCTTGAATTTCAAAATTGAAGATAGAAACCCTCAATTAGGAAACATCAATTCTACTCGAGTTTACTGCATGTAGATTGCAAAGAATTTTATCAAATATTATAGTTTACATGGATTTTTTTTACTATATTATTATTTTTTGACCGAGATTATAATACCTACCACTGAACTAGATGTTCGAAATTTCGACAATTTGTAAAATGTTATTCTTCAAATATAAAATTATGTTGGATATATTTTTTAATGTTAATGTTGGGCTGGCTTTCTTTACACCAAGGGCATGTCACTTGAATCAATGTACTGTGTCTACAATCCTACGTAATCAATACATTTATTACGTGCAATTAACAGCAGCACGTAGGCGCTTATCATGTCAACTGGTCATTAAATGTTCATTTTTAAAATTTCCTATGATGAATCACAGGAAATGAAAAAAAAAGTCGGAAACTTAAGGCAGCCTTATAAGGCAATATGGTCGGAAATTTGATAGTTAATCGTGCCTCCAGGCCGTTAATTTGTCATAGCTTAATAATCAGATTTCAGAGAAAACTATCGATTCTTAGATTTTAAAACAGATTTCGTCTACATATCTTGAGGTCAAGCTTATTTTATATGTATTTGAATATTAATAAACGACTGATACAATATTTATATTGTAAATTCTTCTTATTGTATTGAAGATTAAAATTTGAAAAAGTATTTGTTGATTTTGTTAGGAGAGAAGGAGGCAAAAAAATTGTATGAGAAATTCTAGTAACCCAACGCTTACTCAATGCATTTTAGTCAATGGTTTTTTTATCCATGTGTATCCACTCCCAATGTAGAGCATACAGCCTCCTAATGTCGCTCAGTCGCTCAACCTCACTTTTTTTCAAATTGAATTATAGGGAAAGAAAGATAGGCTAGAACAGGACTAGTGGTTGACTAATCGCTATCGCTACACCCAGTTCAGAAGGATGGGAGGAGAGGAAATAATGTGAATTGACATCACAAACAACCAGTAATCGATTACAACTTTGAATTGAATAATTCTCAGAATCACTGTGATCTGACCAGCAATCGAACCCAGACCTGCGTGATCGATAGAGCAAGCTCAAACCAACCAGTCAATGTTTATTGTAGATAAATTTAAGTTTATAGCATGTATCAACTTTTCAATAATAAAAATGGAAACTTTGGATGACATATGCAATAAAAACATTTTTTTAGACTATTTCTACATTTAAAAAAATGATCAAAACCGAACGCCATGAAAATTTTAATAGTGATAACAGTGGATATTTTTAGAGACGATGTATGCGGGTAGCAGATTAATGTGAGAACGGTAGAATGGGGTTCCAATTTATTAAGTTATATATCAGATATAGTTCACTAACGTAGGTAATATTACAATATTCATACCCAACAAAATTTTAATGCTTGCACAGAGGTCACCAAAATTTTATAAAAGCGGCCCATATGATTTTTTAAAACAATGGGAGGGAGGGCCGGATGAAAAATTCTCGTTGGAATCTTTGCAAATTATTTACAAAAGGGATCACCAAACTTTTTGAGAAACGAGCCGGATGATTTTTTTTTAAATGTTGGCGGGCTGGACGAAAAATATTATACATGGAATCTTATTAGAATTTTTAAAAAATCTATATTTTGTGCGTGCACAATATTTCTATATTAAAACTCAGGAGCCAGATTAAAATATTTGGAGGGCCGGTTATGGCTCAAAGGTCGTAGTTTTGTGACCGCTGAATTACACATATAGAGTTTCGGAATTGGAATTTATAACGTTCAAATGTAAGAGTAAATATTTTATTAAAAAGGAGAGATTTATTAGAAATAAAATATTTTTTATAAAAATCTTTAGAGCACAGTAGTTTGGTGTCCACTGATCAAGGATATCTAATTTATTTTTAATAAACATTAGAGTCTTTAATGAAAATGACGTAAAGTAGTAAGTAGCTACTAAGTCGATGTTATATAAAAGAGAACAAATTAAATGGTCAGAATTTAAATCAATTTTTGGTCAGAATAAAAATATGAACGGTAAGAATAAAAATATTATAATGTAAGAATATTTTATAACAATTTTGGTTGTAGGTTAGGTTAGGTTAGGTTTTTTTTTATTTCATTTAAATTATGACTATTTATTCTGACCGATATATTATGACCATTTAATATAAATTCTGACCAATGTTATTTATGTTCTGACCAGAAAAAGACGAGCCTATATAAAATATT
>CM062828.1:1176876-1262901 GCA_031772345.1 Himalopsyche anomala
GATATTAACTCCTGCACTCATCAAATGTTAAAAACTATTTAAAATAATTGGCACTGCACTAGTTTGAGTTTGATTAATTGATATTGTGTGTTTTCTTTATATATTATATATATGCGTATTAAATTGCACACTGGTTTGGTTAGTTAAAGATTTAATTTTAATCTTTAAAAAACAAATTATGAAAATAATGTTTGTTAATTTTACGAATGATAATGATGTAATCTAAAAATAACGCTATACAGTTTTGTAGCGAGATTCTTGAAGATTCATTTCTCAGAACTTTTACGCACGGTAGAAGAATTTTATGAATCAAAACAGAATGTATTTTATAGTATAATGGACACACATATATTATCGTAAGTTTTCGAGAAATCAGTTTGAGATATTTGACCGTGAAATTATTTCTTGGTTACGGCAATCGGAGGCAATTATGACGCAGTACTTTTCCTGTATTATTATTGAGGTTAACAACTTTGCCTTTTAAATTTTCAACAAAAGCGATGGTGGTGTGTAAAGCGATGTTAAAACCACGTGTTTATTAAATTTCTCTAGAATGTTTACAAATGAAATTCGATATAGCTGGAATTAGCGACGAAAGAGAAGTCATTGTTACTTAACATTTTAAGTTGATTACTTTTAAGGTGTAATTCTTGGCGGAAAAGCATTGTATAATATTACAGAATGAAACATCCACACTTTTTTAGTAAAGATCAAGACCGATTTTGCTCATCACACTCGTTCGCATGTTACTGTTCGGGATAAGCGAAACCACTTTATTGAAAAATGAAGAATGGTAGTACAAAAAAATAAGGATTTATTTTTAACAAAATCTAAATTGGTTGCTTTAAAAATTACAATATCACAGACATTTACAGTAGGCATCGATTCTTATTTATTAAATTGAATACTTTTTTATGAATTTTAATATTTTTGTTTTTTTTTTGTTTTATAAAACGATGTCACGGCACGGTATATTAAATTTTAGGGCAACTTAGTATGTGGTCTGCATTTGATTGCTGCTTTAGGCTCTGTATATATGACTCGAGTAGAGCCAATAGTATTTTAATGAAGATAGTTGAACTCGTATAAGATTAAAACAATCACTGGTACTTTAAAAAAAAAATGGTGGAAAATATACAAAAAATCCAATATTATTAATTCATTTAACATTATACTGTCGTGCTACCAATGTCTAACATTAACATTTAATATGATAACATTTTTTATACCCATAAGTGAAAGATGTTTATATAAATAGAAGGTTTGAAATGTATTTATAAAATTCATATTTTAGAGAAAAGAATTTGTATGTTTGGGGTTATCTACATTTAAAATGCAATACATTCATTAGTTCTTTACGGGTTCTTAAAATAGGTATAGCCAAAATAATTGATAATTTTCTTAAAGTGATGGCTGGCTGTCATGAAGTAAACACATCGCTGTTGGTATTATTTTCAAGCATGATTAGAGTCATAACACTATAATATAATATATCGCATATTATGTCTTGAATTTGTTATTTTGTAAAAGTATCGATTGACTTTTTTCACAATTTGCTGTAAGTGCAGAATTGGTCCAGATTTATTGAATGTTGTTTGTATTTTTTATGTAAGGCAAGATCTACTTATATATTTTTTTTTAATAAACAAAAACAGAATCTTTTAACAATCTTATTTATACTGCTTGAAATTTTATCACATGAATTAATTGCTTTTTCTTTAACAGTATTCGAGTTGAAGGTAAAAACATTTAATTAAAAAATATAGTTCTATGTTCAATAATTCACTGCCTATACTTCACCCTGTATTAAAAAAAAACACTCTTTTGTTCTAATTCCATATTTATTAAATATGATTAGGACCAAACACTTGCAACTGATACAGTTCTGATCAGTTGAAAATGCTCTTGATTAGTGGAATCGGTTCTGAGTATATTAAATAAATGTGAAACATTATAACAAAAGATTGTTTTATTTTGTTGATATAATTTTGTTTAAAATAACCATTTCAGACATACAGCGCTATTTTTTTAAAGAGCGCGATATGGTTATGTATTTTGTCTTTCAGTATTTTGAGACCAACTTGTACGTTATACCTGATTGGTTTGCATATTTATTTGCAATCTTTTCAGTCTTCCGTTTTATCGTCAGCTACGGAGCTGTGTTCTATAAAATACGCAGCTTTCATGTAACACAAAGACTATTTATCTTGTTTAATCTTATTTTGTTATTATTATTTAATAAAGCTGTATAGACTGAGATTGTGATGAAAATGAGCTTTGATGAATTGAAGAACGGTTAGTTAGTGATATTACAAAGGCGTACGGATTTTCCTCGTTAGGAGGGTTGCTAATTTCATTACGCATACATTTTAAGGTGACCGTGATTGCCGTGGAAATACGAACCCCTTTGGATTTATTCTTTACAGCAAACACGTTGAAAAAAACGTATTTATTCAAACAAAAATATGTTATATCATTGGAACCTGTTTCAGAATCACAACATCATAAAATCATATTTTTTCAACTTATTTCTCAACACTTGCTCATTCTCCCATTTAAGTTAGTTCATAAACATATTATCAATATATATATAGCAATATCGGATACTGTAAAGAGAAATCGGATATAGAAAAATCATCTTAGATTTAAATTCATGTGTTGGATATATGTTGATTTAAAACGCCGCACAAATGCGCTGTGCAAATCCGCAAATACAACTGGTTCGTGACTGTTGAATTTGAGTGCTTTTGAGAAAATGTAAAACTTAAAAAATACAGTAAATGAAACTCCTATTATTGTCTATCGTAAGTCACAAGCTGTACCTCTTCGTTAGATAAAAATGTATAATTGTAACAAACGTCAAAGTTGTTTTCTATTAGCTCAGTAATCTGCATAGTCGAAATAAAGACAGCTATTTATTATGTTTTTGAAACATTACGTATTTTAAAGACAAGCTTTTGAAGCGAATTAAAGAGATTACTTTTATAAAACAACAATTTAATAAATGTATTTTTGGGTGCTACACATTTCAGCATGTTGTACTTTAAATTGTCGATTAACACGTGGTCTTCATACCGTAAAATAAATAATCCTGCCTCCCGCCATTTTGTTTTCATCTGTCATAATTTGAGCGCGGGTATCCTCCAAAATGGCGGCCGTAACAAGCGCAGTTTTCATGCGAAATTAACTTTTTCGTCCATGCAGTCAGATTAATCTTGTTTGCGCCGAGGCCATAATAAACGTTAATATTTCGCTGAAATTAAATTGCCGTTCCGTTCTCATAAACTTCAATTTTAAGTGAGAGCAACGCGGTGTTTTGTTAGCGGGATGTTTCGTTCACACTGGCTGGATGGGGAGCGTTTTTGGCCATATCAAATTTTATATTTTCACCGCCAGGGAACCCATTCTTAAACCAACGTTCATTATAATAAGCAATGCTATAAAAAATACTTAACATATAATTTAATAAAACAAGTATTAAACGCGGTGAAAATGACATGTACTTTTATTTAATTATGATGCTGATTAGTTTGACAAAATGTTTGATCTGATTTTCTTATTGTTAGTCATTCAATGAGAAAGGCTGTTAGGAATGATTATAAAATTCCCTTTGACCCAAATTAAATAGTTAACATATGTATCCAAAAACACATATACTAGACAAATCAGATTGGCAACCTTCATTTATTTGTCTGTTTGTTACAAATCTCTGTCTGCGAATCGTTCGCATAAAGCATATTTAGCGAATACTGACAGGTGTTGTGCCAACTGGTAGTAATTTCAAATGACAAAAAAATCTACTGTATACCAGTGGAGGAAAACCTGCGGCCCCTTGGCTGCTCTGATGCGGCCTTTTGACTTAATCAAAATATTCACATTGATCAAAAAATTATACGCAAGCGTTTGGAAAAAGAGCGTAATCAACTCATTATATGTTCGACAGTCGAAAAAAAAGAGGGGGGTCACAACATTTTCTTTACTGCGGCCTTATGTCGAATCAGATAAATTAATGTGGCCTTTATAAATGAAAAAGTTCCCCACCCCTGGTTACCATTGGAAACGAGTCAAGTATACCATATATGTAATAGAACAAAGGAATGTGTCACCGATAGTATAATTTTTCAATTGTTTTAAATGAAGACAAAAAAACTGCATAGCATTCTTATTTTTTTAAGTTCTCTCTAATATTCATCTGCCGTAAAAATTAAACGAAAATAATTTATATTGACTAAAAACAAACATTCTAATTTCAGTTTAAAAAAAAAATGAAACGCCATGTAAAAATTCCTTTGCATTGTTTTAAGTGTGCTCTGGCAGTAGGTATACATTAAATTGTATTTGTTAAGAGCGGTTTGAATGAAATAGGGGAAATTGGGGTTATGTTTTATTAAACCCATTCTGTTGCAAATATTAATTAAAGTTTCATAACGAACGTAGCGAGTCTGTATGGCCATTTTTGCGTTCTCGTGTGAACACGGCACGCTAATTGGACTATTCGAACATACTATACATACATAAGTAAAAGAGTGTACATTCCACATCGCAATGATTTGTGATTGCTAAAGTGCCAATAACGCGAGGTATAATTATAAATAATTGCCAAAGTGTGGTTTATTTATTGTATCGCTTTTCTATATCGGATCATATGATAGCTCGTTAGAATTAGATTTGAAATACGGAAGCCATTTTGCATTTGTTTTAATTATGATTTGTAAATCGTAATTATGAAACAGCTTCGACTACTAAATTGAATAAACTAGACATTTTCAAGAATAAAAAAATTTAAGAATTTCACCGATTTTTTTTTACAGAGTTTATTATGTTGTGTTGATATATCTTCCTCTAATAGTTATGGTTATAAGGTTTAAATATATCAACAATGTAACTGTCAATTGTGGGGTTATAATGCAAAACGTACTATTTCCAAGACTCGAACTTTTCAGTAGAGTCAAACACTGTCAAATAACGAATAACACAAACAAAATAACATTTGCATAAAAATATAATTTCCAATTTGAAAAGACAGTGTTTTTGACATTTCATATTAAAACTAAAGACCAGTCAATTCCTTAGGCTTGAATTACCATATCTGCACACCTAACTCGATATCGCTCATTTTGGAAATGGTACATTTTGCATTATAACCCCAAAATTTTGATGTACTATTTGTATGTAGACAGGCAATTAATTGAATTGATATCGAATCAAATAATACTTTATTAAATGAAAAGAAGAAAAGTGTTAGAATCTCAAAAATTATTATGAAATGTAACTATTTCAGCATAACGCCATCGATATAAAACATTTAGTCTTGGTGATTGTGTGATGCCAAAATACCAACTGTATAAGAGTCACCTTACGAAAAAAAAATTGGTCATGCTTAACCTTAATTAATATGGAAAATGCTCAGATCAAAAATGGCATTAATAAAGCAGGTGTTTGTTTTAACAGCTTAACGACTGCACGTTTTTTTTTATAGAATTTCACCTGGCGGCCGAGCAATTTTGCGGAAAATTTGCAAAAAATAAAATTACTAAATTCACTATAATTTGTAAACCAATTGAGATATCTTTACTAAAATTTTCTTGTTTCCAGATACTTTTCAATACAATGGAATGTATGTATGCGTCCAGCGGTCGTTAAGCTGTTTAACCATGACACTTTTTTTTATTTAACTAAGATTTAAAGATAAAATATTAAACGAAATTTAAAATATTGGGTTTTAGAAAAATAATTAAAAAATAAACACTTTTCAGTTTTAAAGCTTCCTAAAATGTGATCAGTTTTATTTGTTTGAATCAATTATGAGGAACAGTCACAGTCAAGAACTACAACCCTTTATCTACGGGTCGTATCCGTTGTTACTCATTACCCTCGTTTCCCCTACCGTCGTCTGTTTGACCGCAGGGGCTGCATGTTGCATTTCATCCCTCGATTAATTTGATCGAATAGAGAAATGTAGTATGCACCAGAATTAATGTATACTGTGCGAAAGTAATATACAGAAACAACTAAGTTTTTAAGTAAATAAATGTTGTACAATTTATTATTAGTTCATGTCATATAATTAAAAAAAATACATTTAAATTCTTACCTAATTCAGATCTGTTGAATGATCAAATTATTTTTGCAAGTTCCCCTTTACTTTATCCTTTACATTCACCTATGTTAACTGCTCTTTTATTTTTCTTATCAGTTGACAATGCTTACAATGAGCAAAACCGGTACTGATCTTTTAAATAAAGTGGAATAAAGTACAAAGGAATATTGTGTTTTTGTTAATTTATGGATTTGTTAATAAAGGTTAGGATTTAAATCAAGTCAGAATATTTTTTTTTCCAATTATCCGATTCCAAAAATGTGTTCTACAAAAGCGATTAATAAACTGTTAGTCCTGTCTTAACTCTAACATTGTAGCTTTTCTCACTTAAAAAAAATAAAATTAAGGCCACTGATTTAAAAAAAATATTTGTAGAGCAACTACTGTTAAGATATGGACTTTTAAGATTCCATATGCTTGGTATATAAAGCCGAAATGTTTACAAATATGCCAAGTCATATTAAAATCAAATGATTCTTCGCTTTCATCTTTGTATAATCAATCTGCATATTATAGATCTTTCAAATAAATCAAAATCAAATCGTTATTTTACAGCCTTAGTTATCTGAGGATGATGTGTTAAGTTGTATTTTTACCAATTTGTCTTACAATTAGTGTATAAGCCATGTCTGGCTCTTCGATAAACGAAATATAATTATTTCCCTCGTATACGGTTGGTAAACAAATTCTTATATACAAATCGAATTTGATAACTTTTTTATTCCAATGGTAGAGTAACAATTTGTGACACTTATTTCGTCTCTTTGAGAAGCACCTTCAGATGAACCTTTGTTAGGCTATTTAAAAATAAATTAAAAATTGATTTTATTTCTTGACCCCATTAAATTACACAATGAAGGTTTGGGGTTTTTTCTTTCGAATGGACGCAAGAATTTGTCACATTCTTTAATTTAAGAATTTTAATCAATTTTTTGGTTTATTCGTTAACAGACTTACGATAGTTTGTCTGAAAATGATTCTGAAAGAGGCTAAATAGGTGTCACAATTAGTTACACGTCCTGTAAAATTATTAAATTATCAGTTTTAAATTAAATTAAAAATAAACTTCTACAAAGTAACCGCTCAATTCATTGACAAATTCTTATATATATGCTTTTTATCCATGTCCGTTCCCAATGTGGAGCATAAGGCCTACTAATGGAGCTATCTGAACATAATTTTTTTCTACGAGAACTGTTTGTTCAACTCAGTCGCTTAACCTCACTGTTTTCAAAGTGAGTAGTAGGGAAAGAAGAATAAGGCTAGATCAGGACTAGTGGTTAACCAATCGCTGTTGCTACACCCGATTATTGAAGGATCAGAAGGATGCGAGGAGAAGAAATAATGTGAATTGACATCACAACCACCCAGTCTTCGATCAAAACTTTGAACTGAATAATTCTCAGATTCATTGTGATCTTGCCGGGAATCGAACCCAGACCTGCGTGATCAGTAGAGTAAGCTCTAACCAATTGGGCCACATTCTTATATATTTGTTTGAAAATCGTTTTTCCGATAATTAAAACAGATTGCCATTGTTTTGATAAAATACATATTGAGTATTCTTTTTGTTTCAGAGTAATATATTTTTCAATTAATTATGCTTCAACGTTAACTGGCTGATAAAGATACATCGATTGCTCTTTTCGTTCGCGCTGAAAATTACCTTGGCGTTATTTCGTATATAAATTTCCATTAAAACTTTATTACAAAACCGCTCTCCTCTGTTGGCCATAAATTTAACTTTTCTACATGGATTCTGTGTTTTTAAACAAAAATATCCGAGAATTCTTTTTGAAGCGCTCTGTTGATAGAATGATAAAATATTGACGTGTGCGTTGTACGCCGCAGCCATCTGGCGGGGGCGGCCGACCTAACGTAATTCCTGTGTACACGGAAGACCGCGAAAATTAAAAATAGAACACGTTCCAAAGTGAAAATGGCGGGAAATGAAAAATGTTTATTGTTTATGGAAAATTAAATATCTGGGCCGGACACGTTACGCGCAAGTTTTTTTACCAAACAACGACCCTCGCCCAAAAACCTGGATGATATTACATGTCGTTTATTATTACAGAGTTAACTAAGATTATAACTTGCTTATAGCTGTCGGTTACATATCGTCAGTATTCTGCCACGAAACGTTAGGTCAAAAAACCTCGTTTTGAGATAATCGATGTTTTCAAATATTATAGAGCGAACTGAAATGTAGCGAGGCGGTAGACTGTAAGACAAACATATATGCAATAATTTACAAAAAAATACAGCTGAAACATATTTAGTCGCCTAATCGTTTTTGTGCAACTGTAGAAATAAGAAATCTATACAGCTAAAAAGCGTTATCTATAGGTTTCTGCCAGTAATGACTGCCAACGAAGTATAATTAGTTCGTATTACTTCATTAAGTATCGATAAAGCTTGTTAAAGTCTGTTGATCTTTATCATATGTCAAAACACCCAATTTTTAACTTAACTCTTTCTGGCATTATACCTACGCTATATAATTTGGATAAAACAGCGATTCATGAACAAAATTCATAATTATGTTAAAATTTCATAAAAAAATATTGACAAGATAACTATTTCAGCATCACGCCATTTTCCGAAATAATTGAAAACGCATTTCATTTGATCTGCTTATAAACTATATTTGAACCTGTTAATTACTGACTGGTTGGCTTTGATTGCGGTATTCGATTTATAAATCTGTGTTCGAAGGGAGAATATGATGTCTGAATTTACTTTTAATAATCCAGTTCTAAAAAAGAAACGTTTCGTGTGCGACAAGCTGACTACTTCTGTCCTAGCACCAATAAAAAAAGATATGTTGAGCAACTGAAGCGACTAAGCGTGAAAGAATATCTGTTAAAAAAAGCTCTATTAGAAGCCTGTATAGTCCACGTTGGGAGCGGACATGGTTGTAAATATCCTAAAATAAAAGAAATTGACACAGTGATTGACAGACAACACGAGTTGAAGTATTGTATCCAAAAACAGGACAAATTAAATTAATTAAAAATTATAGTCAACCGATGTAAAAAAAAATGTGAGCTAATAAAATTTTCATATGAAACTAAATATTGTTTTGTTTTTAAATTAATAAATTTCTGCTAAAGTGAGAAGCCAAAGAAATGCGGAGGACAAAACAAAGGAAGTTGTGAAGCCTTAAAATATAGGGCCTTTTTATATTCAGACGGTTACACTTCGCGAAGATTCGCCAATATTGTATCGTCAAAAAAATGCCAGGAAGCAGCGTCAAAGTATGAAACAAAAGCCTGCACTTCCTTTTTGCGGATTACCACAAGAAAAAACCTTTTCAAACAGGTGATAGTATAAAATTACACAATGCTCGTACATTAGAAAATTATCATTTTTTTAATTAAAAAAGTCGAAATCGTGATGTGACTTGGCTGCCTTCACAAAAGTAAGTGAAAATTTAGTTATCGACAATACATAGATTCTGAGCTATGAAACTGAACCAATGATTTCAGCTAATTTTTTAATTATTTAAATCCATTGCTTAGACCAAGGGTGGGGAACCTTTTCATTTCTAAAAGCCACATTCATTTATCTGATTCAACATAATACCGCAGTAAAGAAAACGTTGACACCCCCCTCCTTTTTTTTCGACTGTAAAATATATAATTAGTTGATTGCCTACACTCTTTTTCCGTACGCTTGCGTATAGTTTTTTGATTGAAGTGGATATTTTGATCAAGTCAAAAGGCCGCATTAAAGTAGCCAAGAGGCCGCAGGTTCCCCTCCACTGGCTTAAACTATAGGTATAGAATAACAACGTTCTTGGATAAGTTTTAATATCGTGGATTTGGGCAGTGCCGTGCCGGCTCTCATTGTCAATCCTTGTGAAAGGGCACCCTTCTTCTGTTTTTTTTTTACCATGTCCGCTCCCAATGTGGAGCATATGGACTCCTAATGGAGTTTATCTCAACAGAAGTGTTTCTACGAGAACTGCTTGTTACTCAGTTGCTCAACTTCTCTTTTTTTAAAGAGAGTAGGAATATAAGGAAATGGCTAGGACAGGACTAGCGGTTAGCTAATCGCTTTCGATACGCTCCGTACATAGGATAGGAAGGGTGGAAAGGGGGAATTCAAGACATCGCATACATCCATGCCTTTGAATAGAAATTCATAAATCGATTGAAAAATCAATTTTTTAAAACTTCCCTTACTGGGATTCGAACCCGTGACCTCCGTAGCGGTAGCCATCGACGTTGACCACTTACTTGACCACACAGGCGGCACCCTTCTTTACTTCTTTACATTAATGTATCCGAGTTATTCTGCATTCTAATAAGTTATCATATTTTTTTCTTTATTTCAAGAATTTCGTTGAATTACACCTATAAACTGAATTGTAAGAGAAAGATAACACCTGTTTTGATGGCTTTGAGCATATCTGCGTTTACTAGAAGAGTTATTTCATTAAACCTTTGCGTTACGGAAGGCAGCAGTGAATAGGTAGCTGCGTACGGAAAACGGGTGGTGGTAGTTAAACCTATTTGTGTAAGCTTAATCAGAAACCGAGTCTGTGCTTTAAATTGACTGTTTTCCATATATTTAGTTCAATTTGAAACTGATTTGTAATGTTGATACGCAGAGTATGATTTTTTGGAATTCGTACCATTAAACTATACGTTTATAATGTACATAAAAAACAACCAAGTCTTGAAACAGAAATCGATAAATTGATTGAAAAAGTTCATTTCACACTGAGATTTAAACCGGTGAAATCCGGCACGGAAACCAACAATGTTGACCACTGTGCCATGGACTCGACACTACTTTATAATTAAATAGAATAAATAATTCATTTAAGGTATTTTTTATTAAAATAGCCGTACATTTGTCAAACAGTCTCTGAAAACATTCTGCTAATATTAGATTTAAAAATGATAACCATTTTTTGTTTTGTTTTCAGGTAATTCATCTCAAAAAAGCATTTTTATGTCTACGTTCTGTGAGTCGTCAATGAATTATACGAAGGAAAATTATTCTGCCTGCTGCAACCTCAAACCGGCGTCGAAATTCCCTTTCGGGCAGAGGTTTGTATGTGCGTCACATGTCATCGTTTGTGTGCATGCGAGTTTTGAACGTTCGTGAATTATAAACATCCCCATTTGGCGACGCCTCTAAATATTCATGGGGTTCGTATGGCAAGGCGACACGGGAAGCCCATAAACTGTGAGTTACCTACGACTACCCTTTACAAATCTGATTCTCGAAGTAATATGTTGTGGTTTAGGGATTGTCAAGGTAGGAGATTCCGCACATGAGTAACCCACGACCTTAGTGAATGTAATCCAAAATAGAAATATCTATTGTAAGATATTCAAGCAGCGAATTTCAATTAAATTAATACGATCTGTTAGTAAATTTGAATCGTTCAAATTATGTACATTCACACAAGTTTTGTCAATAACGACCCGGGTTTCACCTTTCTGTATCTTCAGGCGTTCAATACATTTTTCAATAATAAACAAATACAACTCAAAAATTAATAACAGATTTCACTTAAAAAGGTGAAATCCAGAAGAATATCCTGCTAGATATGGCTATGATAAAAATGATTTTAAAACAAAAATAATCAAAACTGGTTAGATTAGAATACAGCAAAAGAGGAATATTAAAATTATTAAAAAAATATATTAATTTCTATAATTTATGATTTCGACTGAAGTTGCTTGGTGAAATTTGAATTGTTCAAATTATGTACATTCACACAAGCTTTTTCACTAACGACCCGGATTTCGCTTTTCGGTATCTTCAGACGTTCAAGTGACAAAACTTGAGTGAATGTACATAATTTGAACGATTCAAATTTAATATTATTTTCTATTAAAATGTAATGATAAATAATAGTTTAAACACACATATTTTTATTAATATTGGAATACGAGAATGTACATAAATAAAATGTAATTGTTTGAGTTCACTTAACGCGATCCCCCAATAACGTTTTAGTTTTCTGCCTCGATTATCGCGAATTTTAATATTTTGTAACCTATCTTCCATTTTTGTATGTATGTATTCTTTGCATCGATTTACGCGAAATCGATTTGTGTGAAAAATTGTGAAACCAATTTCCGCGCTATTCGAAGTATAAGTATATTGTATCTCTCTATACACATTGATTTACCGTCTTAGTCCTTATGTTTAATATACAATTCCTGTCTGCTTGAGATTGATTATGAAATTCTAGTATAGTTAATTATTAAGGTTAAGAGAGCGGATGTCTTAGTAGTCTTAGTGAGTATTTTTAAAGAAGTGTGCTCAGGGCCGGCGCCACCATACAGGCAAAATAGGCAACCGCCAAGGGCGAAAACCATTAAGGGACGCATAAATGGAGTATTTTTTTTCTGTATATGTAATCTAATATTAATAAATAATAGTATGCCGGGTCCTATGGCGTAGCTGTTAGCGTTGTTGGCTTCCGTGCCGGATCTCACGGGTTCGAATACCAGTACTAACAGCATTTTTCTGATCGATATATCGATTTCTGTTCGAAGGCATGGGTGTGTGTAAGGTCATTTTTTCTCCCACCTTTCAGATCATTTAATAACTGGGCGTAGTGAATGCAATTAGTTAACCACTATTTCTTTAATAGCCTTATACTTCTATCCCGACTACTCTCTTTGAAAAATAATACAGTTCTCGTAAAAAAAGTTCGGCTGAGATACCTCCATTAGGAGGCCATATGTCTCACATTGGGAGCTAATATGGATATATAAAAAAATATTTCTATTAATCCCCAATTGGTTTTTTCATTATTTTGAAAAAATGAGACGATTTCTTAAAAAGGGGGCGCGCCAATAACCGTTTCCTAGGGCGCCAAATAATCTCGCACCAGCACTGAGTGTGCTAAAAGAATCACTGGCAAGCAACTGGTATCCGTTTTATGGTTTCCAGAAAATGGAGTAAAATCGAGCCGGAATTTTGCTCAGAAGAAAGAAACACAGTCATGACAGATAGGAGGAAGAAGAAAAATAAATTATACGTTGTCAAATTATAAAAAAATAATATTGAGAAAAACACGTAAATAATCAGACCCTTACGTCTCATATAATATTTTATATAAATTTATTAACTCTGTGTATGCTGTAGACACTTTAAAATTGTATCAAGTTTCTGTAGTAATAATTTCCTGAAATGAAATTTATGGATTTACCAGAGATCTTAGAGCCCTTTCCGGATAATTGCTTTGAAGTTTGAAACATAATGCATGAATGAACGGTCGGTATTGCAGATAACTGTTTTATGTCAAACCCTCCACTCGAGTGAGCCGTTTTTGACACTTTCAATTAATATTAAACTCGATGGGGTGCTTCCAACTGAGATGCTCGCCTACTAGAATAGATAACGCCCGACCTTAATGCTGATCTAACCCTAAAATCACATCAATATTGTACTAATTATTTGACGTAACAGCTGTTTTGAATTTCTCTTATTACACCCATTTAATCACTTACAAGAAAATCACCGTAAGAAAACTCTTACTCAGTAACAGTCCATTTATTATATATACCCAGGTATTTTTTTTGTTTCGTAGTAGTAATGCCATAGTAATCAGAGCTTTTTATTTTAGCACATTATAGGTGGGACACGTA
Organism: Himalopsyche anomala; assembly: GCA_031772345.1. Classification (NCBI taxonomy): domain Eukaryota; kingdom Metazoa; phylum Arthropoda; class Insecta; order Trichoptera; family Rhyacophilidae; genus Himalopsyche; species Himalopsyche anomala. The sequence continues at coordinate 1,190,602 of CM062828.1, forward strand.
AGAAAACGTTTATCGCGTACTGTCGGTTTTGTTGGTGTATTGACTCATAATGGTTTCTATCCTAAGTTAATGGTTTCTTCAAAATAACTGCCGTGGCAAGTGACCCTTTTTGACAATAAGCAATAAACCTCACAATTTATTATGCCTTGAATGTTAGTTCACGGATAGTATTTTTTAAAAAAAAGGCGCACATGTTTCTCGAATTTAGGGCATCAGATTTCACACTTCCAGTGATTGTAAATTTGTAGGAATGAAGATTTTATACTATGATTATTTATACAATCGTATGGTATGGATTAATGTTATTTTTATACAGAATATTTTGAATATTTCATATTGACAAGAAGTGGAATGTTATCTACTAAATTAATAACAGGCTTTTATATTCAGCGTAGAAAAGTAGAGAAATTATGATGTATAATTTTTTTTTCCATTTTATTTTTAATGATTAAATGTCACATATGATTTCTTTGAAAATTTTAGCAGAAAATATTCTTTGGCTTAGAAGTTGTGTTGATTTTAAGAATGTAATATATTTTTGCGCTAATCACTAAAAAACGCCCGCTTATAAAGTGTTAATATAAATCTTACCCTGAGGGCCTAAGACAATGTATAATATATTATGTAATTACGTAAAGTATTTTTAAATCTATAAAAAGCTTGAATTTTTTAAAGCACATAATCAATTTGGTAAATTTTCATAATATGGTTAGTCTAGTATACCTTAATTTTAAATTAAACTTTAATATGTTATTTGATATACAATTGAATTAAAAATCACTGATATTATCGGCGGTATTAATCTCTACGTAATGATTAGTCCAAAGGCTAAATTACGTGAATCGCGTGTCACAGTAAGCTACACAACCAGGGGAATAACAAAGTCGTCAAATTTTAATGATAAACAGTAGGAATATATTACAAACAGTAATTGCCAACTTAAACAAATGGCTTTTAATAATTTTACATATGTATGTTATTTCACAAAAAAATGTACTTTAGATTTCAAATTACCTATTTTAAAAATATTAGTTATGAGTTCGAAGTATTGGCAGATCAACTTCAAGCTTCGAATTGTTGAGCAGGATTTACTTCAAGTAGTATTTTCAAGAAATATTTTGAAATGTAATATAAGCACTTGTAAAATTCAAGAAAAAAAAAATAATAAACTTTATCCTTCATTTCAATTTTAGTTCAGTTTTCATTTTATAATCCACGGGGCATGGCAAAGAATATTAAATCAATATTTTATGAAGAGTATAAATGTTTATATAAAGAATAAAATCAAATATATAAAAATGAATGTTTGTTTGTTCGTACTTTATGTGTTGCCACACCGCTCATCCGATTGCAATAAAACTTTGACAAACTTTTTGATTGCACTTTCGGGAAGGTTATAGGCATAGTAAAATTATCTGACAGTAGGTCGTAAATATAAAAATCAATGTTTGTATGTCTGTCATACAGTTCACTTGCGCGAAGGTTATATTACAATTTACTTGGTGGCGCGTGTGTCATACCATAGACAATCGGCAGCAAACGTCAAACATCAAACACACAGAAAAGAAAACATGCACTTCAATAAACACCATTAAAATACAAACACTTTCTTTCTTTGATTGGCATTGCAACGCTTGTCGGGAACCGGCTATTTTATAAAATACAGGAAACGGTTCTGATCATAAAGAATATGGAATTAGCACAAGTATGCTATTTTTTATATAATTTCTTTCCGCCAAGAAATGACAGTGAACAACTTAAAAGTTATTTTATTTTAGGATTATTTGCAATACCATTGACTCTTTAATGTTGTAAAAAACAATTTTGTCTACTCTTTAATATTGGCTTTTTTTTGTTAATTGTTAGTTGGTTCCTGGCAAGCGATGCAATGCCACTCAAAGAAAGAAAGTGTTTGTGTTTTAATTGTGTTTATTGAAGTGCATTTTTTTCTGTTTGTTTGACATTTGCTGCCAATTTTATATGGTACGACACACGCGCCACCTACTGTAAGTTAATTTGACTATAAACTTCGCGCAAGTGCAAGCATACGTTGTCAAAATGAGCAGTATGGCAGACATACAAACATTGATTTTTATATAAAAGACCTAATGTAAGTTAATTTTACTATGCCTTTAACCTTCCTGGAAGTGCAAGCAGAGTTTTATTGCAATCGGATGAGCGGTGTGGCAACGCATACAATACGAACAAACAAACATTCATTTTTATGTATTAGATATGTTTGTATCAAAATATTCCAAAAAGTGTTTTAATATGAAAGTGTCTTTCTACGAGTTTTGTTTTTTTCATCGGATGATTATCATATTATAATTATAATTCATAATATACAAAAATAAATACAATTTTCCCCCGCTAGAGGTAGTGGTGCTTAAATTTCATCTTTATGATTTGGTGACACACTAATACCAACCTGACGAGTCGCTTCACATGCCCTTAGTGTCAATCCCCAAGGATTTTAATACATACTAAATTCGGTGGGCTTACGCCTTTGGCTAAAAATAGATTTTTTCCCTTAAAGGGAATATTCCCGGGCTTATTTTATTACCAGATTTGTGCATTAACCCTTCAAGTAGCCAGTATTAGGGCAAAATTACTCTTTTAATGGCGTCGGAGTTGATTTACGCTAAGTGCCAACAAATGTGTGCCAGCGATATGAAAATAAATGAAACAGTGCATAAAAATAATATAACCATTACATATTTTATGTTTTAACGTTTTTTTATTCTTAAATTTTTATATTAGGTAGTTAATAATTCTCTAGTAATTTCTGAGTCACAGCAGGAATCGTTTTTTCGTGAATAAATTCTGCATTTTTCTTTTCAATTTGATATTTTCGACATTGGAAATAATCTTTATCTCATCCAAGAACGTCTTCAGTTTTATTTTTAGGAAAAGGTTGCAATATATATATATATATTTATTGTTTACACTATGTGCAAGCTAGTGCAGAAAATAAATAAAAGAGGAGAAACAAACGCCCTTCTCTTGTTTCTACTTTCAATTGATTTAGAAATATTTAAGTATTAAAGTATTTGTAATTAGTAAAATGTGTCCGATTATATTATCATGCGGAAGAGAATCAAACATTAAAAAAGTAATATTTGCTCCTCAATTTAGGTCAATAAATAATTTAATTATTAGATATATTCCCAATGTGAAATCTGTAAAAAAACTATATGACACTAACATAAATTCAATTCAAAGTTACAGAGTAAGTTTGTAGACTTTTTTTGTGTATTTCTTTATTATCGATCTTTCTAAATGTATTTATGGCATATAGTATAACACAAATAATATTGCTATATGCTCGTATTCAATTTTTAATATTTAAATTATCGGATAACAGTTACATTGAAATTTTAATAATTCATTTTATTTATTTCACCAATATCTCACAATTCGTAACCCACAAAAGATGTGACGGTATAAAATAATATATTATATGAGTAGTACGGTATACCTCTTTAACCCTTTCGCATCGTCGGTCCAACGGTTAAGTTTGTAAAGTTTATTAGTTCTGGTATGAACAGTGAAAGATTTATATTGCTTATTGGTAGGATTTATCGAGGCGCTGCAATACAACACAAGTTGCTACCCGCTTTGAATGAGAACGGTACTACTGGGAGAAAACGTCCGTTTTTTTATTTACTATTATTTTTATATTCGTTTATTTAAATATCTTTAAAAATAATAGTTTTAGGACATTCACTGTCAAATCTTGGTCGTAAGATACCATGTTGATGAATTTAACACTCCACATTACATTACATTCCGAAGGTATATGATCTATCTTACTATTGGAAGTATATTGAACTATTTCTCTAAAAAAAGTTATAATTAATCTTGTTTAATATATCGACTGTGAAAAGGGAAAAGGACGTAACTCACACTTCTTTCAAACCAGCTTTTTTTGCTAATCACAATGTATACAACTTGATACACGTTCTATCAAAAGGATGTAAGCTGAAAATGCCAAATTAGTATCTAAAGTAAGTTTTTAATTTTGAAAAAAGAAGGGCCTGTGGATATTGTGATCAAGAAAAAAGACTTAAAAATGTTTTTTTTTTCGAAAACTATATTCAATTAATATCAGATAAAGTCAATTAGAAGCCAGTTTATTAGTGTCTATGGCAGTGGTTCTTAACCGGTGCACCAGTGGGCCCCACGAGCTTATTGCAAGTGCACCGGGATAAAAATTGGTAAAAACGAAAAATCCGCAAAATAGTATAAACCGAGTAAAAGTCAAAAAAAAATATGTTCACAGATTTTTTCGACCTCTTAATTCTGGTGCACCGCCAATTTTTCCCATGGTCAAAAGTGCACCGCGACTTTTGTCACGTGCACTTCAAAATTGTGTATATTTCATAATTTGCATTTGGTCTAAAATCATCAAAAAGCGTTTTTTGTGTCTCCTGTTATATTTTTATGTGTGGGTTACGTCCTTTTTACTTTCCACAGTTGATATGTATTCCATCAGATCATCTTAAGTCAGCCAAGCATACAATGTTAACAATTATTGTGGTTTTAATACACATCATATATTTTTTTTAAATGGGTCTGAGTTGCTCGTTTTTCACGACTCCGAATCCGATTCCGACTCCACGACACTGGTAAGAATACCCAAGATATATGATATATCTTACTACTGGAAGTATATTGTATTATTTCTCTAAAAAAATGAATTAATCTTAGTAAAAATAATAAAACATTTTTATTATAATACCATTCCACCAAGTATTGACAGTAAACACCTTAAAAGTGTTCATCAGTTGACAATGCTCACCATGAGCGAAACCGGTCCTGATCCAATAAATTTTATGTGGAAAAAGTACTAAAAATGTTTTATTATTTTTATTATAATCCTATTCCACCAAGTATTGACAGTAAACACCTTAAAAGTAATGAATTAATCTTGTTTAATATACATATGTAAAAAAAACTTGCAATGCAGCTATTTTTTATTAACATTATAGAATAACCATCTTAAGTATTTCAATCAAGTGCAGTTATCCTGCAGCATTCTTATTTTTATCTACACATGTTCTGGAGGAAAGATTGATAATCTTTGCCGCAGCTGGAAAAGAAACGATATTATTGAACAATTTGACAGTTGACACGTTAAGCTTCGAACTGTCAAAAGTTTCACTAGGCTTTCTTGTCGGACGCAAGCATCCGCGGTGAGCTTTTGCCGACATTATTTTTCTCTTTCAATAAACCCGTCCGATATTCACTTGTGTTTTTACACTATCGCACGGAAATTTGGAGGGAACTTCATACTGTTTCTACTTACTAAGTAAGATTAGTTATAAAAAAGATTTAACACCTACTCGGGTGTAGTGACAGCAATTTCAGTATTACCAAAAATGAAAGCTTGGTTATAGTTCAATGGTGGGCATTAATGCTTTATTCATATTGGACTATTTCTGTAAATTCTTACGTAAGTGTATCCGAGCTCTTTTGCAACATATCAACAAATCCATTCCATACAATTCACATGCATACAGTGTTGACGCGAGGTTGTTTTCGCCCTAGGCAACGGTTATTGGCGCGCCCCCTTTTTAACAAAAGTCACATTATTTTTTCGAAATACGATTCGGAATTATTAGAAATATATTTTTTTAATATATCCATGTCCAGTCCCAATGTAGAACATATGGTCTCCTAATGGAGGTATCTCAATAGATTTTTTCGAATCATATAAAAAAATACATAATTACAACGAATAAATAAATAAAATAAAATGTACTATTTATTATTATTAAGGTACATCAAAATAATTTGACTAATCCATTTATGCGCCCCCTAATGGTTTGCACCCTAGGCGGTTGCCTATTTCGTCTGTATGGTGGCGCTGGCCCTGCATGATTTTTTTTTTGTATTTACTTGCGACAATGACGTTGATTTTTTCATGTTATAAATAAGTCGAGGAGTTCAGTAAACACTAATTTCGACTTTAAAGAAAAAAAAAACAAAACTTTCATTCAAAGCATTGCTGATTCTCCTATTTGAAAACTAACATTCCTGCTTTAAATTTGAATCGTTCAAATTATGTACATTTTCACAGATTTTGTCACTAACGACCCGGGTTTCGCCTATCGGCATCTTCAGGCGTTCAATTGCACGGAACTGACGAACTTGATCAGTTCAAGTTCATCCGTGCACTTGAACGCCCGAAGATGCCGAAAGGCGAAACCCGGGTCGTTAGCGACAAAATCTGTGAAAATGTACATAATTTGAACGATTCAAATTTAATATTGAAATTTCACCAAGCACCTTCAGTCGTAATCTTAAATTATTCCTGCTTTATGTTCAAGTATGATAATAAAGTGATAATTGATGTTTTATTATGCAAATGGTCAGTAAAATTTCGTTTCACATTTCATGTTACTCAAAGAAAACATATGGCAACTGTTTGCCACTGGTGATGAAGTGAATAGTAATTAAAATGTTCCGACTCACACAACCTGTTCTAATCGAGAGTAGGTGTTCTTCTTCATCTTTATACATTTGTAGTATGCAGTAGATGTGTCCGGCGGAAACAGAACCAGGCTCATCTGCATACGAACTCAGCCATTTATCCAATTAACTAAGCTCATTTCCTTATCGCATGTGTTGAAGTTATTAAATATATTCATAGTTTGAGATAAATCTCTATTTATAAGTGGTATGCAAGTCTGTTTTCGGCCGTGGGAAAGATCTTAAATGTACCCTTCGACGATTTTTTAAAATGGGTTTATTTTAATTTCAATAAATAATAGGCACGTTAGCTGGAACAGACGATGAGAAACAAACAAAAAAGATTAGCATTCATGTTTTACTAATTGTATGTGTATTAGGTGATTTCAAAGAAAGTTATTCTAAAGAATCATTTGATTAGAATCTTTTAATTGATGTCATTTTTTTCTACATGGTCCTAGTTAAAACACAATATTATATGCACTTAGGCTTCATATCGACTGTGGAAAGGAATTTTTCAGTCAAATTTTTCAAACTTAAAAGCTAAATTTAGAGACAAATTCGGCATTTGCTGCTTGCATCCTTTTGATAGAACGTGTATCAAGATTGATACGTTGTGATAATCGAAAAAACCTGTTTTTAAAAAACTGTGGGTTACGTCCTTTTTCCTTTCCACAGTCGATATATATATACATATGTTACACTTAATAAATGATTCCATTTCATATTTTAGCCAGTTACAGTATATTAGTAAAAACACAATATTCCTTTGTACTTAATTCCACTTTATTTTATATGTCAGGACCGATTTACCATTTACCAATTTGCCAATTTACCAATTCTTTTCTATGCCGATTGTTGTTTATAACTGTTCATTTTTGTATAAATAGCATTGTTAAATTATATTTCTTATAAGTTGACGATGCTCGTAATGAGCGAAACCGGTCCTGACATATTAAATAAAGTGGAATGAAGTACAAAGGAATATTGTGTTTTTACTAATATAATGCCTTTCCACCGAGTATTGACAGTGAACACCCTAAAAGTGAGTTACAGTATAAACAAGAGAAAAAATGTACACGTTGACTAGTCAATATATACAGACGTAGTTGGATTGTTCACATACTTAAAATTGCAAACACTCACAGTATTGCCAGCTTCATTGCACTGCTGTGCTCGCGAAATCACGCAGTCATCCGAGATTTCGCATAATATCAACAATTTCGACGTCTTGTTGTCATTCTCGCTATAAAATAAAACTAAGCATAACAAGCCTACAAAAAAAAGACAAAGTATTACGTGGACGTGTTATAAAAACCATTACGTTAATAACTCGGCTGATGTAACCATGTCAACCCGATAAAACTTGTAAAATCGACATTTTACAAGCTGCCTTAATTATTAATCCCCGCACTTTGATTATTTGAAGCCAAAGAAACGCATACATAGCATTATATTAAGTATACATACAAGCTGTGAAATTTTAGGCTAAACTATACATTAGACCAGTGTTTCCCAACCTTTTTCATTCCTCGACCCCCTAAATCTGAAAAAAAATAATCCAATACAGAACGTGTTCTGCGGCGGCCCCCAATCTGGGAAGCACTGCATTAGACTATTAGGTTAGGCATATGAATAAAATGGTGAACGGATTCTACCGAACATTACTTTTCCGAACACGAACACTCCGAACGGGAATAGTCCGAACACGAACACTCCGGCCAAGAATACACCGAACACCGATTCTTTCGGACTCGGAATCTTCCGCACACAGAACCTTCCGGATATAGAATACTTCGCACACCGAATACTCCGAACATTTAAATATTTTTATTGGAAAAATCATTGTTTTATTGTAACGTGGAATGTTTTATGGCAATTATGCCAAATATTTTTCATAATGAAAACAAGAAACGTATTTAATTTTCATGTATATAAGCAGTTTAAAATTTTATTTGATTTTAACTTATTAATTTTGAAAATTGCGTTTTATTATAATTGTGCTGATATTTTTGATTATATTGAAAGAAAATACCATGCATATAAACATTTAAAATTGCAAATTGATATTAACAGTACTTTAAACATAATTTTATTATCTTATTGATACACATAGTATACATATTTTACATTCACTTGACAAATGGAAAAATGTGTACAATTGGTCATTGGACATGTATGTATCAAATTTTAAACATATTATGTGTTTGTAATTTTTTTATTGCAATGAAGAAATGAAAGTATAGTTGAAGTTATTGTTAGATCTGTTAATATTATATTCCCCCCTCCCACCCATCCTATCTTATGAACGGGGCGTATCGAGAGTGATTAGGTTACCACAAGTCCTGTCCTAGTCCTATCCTTCTATCCCTACTCTCTTTGGAAAAAGAGAGGTTGGACAACTGAGTAACAAGCAGTTCTCGTTGAAACACTTATGTTGAGATAAACTGATGGCCATAGACTAGTATACTTAGGACTGTGACTTTTTCTTTTAATTTGCAATACTTCTTTGTGAATTAATGTTATACAATGACAAATGTAGGTCACTTTTAGGGTGTTCACTGTCAATACTTGGTGGAAAGGCATTATATAAAAATTAATAAATTATTAAATAAAAAATATATGTATTGATAAATTTAATCTGAGATGACTTTTTAATTATATGTTAAATGTGTTAAAAATTTTAATTTTGTGTTATTTTAGAATCACTTTTAATGTAATTGGTAATTTCTTTTCAATGCCAATTGTTGTTTATAACTGTTCATTTTTGTATAAATAGCATTGTTAAATTATATTTCTTATTAGTTGACGATGCTCGTAATGAGCGAAACCGGTCCTGACATATTAAATAAAGTGGAATGAATTACAAAGGAATATTGTGTGTTTACTAACGAATGTAGGTATTATAGCTTTAAGATAGATTTTTTGTGTTAATTTTTTTTAACTTTAAAAAGCATAAAAATAATAGTTTAATGTAGTTTGGTGGTTTGGTATTCAATATAAGTTTTTATTTCAGAATTAAAGTCAATTATGTTATTGTTGAGAGTTTTAATACATGTTTTGATGTTATAAAAACGTCGTAATCTCATGAACAAAAATTTAACGTCCATTTATTGGTGTAAAAGCTCAATAATTTTATTAAAGATACTTTAGTTCTTCTGATAAGATTGGATTTACTTTATTGAAAAATTCCATTTCTATGTAGATTTAGTGTTGGGATGATTATAAATATTTTTTAGACTTTTGAATCAATAGAAGTCAGAGTAATGCTGTTTATTTAAGGGTACATATCAACACATTTATGTAGTAAACAAATCACGATACCATGAAAACAGATTTATCAAAAAAATATAATATATTACTAAAATAAGAAGGAAAAAAGACATTTTATTTATTAACATTATAGAAAATTAACAGGATTTTTCATTAAACTTAATATGTAACTACATATAGGTACATAAAAACATAAATATAAAAAAATAAGTTTTTTTAGCTACATTATTTATTTGTTATGTTAGCAAGCGATCATTGTGTCAACTGTCTAAAAAGGTCGACTCATAGTAGATCTAAAATCCAAATATGAAAAGTTTACAAAATATGTATTTATTATCATATAATAAAAAACAAAATATACATACACAATATACATGTTTACAAAATATATATTTATTACAATATAATACCCTTCAGGTATTAATCCTCTGACGCTGAAGTAAAAGAAGGATCGGTAGCCAACAGATCTACAATGTTTTCGCACGAAATGGTTGTAAAATAATAACATTATTATTTTGTAAACCAAAGACCTTTTAGCAACTGCGTGCATTTAATCCAAAACAAATGTTTATATTCAACAATAATAAATATGTATTATCTCTTATATCGTGAGTTTCTATTGAAGAATAAACTATTTTTTTAAAAGCACTACTGTCATTAGATTACGACGTTTTCATAACATTAAAACATGTATTAAAACTCTCAACAATAATATTAATTGACTTTAATTCTGAAATAAAAACTTATATTGAATACCAAACCACCAAACTACATTAAACTATTTTTTTATGCTTTATAAAGTTTTAAAAAATTAACACAAAAATCTATCTTAAAGCTATAATGCCTACATTTGTCATTATATAACATTGATTCACAAAGAAGTATTGCAAATTCAAAGAAAAAGTCACATTCCTAAGTATACTAGTCTATGGCCATCAGTTTATCTCAACATAAATGTTTCAACGAGAACTGCTTGTTACTCAAACTCTTTTTCCAAAGAGAGTAGGGATAGAAGGATAGGACTAGGACAGGACTCGTGGTAACGTAATCGCTCTCGATACGCCCCGTTCATAAGATAGGATGGGTGGGAGGGGGGAATATAATATTAACAGATCTAAGAATAACTTCAACTATACTTTCATTTCTTTCAATAATAATAATTGCTAAAATTATTTACTGAAGTCATTGCAATAAAAAAATTACAAACACATAATATGTTTAAAATTTCATGTACACATTTTTGCATTTGTCAAGTGAATGTAAAATATGTATAATATGTGTATCAATAAGATAATAAAATTATGTTTAAAGTACTGTTAATATCAATTTGCAATTTTAAATGTTTATATGCATGGTATTTCCTTTCAATATAATCAAAAATATCAGCACAATTATAATAAAACGCAATTTTCAAAATTAATAAGTTAAAATACGAATAAAATTTAAAACTGCTTATATACATGAAAATTAAATACGTTTCTTGTTTTCATTATGAAAAATATTTGGCATAATTGCCATAAAACATTCCACGTTACAATAAAACAATGATTTTTCTAATAAAAATATTTAAATGTTCGGAGTATTCGGTGTGCGAAGTATTCTATATCCGGAAGGTTCTGTGTGCGGAAGATTCCGAGTCCGAAAGAATCGGTGTTCGGTGTATTCTTGGCCGGAGTGTTCGTGTTCGGACTATTCCCGTTCGGAGTGTTCGTGTTCGGAAAAGTAATGTTCGGTAGAATCACCGAACCGAATAAAATTAAAACTGATTTTTCCGACTCCGGAGAAAGCACTAACTCCACGACTTTAGACTCCGACTCCGATCTTAAAGCCCTGATGTTAAGACGTAATAAGCATATTAACATTAACTCTGTCTGAGTGGTCGAGTGGTCAACGTCGTTGGCTTCGGTTACGGAGGTCATGGGCTTGAATCCCAGTACGGACAGTTTTATGAATTGATTTATGAATTTCTGTTCGTAAGCATGGATGTATACGATGTCTTGAATTCGCCCCTCCCACTCATCCTATCATATAAATGGGACGTATCGAGAGCGATTAGCTAACAACTAGTCCTGTCTTAGCCCTATTCTTTATATTCCTACTCTCATTGGAAAAAAGAGAGGTTGAGCAACTGAGTAAAATGCAGTTCTCGTAGAAACATTTCTGTTGAGAATAACTCCATTAGGAGTCCATATGCTCCACATTGGGAGCGGACATGGTAAAAAAAATCAAATTGTCTACCAGTTGTCATCACAAAAGAGCTTCGTGGGAACTTGGGCATTTTTCTTATATTGTCTCATAATATCAGGCTGATATCAATATATAGTAAAACCCCCATTTGCACTAAGGTCGGGGCCGTGTAATTTGGGGTAGTTTAATTGGGGGAGTGAATCTCATACAAAATTAAGGATTTGGTTTTTTCCGCGAAATATACGCAAAAAAAAAATATGGACGGAATATTTAGTTACTAAGCGATAAAATGCGAAGCGCGCCAAAATCCAACACATAGACAGTCGCCGGTTATTGGTGTATAGCCTGGCACGTGTTGAATACACAGACGCTAGCCAGTATTTGACTGTATGCACCGCACAGGTCTCGTAGCAACGACAATGGAATGCGATCGTTCAATTGGGGGATTTGCGGCGAAAATTTCAAACCATCGCGTAATTCGGGGTAGTGTAATTGGGGGTTCCACAGTACTTTATTTTCTATTAAAAAAGAAAAACTAAATTTTGCTTTATATTGAGACATTTCAGTTGTTATTTTACATTTGTGTCGCCATCAGTTATCAACTGCTAAATAAATAACAATTAGATTCTAAAATATGAAAACAATATTTAATGATGGGCTAATATCTAGTCTGTTTAACGTATACGGATACAAATATGCGTTATCAGTAAAAACCGCAAACGGTAGAGGTGCACAACCTTTAAATAGCCCACAAGTATTATATCACACGATATTATTTGTAAGACGACCGAGACCTGGTTGTGGATCATTATTAATATTATTACGCCGAGTTGTTACGTAAGATGGCTCTCCGATTCGGTACGCCGCACAAAGGTATGGACACGCCCGCTAAATGGCCAGTAAATTTATTCTTTAAATCACTAAAAAAAAACTATTATGATAACACATATTCATAACTCAGTTTTGCAGTTTTGCTCAACACTGTTTGTGTTTCATGTGTTTGATGCAAAATGTATATATCTATTTATAGTAAAATTAAAAATTACCATTTTAACCACTTGTAACCTAAAGCGAGATACATACTGTTTAAAAAAATGTGCAAAAACACTACAATTTAAACCAGTGATGCAAAACCTTTATCTTCTAGCGGGCCGCATAAAAAAATTTATCGTGGGTTCAGGCCGCAAAGAAAAAAATGATTTAAAGTACGCTCAATCCTTTTTTATACAGAAAATATGTACGTTCCATGTAAAACAGCCTTAAAACCGTGTAAAGAATATTAAGTGAGTTTAGATAAATGAGTATTAGGTTCCATTTTATTATTTTGACCGTGTTATTTCGAAAATAAATAAGCCATGCAAAAAAAGGATTATGATTACTTGCTTATTAAAAATCGTTTCATTGTGAAATATTTATGTCAATGCGTTCTTGGTCTTAATTTTTAACTATTTTTTTTAATTTGACATAATATTTGTATGCCTGTATCTATGAGCCGATTTATTCTCCTTCATTGAAGAAAAAGCTTGTGTTTTACGTGAAAAAAATATGTTTGAGAAAAAGATTTAAGGGCCGCCACAAAATTCAAAACGGGTCGCGGTTTGTGCATCACTGATTTATACGAAATAGTTTCAGAAATTTTGGTTTTTTAAATTAAGTACGGAACGAATGCAAATTTTTGATTTTTTGCTCTATGATTATCGGAAATAGTCCCGGAACCCATTTTTGACGCTAGAATAAAACAAGAATATTCAATGCAATACTTACTTACTATGTTCATACAGTGGCGGATTAAGCACTTGGGAGGCCCCAGGCGCAATACAGTTTGGAGGCCCAACTTTTCCGATAGCACAACGCATTGCATTTTTTTTCGTGACAATTTGACGGTAGGATGGTCAACTAAAGCTTGCAATACCGGTATTAGGAAAACGTGGATCCCGGCATTTGCGGTGTTTTTTCAATACCGAAATATCAAATTTGAAAATTCGAACAAACCGATTTTATATATATATATAAGTATATATGTATATAATATTTCGGAATTTAAAAATTGGTCGAAATCAAATTTGGAATGTACAGAAACCATTACATATTTTAGTATTTTTTTAAAGATAATTTAATATAATTTATAACTGCCATGAGTTGAGTGAATATTGACAGGTTCCGGAATTGATGGGCCTTTCAATGGTATATTATAATTTTACGTAACACACCCATAATAATATAATTTGTATGAAATGTGGTGCAAATGCAATCAATGTTCCTTCTAAAACAGTGATCCACAACCTTTACTTTCTAGCGGGCCGCATAAAACGAATAATCGTGGGTTCGGGCCGCAAAGAAAAAAATGATTTAAAGTACGCTCAATCCTTTTTTATACGGAACATATGTACGTTCCATGTAAAACAGCCTAAAAACCGTGTATAAAAGATTAATTTTAATAATTTTTCACGTCGTTCCTTGCAACTAATCCTTATAATATAAACTCCATTTGGATCAAATTCTTTTTCTGCTGATAATATATAAGAATGTAATTCTAGCTAAATCATGTAAATATTCAATTTATATATTTTTTCGGTGAATTAGGCTTATTCAAATGAAAAAAAAATAAAAATGAATAGTTGTATTGAAGTGTGTGCTAATCAGCTATGACTGCGCGGGTATTCTCCGATTGCTGCGCGGCCGTGCGCAGCTCAAAGGGAACGATGATTGAAATCCCTATGAACATTACTAGAGGTGAATCAGTATTAAAAGTCTTATATTCTTTAGTTATGGTCACGCAATAGCAAGTTGGTTTCCATCACCACGCGTTGTGTACATGCAGCCAACGTTTCATGGTCGCTTTCCACAACGCAGCAGAAAAAAAGTAGTCTGCCATTTACATTCATGGCCTAAGTAGAGCTGCACGGGACATATTTTGAACCATGTGTGCTTAAAATAAAATAACACTTATAATTAAGAGTGTGAATAGCTCAACCGCTCAAATCTTGTTGATATTAAGTATCCTGTGTATAATCCATCAACTTACTCGTTTCAGAAGAGTTTATTAACTCTAGTGAGGCATCAAGGTTAAAGCAACTTCACATAAATAAACATTTTTTCAAATGCAGTGAAATAAGTCTTGATTTTAACCAATCCAGGCAAAGGCTCGTGTGAGGACGGACCGCAGTAAACAGTTCATGGGTCGGGGCGTATAGTAAGATAAGTCATAAATTGTCAGTTTGAGAAACAGCTAAAACATAGTTAATAAACCTGACGCACATCCCGTTATCTAAAAACATATTTAGACTAAAAATGCACACTCTCAATACTAATAACATACGACCTAACTGAGAATACAAATCGAAAAACGTAATATTTTTTTTAGTCGATTGGCATTGAATTTCATTTTCAATGTTTTGTGAGATATCTGACTACACACCCAGCTTCAGCCCAGGTCTCCTTAGATAACATTTTACACTATTCTAAAGCTATGGTGGGATAAATTGAAAATACTAGTTTGGACATTATTAAACTTTTAGGTTTGTTTTGTACTTTTTTAATAGTGAAATATGGTTTAATTTAGTTGCATTTACGGTTGATGATAAAAGATAATATATGAGGTTTTTTTGTACACTATTATATGTATTTAGTTATTTTACTAATCTCGCTGATGTTTTGAAATCGCAGGGCAATATCCATTATTGTGATTTTTTTTTCTTCTTATGAATGGGGAATTTTCTTTTTTATTTAAAATATTTCAATGTTTCTTTATATAGGTTCACCTTTCGGTAATCGATTGGCATACTTATCTTTAAATCAACTTGTTCCCTGTATATTACCATTGCTTTATGGTAGCGAATATCTACAGTCCAAATATTCGGCCAAGAATACGAGCATTCTGCAAATTTTTCTGAATGTATTCACATTAAAAATTTCCAATATTTGTTTCAGTCTCAATTTTCACTTTTTTAGTGAAATATCTTTGATTACGTTTTTCACTTATTTAAAAAAAATATTTATACATTTTATATAGTAATCGGGTAGAATAATATTATACACACACATATATATATATAGATATATGTATATAAAAAAACACAATGAAACACTTTACGTAAAAGAACACTAATACATAGAAAGGTAAACAAATTATACGTAGTATCTACCCAACACTAGTATTATAATGTTTGTTTTTTTGTCAAATCAAATTCACTACACCAATGTTATAATTCAGACTTTTCGTATTTATGATTTGTCGTTTTTACATTTCAACGTTTATAAAATATCACGAATTAAAGTGGTTAGGTATGAACACCGAAAACGATGGACTTAAACTAAAGTGTCACGAAAGATTTAAAGGAAGCTTAAATACCTTAAAACGTTAAAATAACATTGACGAAGTCTGCAGCTGCGAAAGATTCGAATGAAAAAAATTGGTCGAATTTGTAGAATTTGCAATACAAAAAAGGGTCACACGTGGCTTGTGATGCTGTAAAAGTAATAAAATGCATTCAATCGAATCAAGGAATTTCTGCTCATGAGATAAAAACGCACATGTGCTTAAAATCGAATGAAATATTAATTTATACATTTCAAACATTTTTTCGAAGTAAGTCAAAAAAAAGAGCCGGCACTCTCACAGGTTAGAAAAAGGTTGCCTGGGCGGGGCGGGGCTCCTCGGTGTTGACTTACAGTATTATGCTAGGGCCTCACATATTGGAATAAATATTCTTAATTCAAAGTGTTACACGTAGAATTAATAAATATTTAAATAAAAAAAATATGTAGACGCGAAAAAGTAATTTTGATTATTATTTTGTATTGTTAAAAACGAAAGAAAATTTAATGTGAAATAATTAAAATCTGAACAAAAATGACATGGGTTTTATATTGAATAAGCTATTTTTGGGGCCCCTAAAGTTTGGTGGCCCCAAGCACGCGCCTCAAGCGCTTACGGGTTAATCCGCCACTATGTTCATATTATGATTTTGCTATACTATAAAAAATATTATCATAATAAAATACCTCATAAATATGTGTTTGGACACTATGTTGTAAAGAATTGAACATAAATAATTTATAAATGCTTTGATTCCCTGTCACCAATTACGCCCGCCCACTTAAACCATAAATAATATAAGTATTAAAATTATATCCTGCGTTAAGTTAAATTTTACGATATATTTATTTTTTGGATATCAAAAAATGCGAAAGACGTGTTACATTTATATTGCAGTTATCTATATATTAATAGTCGATAATGTCCGTCCGTCTGAATGATTGTCCGCGATTTTCCCTCCCCCTCCTCCGCCCCAGCCCCGCTGTCACCATTTTTTTATTCATACCAAATACATACTTTTTTCGTTTGTATATGGTCGCGATTTTGCCTTTTCGATGACGTCAAGAAAGACGGTCCTCCTCACCCCCCCCCACCCCCATCCTGCCCCGCTGTCGCCATTAATTCATTTCTTCATTTTTCTCTGACGTCTATGTGTGAATTTTTGAAGTCAATCAAAATTATCGTACTAACCAAAAATATTCTCTCAAGCTGTGGGATTCGATACCATGCCCCAATTTTCATGCGCGACGTTCGGACAGCTTACCACTGCTCTACGAATATATTGAGAAAAGCGATATAAAAACTCTATATAATTTAAATAATACAAAGCAAAAAATAAAAACGCGTTTTTAGTGAACTAATAATGACATCTGTGGGTGAAATCTTGCACGAAACGATATTGAATTCCACGCTTTCCACCTGCAGGGTTGTGACCGGCTATCTCGGGCTGCTCAATTATATATAATAATTTAATTAACTATTTATTTATTTATATACGAAAAATGGTTGTTAGCAAACTTAAACATTATTCCAAAAATTAAATAATTTACGAGGTCTATTTCTGCTAATAGGAAAAATAATTGTTAGCAAACTTAAAAATTATACCAAAAATAAAATAATTTACGAAATTTCTGCTTCTAAGAAAAATGGTTGTTAGCAAACTTAAACATTATTCCAAATATTAAATAATTTACGAAGTTTCCGCTAATACGAAAAATAGTTGTTAGCAAACTTAAACATTGTTCCAAAAATTAAGTAATTTACAAGGACTATTTTTGCTACTATGAAAAATGGTTGTTAGCAAACTTAAACATTATTCCAAAAATTAAATAATTTACGAGGTCTATTTCTGCTAATAGGAAATTAATTGTTAGCAAACTTAAACATTATTCCAAAAATTAAGTAATTTACAAGGACTATTTTTGCTACTATGAAAAATGGTTGTTAGCAAACTTAAACATTATTCCAAAAATAAATAATTTACGAGGTCTATTTCTACTAATAGGAAAAATAATTGTTAGCAAACTTAAACATTATTCCAAAAATTAAGTAATTTACAAGGACTATTTTTGCTACTATGAAAAATGGTTGTTAGCAAACTTAAACATTATTCCAAAAATTCAATAATTTACGAGGTCTATTTCTGCTAATAGGAAAAATAATTGTTAGCAAACTTAAACATTATTCCAAAAATTAAGTAATTTACAAGGACTATTTTTGCTACTATGAAAAATGGTTGTTTGCAAACTTAAACATTATTCCAAAAATTCAATAATTTACGAGGTCTATTTCTGCTAATAGGAAAAATAATTGTTAGCAAACTTAAACATTATTCCAAAAATTTAGTAATTTACAAGGACTATTTTTGCTACTATGAAAAATGGTTGTTAGCAAACTTAAACATTATTCCAAAAATTCAATAATTTACGAGGTCTATTTCTGCTAATAGGAAAAATAATTGTTAGCAAACTTAAACATTATTCCAAAAATTAAGTAATTTACAATGACTATTTTTGCTACTATGAAAAATGGTTGTTAGCAAACTTAAACATTATTCCAAAAATTCAATAATTTACGAGGTCTATTTCTGCTAATAGGAAAAATAATTGTTAGCAAACTTAAACATTATTCCAAAAATTAAATAATTTACAAGGACTATTTTTGCTACTATGAAAAATGGTTGTTAGCAAACTTAAACATTATTCCAAAAATTAAATAATTTACGAGGTCTATTTCTGCTAATAGGAAAAATAATTGTTAGCAAACTTAAAAATTATACCAAAAATAAAATAATTTACTAAATTTCTGCTTCTAAGAAAAATGGTTGTTAGCAAACTTAAACATTATTCCAAAAATTAAGTAATTTACAAGGACTATTTTTGCTACTATGAAAAATGGTTGTTAGCAAACTTAAACATTATTCCAAAAATTCAATAACTTACGAAATTTCTGCTATTACGAAAAATAGTTGTTAGCAAACTAGAACATTATTCCAAAAATAAATAATTTACAATTTAAATACTGCAGGGCAGGGCTGTCTATATACGCCCCGAGATATTTCTTTTACTATCAGAATTTCTGGATTATTCAATAAATAGGTTAGTAATTTATTTTTCACGCCAGTAACTTTTCTGACTACTTAAAAATGCAACAAAAATCCCTCCGTTGAGGTCAACGGGCTTACAGCTAGTCATTTTTATTGGCCGCCAAGCTCGAATATTTCGGCCTATGCGTAGCGTTACTGGACCAGTAGAAGAGCAAGTAAGCTCGTACGACGAAGACTGGTTTCGAAACCGGCTTCGGAAGACGATCCACAAACACTCGAACCCGTCTCGATTCACTTTTAATAAGAACTCTCGCCGACGACCAACGCCTTAGGGCTCAACCGAATTATCACTTATCAGGCATGTTGTCTCAAAGTTTGACGTTTGGCTTTCGGTCGGTGGAAATTCCTACTCATCACTTGTGCTGTACGTCAACATAATTAATAACATGGTGGAGCAGCTCTGGCTAAGTATAGTGAGTAAGCAATTTCTAGATATAATTTTATATTCTGTTTTTTCTAAGAGCTATTTTTAATCATTATCACTTAATTTAAAATTTCGACTAAAGATGCTTGATGGAGATTTATCTTTAGATTAGAACTATTTTCATAATGTACGTTTCCATTATAATTTTGGCCAAACACGACCCAGGTTTCGCCTCTCGGCATCTCGAATGAATGAATGAATGAATGCACGAATGAATGAACTCGAACTGACAGTTCGAGTGCATTCATTCGCGTACTGGATAGCACCGGAAGATGCCGATAGGCGAAACCCGGGTCGTGTTCGGCCAAAATTATAATGGAAACGTACATTATGAAAATCTTTCTAATCTACCATTATCACTTAATTCAATAATCTTCTACTTTGAAAATAAACACAATTTATTTATTTATTTAATCAACATTGCACAAAGTTGACAAATTGTAAATTTAAAACTTTTACAATGAAGACAAAAAAAAATACAATTTAATATAAAAAGTAGTAGAAAAAAATGACAAGGAAGTCAACTGAGTAAACTCCGACGAACTCAACTTTAATACATAAAAAAAAAATCGTCGGAACTCAACCACGTCTATGTGGAATATGCCAACATCCGAAGCAATATTGTTGAACATCGTTAAAGCTCTTCCCAGTGGTATCCCCATTGGCATACTGGTTCTACACCTTATGAGAACAAACAATTCATGTCCACGATTTCTCAAAAAATAATCAGGAACATTTAGATTCACATTCTCATGAATGGTGGAATATTCGTTCCGAGTGAACGATTTTATCAAATGATTGAGATTGGTTTCAATTATCACGATGTTTGAAATCGATACACCAGAGTGTTCATAAAGTGACTGAAAGAGCTTTTATGTATCTTAAAAAAACCCATGAATGTGTCGCGACTCACCGATTGAGAATGATTGCTTTAGAATATTAATCGTTTGCCATCAGCAGCAAAGAGATGTTTTTCAATCGAGTTCTTTTACAAGATAGATGAAAGGATAAGGCAAGATAAATTCGATTCTGATCGTAAATAGGTTTCTTTGCACTTTACGAGATTTTCCGATATACATTGCGCCAGTCATCATTGCCATACATGAATGTCCTTGTACAGCAATGGATTCATGTTGGATTCCGTACATAAAACACGACAGAAAAGTTATATTTACGGAGCATTTTTACAGCAGGTGTTTATGTTTAACGAGAGCTAGTCAATCGTTTTACCGTTGTTTTACATATTGATGAGACTGCAAACATTTAAAAGGGTAAATTTTTTTTTCTGTGCGTACCGTTTTTTGAGGGTAAAGGTAAGCTGGAAAGGGATGAAAACATCAAAAATATACGCGAACAATCGATTTATGAAAATGTATTACAATGTAGCTAAAATTCAAAATAGTAAATTTCTTCGATACAATAAGTTTTTATAGACAAGAGTACTTCATTAGTTACTAAGATTAATCACCATTAGACCTAATTATCTTTATATATTTAATTGTTTTGTGCGATGTGTAAGTTAGAATGTAATTGTATGTATTAAGCAAATAAATAAACATTGATATAACAATGAAGAGGAAGAAAAAATAATTTACTTTTTCAATAAAGCTAAAATTAGGCAAGAGTTTGTATCTTGCTTGTTTAGATATTATACTTTTAACGTCTTATTATTTATTTGCAGGATTTTATTTTATTAACTCTCGCGGCTCGGAGACTAGAAAAATACTTCTCTGCCGATGGGGGTCGTTTAGGGACCCCAGTGGTTTCATCATTATTGGCCTTATTCTTATGAATTTCAAAAAAAAATATAGTCTAAGGGCTTTAAAGTATCTCTCTGCATCATTCCTCATACATTTTTTTATATAAAAATCCGTGTTTATATAAAAATCCGTGTTTTTTGTAATAAATAATCATATTTTAAGTTGCGCGTAAAAAATACGTCATTCCAATACAAATATAAATTTGCAACTGACGCGTTCAGCGCAGTTATCTTACAAACGATCGCTGATAAGCGGGCGCTTGTTTCGTTATCGCATCGCGTATTTATATAAACTACAAAAGGTCCAAAAAATTATGATATAAGAATACCTTAATTATAAACATTGTATCACCCATATTAAAATAGATATTTAAGGAAATGTGGGTATTGGGGTCGCATTTCTTGAGTTAGAACCGAAAAAGTTAAGCTATATCGAATGTATGGTTATTTAGAAATAAATTATTTCTAAATAATACTATTCTTAATTATAATTATAATATAATTTCTCAAATATTTTTTTAATATAATGAATTTCTCACCAAGGACAATGAATACTGAACACCTTAAAAGTTACGAAAATGAAAATATATAATGATATGAATGTTGATATCCATTTATTTTAATATTTATTTTACACTAAGTAATGAAAAATACACAATCTGAATGTTTTTGTAATACAGATGGTCAGTATAAATAATCTTTATTATATAGTTATTGAGAACGATCGTAACATAAAAATACTTTCCGATTTTAAATGGTGGGCTTTAATTAATGTAAAATATTTACTTTATCAATCAAATTATTTTTGATAAATTTATGATTTTTTAGGATCCTACAAAATTTATTAAAAAATATATTTTTGATATATTTACCTGTGCAATATTAATAAAATCTTTGAGGTAAAAAGAGCCGAAATGTCGTGGTATGAGAAATGCGTTGTTAAAAATAGTAAAAATGCGTTTATAAGCTATGTATCATACGATGAAAGTTAATTTTCCAGAACTAATAGGCAGAGTTTGGAGTTCATTTAACTTGTTTGCTACAGTTTCAGAATACCGCTTAAAGCATTTTGACTATTCATGGGTTATTTTTTGAGAGTTATCTTTTGATTCAATTTTTTATTTCATACATTGTAATAAAATACTTCTCTATATAAATAACTAATAATAAATATTTTTTAAATGAATAAACCGCTTTAAGTTCCAAGTATTCATATTTTTTTAAAAATATTATTTAGTTTTATATTTTTATTTAATTATTTCTGGAACGATTTTGTAAAAAAGCTTGTAGAAAAAACAGGGCTTTGGATTCGAAGTCGGAAACATTGGAGACAAATAAATTAAAGATATTAAATTCATCAAAGTGATTGGTGGAATGTTATAGAATTATTCTGGTGACTAGAATGATCTGATGGTAAATATATATGAAAGTTTTACGTAAATGATTGAAAAAAAACGGAGTCGTATTCTTTTCACCTGACTCCACAGTCGTGGAAAAAAACAGATATGTTTTATTAAATATCGTATTAAAATTATCCAAATATTCAAAAGCATATATTTTTTTAATTTGCACTGAATTTCTGAAAATCCATTATTTTTAGTGTATAAATATCAACATATTTAATTTCACAAGAAACTTGTACTTAAATACTTTGCCAATTTACTTTATGTAAAGTACACAGCGTGAAAATTAATTTAAAATCAATGTATTAATTTGCGAATCATCCCCTTACACATATCTGATTCTAAAAAAAGACTAGCGAGTGCAATTTGCTAACCCTTATTTGCTATCATACTGTCTTCGAAAAAATGACGACTGGATAAAAAATAGGTGTTCCAAGAACTTCATTACGAATCCATATAATCCACATTAGGAAGTGCATTGTAACAAAGAGGATGTCTATTTCACTAACAGTTATGTGTGGATTAGGGATTCCAACTATTCGTCATTTTCAACTATCCGGATATCGAATAGTAAAACTGAAACTATCCGGATATATCCGGATATCCGGATAGTTTCAGTAAGTATGAAAATAACAAAACATTACTACATATATAAATTTATGTACTAAAATAATACATTAAAAACGAGTTCATTTGTAATATAAGTCATTTATTCAGATTTTAACAATTCATATTTTAAAAATAAGAGAGCATTAAATGTATCATATTTTAAATTTGATCTTAATTTAGTTTTAACTTGTCCTGCTGTTGAAAATACTCATTCCGTTGCAGTTGATTTTATTGTTAGGAGTGTTTTAAGCAACACGTACAACTTTTCCGTCCTTTTTTTAAATTGATCTAAGTATGTATTTAAAATCTTTTTTCAGATTATTTGTATTGTCTTCAGTTTCCGCGAGAGATAAAATAGAATTAAGCATTCGGATGTCGAAAAAGAGAGAGGTGTTATTTCTACATCAGAGTCCTGAGAGATTTCATTATTACTAGATAACAAATTTGGGTGAATTCTCTTAATAATACTTTGTGCTAAAGAAATGGCCTCATATTTATTTGAGTATCGAAAATTTTCATTAGAACTGGGAACATTTTCACTTTGTAGATATATCACGAGTGTTATTATTTTTTTTAGTCGGCGTTCGTTCATTCTCTTTTTAATCACATGTAAAGATTCTTCACTTAATGAACTTCTAAATTTTTCCAACTTATTGAATACAAATTTATAAATTCCCTCGGCCGTTAATAACGTTGCATTATTATTGCTAAATTCTTTATTATTATCCTCACTAAATCATTTCCCACTTCTGAAATGCCTTAGATAAAGACAATACACATTTCAATACTATTCCATCATATTAAAATATTGAAAATTTGCAGCTGCATTAGATTACTGCAACGGCATTTCTTCAATGAATGAAATTTCGGCATTAAAGGTTTTTTTTGCCTAGAGTCCGAGCCGATTTGTCGAACTTTTAAGTATTAAGATAACAAGATGAGATATTTATTCATAATACCCGAGTTTGGGGAAGGTAAAAAAAACACTACTTTTAAGTAATGGTTTCTCCCAGGTAGTAAATGCCCCAGTATTCATATCATCTTTCGCCGATTTTGTAAAATATTTCATTAAAAATTATAACGAATAGTATCCGGATATTTTCCCAAATATCCGGATATCGAATAGTTAAAAAGGGTCGGATATATCCGGATATCGGATATCCGGATATCCGAGTTGGAATCCCTAGTGTGGATTTTATTACTAGCCTCAAGCATGACAATCTGACTTTTTTTTTCATTTTTTGTTGGTTTGTATTCTATAACTCTATAGAAATATTTAACTAGAATCAATGACGTACTGTAGGCTTGATATAAATCAAAAGACATAATGAGTACGATAAATCATTAAAATAATATTTTCTGCTGTGTTTGTTTATATAAAAGGTAAATAACATTTTTTAGTAGAATGACAATTAGGCAAGCCTACTCACGCTCTCATAGTTATTTTGATGCGTAAAATGTACGTTCATAAGATACTTTAGGCCTTTTTAAAAATACTTAGATTAAATCTCTAATGAGATAAGCCGAATGCCGATGTTACCCAAATCTCACATCCTATCTTAATTAGTGAAACAATCTCGCCTAAAAATATTTGAATAATTAACATATCATTTAATTATTCGTACCCAGTGACGTAGAGAATTTCTCCACATTTCACTCCGACATCAGAATGCCTACGATTGAGTTCTGGAATGCCATATAAATGGTATATAGCAGGAGTTGGAAACTATGGTATGCGTGCCAGATGTGTAAAAATAGTCAATCTCCATTATTAATAGAGCGAGCTTGTATTGATTCTCATGTAGCCAAGTGTTGATCGCGTTTCGTCCAAATCTCTTGCAGTGTCCCGGGTTTAAATTTCCATACGGAACATATCATAAGTTTAGTTTGTCTACTGATTTAAAGATTTTTGTACAAAGATTTGAATGTCTTTTTTGATTACGTTCTCTTCTACCAATCCGATCTAATAAAAAGTAAAAATCAAGATCAATAGAGTTACTCTAGTCTGAGGGTGGGCTGTTAATACGTTAGTACATTTTAAAGTTTCCTATAACAATGGCTTGGACATGTGCTGCGGATGACTCAAGAAAGCCTGAATTCTGCTTGTCTCTTCTACCAACCAGATGGATTCCACTGTCGTGGAAGGCCACTGATGACCATCTATATAGGATGCACTCGGCGGTGCTACAAAAGCTGAGGGCGGAGGGGGGGGGGAGGGGAGCAGAGAATCTTGGAGAAACTAAAACTTACTCAATATTTTAAAATAGTTTACAAATAAAATTTGAAATTCTTTCATTCAATATTAAGAAAGGTTTTCGGTCACTGTCGTAATCAGATGCGACAAGCATGTGAGGAATACTGTCGAATTATGTCGATACATATCTCGTATTGAATTGCATGGCCCACAAGATTAACATAACACATGGTCACATAACATTATTGTATGCAATTAGGTAAGGAAGTGATTATACCATTATGTGCATTTGTGAAACGCATTACGTTCAATTTGGCTTCTGGGAAATTATCTACGGCACAATATACTAGGAGTAGGTGATCACCATCATGATAAGTATCTATTATCCACCCTTGGTTAAATAGTCCAGGTACATCTTGAAATACATATCGAATCATAATCACATAAGGCGTAAGTCACCTTTACGTCAAGTGTGTTTTTCCAATCGTAATTTGTCTTTAAAATATCCTCTTTGATTTGCCAAATGCGTTTCTTCTCCATTTCACGACGAACGTTAGTGAAGTAATATCGTTGTTTCGTAATTAATTTTGGTAATGCAACATTTCAAATTAATTCGTAAAAAAAATCAAGATTAATAAAAAAATCAAATTTATAGTTAGTCACCACTTTGACTTATGTAATTGTTTTATGATTTTTTAAAAATTATCTTTACGACGTTATAATTTTTTTTAACTTTTCCGGTTCTAAGCTCAAGAAATGCGACCCCAATACCCACATTTTCTTAAATATCTATTTTAATATGGGTGATAAAATGTTTATAATTAAGGTATTCTTATATCATAGTTTTTTGGACCTTTTGTAGTTTATATAAATACGATAAGATAAGAAAGAGATAAGCGCCCGCTTATCAGCGATCGTTCGTAAGATAACTAGGCTGAACGCCGCTGAACGCGACAGTAGCAAATTAGTATTTGCACTGGATTGATGTCTTTTTTACGCGCAACTTAAAATATGATTATTTATTAAAAAACCACGGATTTTTATAAAAAATTGTATGAGGAATGATGCAGAGAGATATTTTAAAGCCCTTAGACTATTTTTTTTTTTGAAATTCATAAGAATAAGGCCAATAATGAGGAAACCACTGGGGTCCCTAAACGACCCCCATCGGCAGAGAAGTATTTTTCTATTCTCTGAGCCGCGAGAGTTAATTATATTCAATCAAGTGCCACTTATTTATATTTCGTATATTTATCTGATAATTCCTGTCATAACCAATTGTTTGTTTTTTTAAATCCATGTCCACTCCCAATGTAGAGCATATAGCCTCGTAATGGAGATATCTCAACGGAAGTTTTTCTACAAGAACTATTTGTTACTCAGTCGCTCAACCTATCGTGTTTTAAAAGAGAGTAGTAGAAATAGAAGGATAAGGCTAGAACAGGACTAGTGGTAAACTAATCGCTCTCGCTACGCCCAGTTTTAAAGGATCAGAAATGCTGAGAGGTACATCATAAATACCCATGCCTTCGAACATAAATCGAAAAAGTTCTGTTCGTACTGTGTCTCGAAACCGTGAGGCCTGGCATTGTTTGTTACACTCTAATAATTCATCACTTTTAGGGTGTTCACTGTCAATACTTGGTGGAAAGGCATTATATTAGTAAAAACACAATATTCCTTGTACTTCATTCCACTTTATTTAATATGTCAGGACCGGTTTCGCTCATTACGAGCATCGTCAACTGATAAGAAATATAATTTAACAATGCTATTTATACAAAAATGAATAGTTATAAACAACAATTGGCATTAAAAAGAAATTACCAATTACATTAAAAGTGATTCTAAAATAGCACAAATTATTGATGTCATTATTTTCATTGTATCACTTTGTCAAAAAATTCCCAAATTTTAATTATGTTTGTAATTACTTTCAATCCCCATTCTTAATTTATTAATCTGAGATGACTTTTTAATTATATGTCAGATGTGTTAAACATTTTAATTTTGTGTTATTTTAGAATCACTTTTAATGTAATTGGTAATTTCTTTTCAATGCCAATTGTTGTTTATAACTGTTCATTTTTGTATAAATAGCATTGTTAAATTATATTTCTTATCAGTTGACGATGCTCGTAATGAGCGAAACCGGTCCTGACATATTAAATAAAATGGAATGAAGTACAAAGGAATATTGTGTTTTTACTAACTCTAATAATTGTATTTTGTTGTGACTGAAAATCAGTGTTGTATAATAATATTGAAACAATATATTTTCGCGGATAGTGTGCATGGACTAGGGATTCCAACTATTCGTCATTTTCAACTATCCGGATATCGAATAGTAAAACTGAAACTATCCGGATATATCCGGATATCCGGATAGTTTCAGTAAGTATGAAAATAACAAAACATTACTACATATATAAATTTATGTACTAAAATAATACATTAAAAACGAGTTCATTTGTAATATAAGTCATTTATTCAGATTTTAACAATTCATATTTTAAAAATAAGAGAGCATTAAATGTATCATATTTTAAATTTGATCTTAATTTAGTTTTAACTTGTCCTGCTGTTGAAAATACTCGTTCCGTTGCAGTTGATTTTATTGTTAGAAGTGTTTTAAGCAACACGTACAACTTTTCCGTCCTTTTTTTAAATTGATCTAAGTATGTATTTAAAATCTTTTTTCAGATTATTTGTATTGTCTTCAGTTTCCGCGAGAGATAAAATAGAATTAAGCATTCGGATGTCGAAAAAGAGAGAGGTGTTATTTCTACATCAGAGTCCTGAGAGATTTCATTATTACTAGATAACAAATTTGGGTGAATTCTCTTAATAATACTTTGTGCTAAAGAAATGGCCTCATATTTATTTGAGTATCGAAAATTTTCATTAGAACTGGGAACATTTTCACTTTGTAGATATATCACGAGTGTTATTATTTTTTTTAGTCGGCGTTCGTTCATTCTCTTTTTAATCACATGTAAAGATTCTTCACTTAATGAACTTCTAAATTTTTCCAACTTATTGAATACAAATTTATAAATTCCCTCGGCCGTTAATAACGTTGCATTATTATTGCTAAATTCTTTATTATTATCCTCACTAAATCATTTCCCACTTCTGAAATGCCTTAGATAAAGACAATACACATTTCAATACTATTCCATCATATTAAAATATTGAAAATTTGCAGCTGCATTAGATTACTGCAACGGCATTTCTTCAATGAATGAAATTTCGGCATTAAAGGTTTTTTTTGCCTAGAGTCCGAGCCGATTTGTCGAACTTTTAAGTATTAAGATAACAAGATGAGATATTTATTCATAATACCCGAGTTTGGGGAAGGTAAAAAAAACACTACTTTTAAGTAATGGTTTCTCCCAGGTAGTAAATGCCCCAGTATTCATATCATCTTTCGCCGATTTTGTAAAATATTTCATTAAAAATTATAACGAATAGTATCCGGATATTTTCCCAAATATCCGGATATCGAATAGTTAAAAAGGGTCGGATATATCCGGATATCCGAGTTGGAATCCCTAGCATGGACGCATTGCGAAATCGTCAAAGAGCCCTTTTTCGTTTCGGGATAAGGGTAGTTGTTTCTTCACCTCGGTAAGTTGCATCAATCTCTTTCAAAAACAGCCCTCGCATCCCCTTAGCCAATGCGGTCATACAACTCACTTTAAGTTTTATTTACGATATGGTTAATATTATTTTCATTTTGAAGAATATTTCATATCGAATACGACCCTAACTGTCGATTAATACGTTCAGTATATTAAATATTGTGAACTGTCGATTCTTGGCTAAGTTATTTTCCATTGTTTTCAACAAATAAAATACTTATTTCTACTAAATTTGAATCATTCAAATTATGTACACTCCCACAGATTTTGTCACTAACGACCCGGGTTTCGCCTTTCGGCATCTTCAGGCGTTCAAGCGCACGGATGAACTTGAACTGACCTGACTGACGCCTGAAGATGCCGAAAGGCGAAACCCGGGTCGTTAGTGACAAAATCTGTGGGAGTGTACATAATTTGAATGATTCAAATTTAATATTGAAATTCCACCAAGCACCTTCAGTCGAAATCTTAAATTATTTCTACTAATTCCACTTTTATTTTATATGATAAGGACTGGTTTCGCTCATGACGAGAATTATAAAATAAAAATGAAATAAGTATTTTTTTTTCATGTAATGCCTTTCTTCTCTAAGTATTGACAGTAGACAGAGTAGATACATCACTTTTAGGGTGCCCACTGTCGACACTTGGTAGAATGGCACTATTTAAAAAAAAATGCATTCGTACTATTTCCCACTTTTATTTGTTATGATCATGAGCGAAACTGGTCCTGATCTTAATAAATAAATCTATATTTTATTTTTTAATAGGGTAGATAGAGTATATATAGGGTTGGTTGTTTTGTGGATGAGAAAATTTATAAATATAAATGTTGCACCGTTGTTCAGTTTTAGTAAAAATCTTATTTTTTTTTATGTCAAAAAAAACTCTTGTTTGTAATATGATAAATAAATATTGTCATTTCTCGAAGTTGGCGTATTTGCACGAATTCCTCACGAAACAACGTATAGAAAAAAAAACTAACACGGAAAAAAGTGATAACCTGAAAGTCCAGGTATCTGCGAGCGACATGTTTATTTCGTCGATTATATAATCGAGTTTTTGACCTTTTTGTGTTTTATAACCGCCAAGGACACACATAAATTCAAATTCGTCTCGCCAAAGTCATCGTCACAAATCTCTCCCGCCATTTGTCTTCCAGAGAGGTGTGAAAGGCCGCCAGGAATCCGAACCTTTCTGGAAGAATGTGTCGGCGTCTTCTTCTCTTTTTACTAAGTATTTTTTTTATTAGCGCCCATGGAGGCATCTGGATCGGCCCACGTATTGAATAATTTACAATGGATAATGTTTCACCTGGAGATGTGTCGTTCAGAATGCAAGACGAATCTTTAATGTTGCTCACAGAAATAGGGTACAATATTATAATATTATTATGTATCTTGTAATATTTAATGTGTATAAGGTTGAATTTATTAGTCTCTTAGATCAGTGGTTTCCGAAATGGATAGGGTACGCAAAAAAAAATTGTATTAAAACTGTCAATATATATATATATATATTTACCATGTTCGCTCCCAATGTGGAGCACTAATGGAGATTATCTCAACAGAAGTGTTTCTACGAGAACTGATTGTTACTCAGTTGCTCAACCTCTCTTTTTCCAAAGATAGTAGGAATAGAAGGATAGGGCTAGGACAGGACTAGTGGTTAGCTTATCGCTCTCGATACGCCCCGTCCATACGATAGAATGTGTGGGAGGGGGTTATTCAAGATATCACATACACCCGTGCTTTCGAACAGAAATTTATGAATCGATTGAAAAATTAATTTATAAAACTGTTCGTACTGAGACTCGAACCCGTGAAGTCTAGCACGGAAGCCCATAATCCTAACCGCTGCGCCCCAACACCCACGTCTTAGGTCTCAAATTAAAATTGAAAAAAATCAAAAATTGACATTGACTTACCGGGAGTCGAACACAGACCCACCAAGTTAGACCACAGCGGGTGATCGACTTTGAGCAACTGAGTAACAAGCAGTTTTCGTAGAAAAACTTCCATTAATATTAACTCTATAACGCATCCATATGTTCCAAATTGTAAGCAGACACGCTAAAGAAAGATTCAAATATTAAATAAGATAAAATCCCCCAAGAGTATATTTTAATAATCGGCGTTTTCTGAAGCTTTCTGTAAGCACGTATACTAATTACTTTTTTAATGAACCTAATAGATAAACACAGTAATTATACAAGGTATAACAGTGTCTCATTATTGTACCACAGCTTATCAGGTAATCACATATTTGATATCAAGTATTAGATAGAAAATATTCCAAAGTATCTAAATTTTATTGTAAGAAATATTTTTGAAAAATTCTGGGTGGGCCACACATTATTGACCTCTCTCTATTATATTACCGTGTAATGTGTTTTGAAATCAAATACTTACAGTCTATAATCCGTGTTTGTATTACGGAACAAGTATCATTTATAAAAAAAAACAATTTCGATGGTCAAAAGTTGACAACACGTAACCGACATTTGTTCATTTTTACAGGAGAGCCAAAAAACTGTATACATAAATTGTATTGGGAAATCAATGAAAATGAATGACACTTTGGAGTAAAATAATTATAAGATACATTTAAGATAATCTGTTGACACAATATAAATTAAATAAACTTTTTATTAACAAGAATGTTTTAAAAAATTATACATAATTGTTATAATTTTTTTTCAATACAGTTACAGATTGTCCACTCTCCAATACAAAATGTTGGAATTTTTTCTCACCTATTTTCAAATAGTAGGAAAACGATGTAGCACTTCTACTATATTCTGGTAGTTTGGTGGGCCTTTTTTCTGTTATGTGTATCCAACTTTAGAACAATTTCAATGATAAATATTTTTTGTAAATTACGTTTTGTCAATATTTTAATAGAGTTTGAAAAAACAAAGAAAATGATATGCATAAATCATTTTATGAAAAAATGGACATTGATTTATACTTTTTTATATTTCTTTATACCGCTAACCTAAAGGAAAAGTACGATAAATCGAACATACCGGTTTCGAGATAATTGAATTTTAAGGTTTCTGCTGTACTTCTTAAGAAGTGAATTATGGTTTTATTTAGTTTCTTTTACGGTTTATGATAAAAGATAATAGTAAGGTTTGTTATTTACAAATACAATTATCTGTATTCAGTTATTTTACTAATCTCACTGATGCTTTGAAGTTACAGGGCAATATTATTAATTGTAAATGTAAGATTTTTTTTGAAATGGGGCATTTTCTTTTAAAATTAAAATATTTAAGTGTTTCATTTTTAAGGTTCACCTTTCAGCAATTATTGGCATACTTATCTTAAAATCAACCTTTTCACTTCATCTCACAGTTACTTTATGGTAGCGATTTTTTTTTTTTTTTTGGATATCAAATTTATGGAGCTTCAAGTACCAGGACGCGCCAGCGTCAAGGTTCTTCCAGTCTCCTTCATCGATAAAGATTTTGAAAAATTGTAAATTGCATCCCCTTACCGTCGTTCGCAGACGGAAGGGCGCGATCACTACAGAGATAAGAAGTTCACGGGAACTCCATATGCATCATTTTGCAAATCACATTCCATATACTTCCTCCATACTATATCCGTACATGTACACACACATGCGGATACATACATACACACATACAGTATACAAATTGTTTTTAAACAAAGAGAGTCATTTTCGTGATGCTAAGTTCGTTCTAAAATTGACAATTTTATACGACATAAGATCTATGGAGGGTCGTCGAGCAGGACTGCTCTGGGTCTAAAACGATTCTCAGGCAGTGTCTCGTCATAGTTGTGGAGATCAGAGATCGTTGGGTTAGAATGTTTTCCTACCTCGCTGTGAAACTTTTGTGATATTTCACGAACGAACTCGCGGATGGTAGGTATTTTCAAGTCTCTGTGAAGCAGCGAGTTACGCACGTACCACGGGGCGTTACATATCTGTCTCAGTGATTTATTTTGGACAATCTGGAGAGTCTTCATATGTTTACGGTGAGCATACGTCCATATTGGAGCAGCGTACACCATGATTGGACGAGTAATTGCTGTGTAGAGGAGCAGCTTGCTTTTGAGAGTAAGTTTGCTTCTCGCGTTAAGCATAAAGTACAACCTTGCCTTTGTAGCATTAGCTTGACGTTTTTTAATCGCGACGTGTTCATTAAATTTAAGTCGACTATCTAGCGTGAGTCCAAGATACTTAACCGAATTGGACCACTTGATCTCTGCGTTGTGCATGCGTATGCAAGAAAAATTAGGTTTTCTAATAAAACCCTTTGAAAACATTACTGCCGCGCTTTTTTCGGTATTAATTTTGATTCGCCATTTGTCGCACCAGTCTGCTATTGTATCGGCAGCAGATTGAACCTGCGTGACAGCGCCTTGTCGATTTCGAGATTTAGCTAAAATAGCCGTATCATCTGCATATTGTGCTATAATTGCGTCGTTTTCTCCGCCGGAAGGAATGTCATAGGTGTATATATTGTATAGTATGGGTCCCAAAACAGAGCCTTGCGGAACTCCCGCCCGAGTTGACCTTGATGAGGATCGAATTCCATCCATTTTAACGTTGAAACATCTGCCTGTCATGAATGAGTTGAGAATTTTTACCAGCGGTGACCCTATGCCAGCCTTCGACATTTTGAATACAAGCCCTTCGGTCCATACTCTGTCGAAGGCTTTTGCGATATCTAAAAAGAGGCCAGCCGTGACTTCTTTAAGAATGAATCCACTTGTGATAAACTCCGTTACTCGGAGGAGTTGGTGGTTTGTCGAGTGGCTAGCACGAAAGCCGTGTTGAGTGTCTGGGATGATTTTTTTCACCGTAACTACTTCTTGTAACCTAATCTTAATTACACGCTCTAAGACTTTGCTCATTGCGGGGAGCAGACTTATTGGCCGGTGATTTACTGGAAGAGTATGATCTTTTCCAGGTTTTGGAATGAGAATAATATCAGCTTCTTTCCATCTTGCCGGAAAATATTGTAATCTCAAGCACGCATAGGTACGCAATGGTAGCGATATGTATTATAGATGCGCTGTGAGATAAAAAAATACTCTATATTTTAATATTTATTAAAGACAACAAATACATGAAGAATTTAAAATGAGTGAATCTATAAATGTTATGTTTGAATATTATTTCATGAAATATAATCACCCCTGCGTACTCATGGGGTGTATTGATCCAATGCCACATTGACCGGCCGCCACTGACCTATTGACTATATAGTAAAATAATGAAAGAAGCGAATTAAAAAAAACAAATCTTTTATACAAATTTTTATAGTATTTTTGTATCTACCTTAAATATCACTACAGATTTTTAAAAAGTAATGCTTGTTCGTTTCAAGTTTTATACTATAATTAAATTAACGTGCAGTAGTACAAGAAATGGTTAATTACATACATTTTTCTTTACAACCCATAATATACTCGTTGTTGATTATGTTTTCGGATGTGTTTGGTTAAGCCCCTAGAAACTGATGAAGTGGTTTAAAATTACGAAACCGGTCCATACCTCCAAGCTATTAATTCTTTAGTAAACTAGTAAATTGTTTTAGAGCGAAACATTCGTCCGAGATTATTTTGAGGCATTTTTTATGTGTAATCAATAATGATCATACTAGATAATTAGAGCCCGTCGCCGAATTCAAAATGTTTGAGTTATGAAATAATTATTGGGTACTAACATATTGCGAGGGGACAGAAATTTATACATTGAATGTGTGTTCATTTAAAAAAAAATGTTATAATATGTTATTGTTATGTTAAGTTTGTTAAGTAAGATAGATACATATTATATTTCAGCATGACGTTTTTGTTATTGCTATGTTTAGACGGGTCTTTAGCGTAATATAAAATAACTTAGATTATTCCACGTATTGTGCTACAAACTGTGACACGTGTTTCGCATCCTCAGACAGACTACTTTCACAAATGCTTGTACGAATACGAATGATTTTAATTTTAGTATTCTGATATATTATAATAAAAATGGGAGGCAAAGAGAAGATGATGGAAAAACAAACAAACAAACAATAATAGTGATACAAATACAATTTACAATAAGAAATGATTTACTAACGAGTTGTATCAATTAGGACGGGTTAAACCGTTGAAAAATAAATTTAACAGAGGTGAACCACCCGTTTTATTCAAGATATTATTTAATAATATTTCTTTACTGTTAATACTTTTATTTATTTCTAAAAATTCTAAACTATTCATTTTAAAACCTTTTTTATTTACGCGATGAAGTATTTCTACGTTACTATTCTGTGTAGCCGTTTATATATTAAAAAAAATATGGATATCCGAGTTTATCTCAACAATTACTGCAAGAACCGCTTGTTACTCGGTTGTTTAATCTCTAACTTTTTATGAGTATAGTGATCAAAGGATAGGCCTAAGACAAGTCCAGTGCTTAGCTTATAGCTTTCGCTACGCTTTGATTTTCTAATATGATGGGTAGTAGGTAATTTTAGACATCAAAGACACGCTTTCGAACGGAAATCTATTGAAAAATCTATTTGTAAAACTTTCGGGACTAGGTTTCGAACCTATGACCGAAGCCAACCCCGACGAATGAGAACCAACGTTTTGACCACTCAACCAGGGCCCTTACTTGATAATAAATCTATATATTAATAGTCGTTAATGTCCGTCCGTCCGTCCGTCTGTCTGTCCGTCTGTCTGTAAATTGTCCCCGATTTCCCCTTCCCCTCCTCCGCCCCAGCCACGCTGTCAACATTTTTTTATTCATACTAAAGAGATACTTTTTTCGTTTGTATATTATGGTCGCGATTTCGCCTATTCGATGACGTCAAGAAAGACGGTCCCCCTCCCCCCATCCTGCCCCGCTGTCGTCATTAATTCATTTCTTCATTTTTCTCTGACGTCATGAGTGAATTTTTGAAATCATGACATTTTTATTTTATTATGTGTAAAAACAATTAATTTTCAAAAAATATTCTCTCAAGCTGTGGGATTCGATACCATGCCCCAATTTTCATGCGCGACGTTCGGACGGCTTACACACTGATCTATGAATCCACTTGAGAAAAGCGATATAAAAACTTTATATAATTTAAATAATACAAAGCAAAAAAAAAGAACGCGTTTTAAGTGAACTAATAATGACATCTGTGGGTGAAATCTTGCACTAAACGATTTTGAATTCCAAGATTTCCACCTGCAGGGTTGTGAACGGCTATATAGGGCTGCTCAATTATATATAATAATTTAATTAACTATTTATTTATATATATACGAAAAATGGTTGTTAGCAAACTTAAACATTATTCCAAAAATTAAATAATTTACGAGGTCTATTTCTGCTAATAGGAAAAATAATTGTTAGCAAACTTAAACATTATTCCAAAAATTAAGTAATTTACAAGGACTATTTTTGCTACTATGAAAAATAATTGTTAGCAAACTTAAAAATTATACCAAAAATAAAATAATTTACGAAATTTCTGCTTCTAAGAAAAATGGTTGTTAGCAAACTTAAACATTGTTCCAAAAATTAAGTAATTTACAAGGACTATTTTTGCTACTATGAAAAATGGTTGTTAGCAAACTTAAACATTATTCCAAAAATTAAATAATTTTCGAGGTCTATTTCTGCTAATAGGAAAAATAATTGTTAGCAAACTTAAACATTATTCCAAAAATTAAGTAATTTACAAGGACTATTTTTGCTACTATGAAAAATAATTGTTAGCAAACTTAAAAATTATACCAAAAACAAAATAATTAACGAAATTTCTGCTTCTAAGAAAAATGGTTGTTAGCAAACTTAAACATTATTCCAAATATTAAATAATTTACGAGGTCTATTTCTGCTAATAGGAAAAATAATTGTTAGCAAACTTAAACATTATTCCAAAAATTAAGTAATTTACAAGGACTATTTTTGCTACTATGAAAAATGGTTGTTAGCAAATTTAAACATTATTCCAAAAATTAAATAATTTACGAGGTCTATTTCTGCTAATAGAAAAAATAATTGTTAGCAAACTTAAACATTATTCCAAAAATTAAGTAATTTACAAGGACTATTTTTGCTACTATGAAAAATAATTGTTAGCAAACTTAAAAATTATACCAAAAATAAAATAATTAACGAAATTTCTGCTTCTAAGAAAAATGGTTGTTAGCAAACATAAACATTATTCCAAAAATTAAATAATTTACAAGGACTATTTTTGCTACTATGAAAAATAATTGTTAGCAAACTTAAAAATTATACCAAAAACAAAATAATTAACGAAATTTCTGCTTCTAAGAAAAATGGTTGTTAGCAAACTTAAACATTATTCCAAATATTAAATAATTTACGAGGTCTATTTCTGCTAATAGGAAAAATAATTGTTAGCAAACTTAAACATTATTCCAAAAATTAAGTAATTTACAAGGACTATTTTTGCTACTATGAAAAATAATTGTTAGCAAACTTAAAAATTATACCAAAAATAAAATAATTAACGAAATTTCTGCTTCTAAGAAAAATGGTTGTTAGCAAACTTAAACATTATTCCAAAAATTAAATAATTTACGAGGTCTATTTCTGCTAATAGGAAAAATAATTGTTAGCAAACTTAAACATTATTCCAAAAATTAAGTAATTTACAAGGACTATTTTTGCTACTATGAAAAATAATTGTTAGCAAACTTAAAAATTATACCAAAAACAAAATAACTAACGAAATTTCTGCTTCTAAGAAAAATGGTTGTTAGCAAACTTAAACATTATTCCAAATATTAAATAATTTACGAGGTCTATTTCTGCTAATAGGAAAAATAATTGTTAGCAAACTTAAACATTATTCCAAAAATTAAGTAATTTACAAGGACTATTTTTGCTACTATGAAAAATAATTGTTAGCAAACTTAAAAATTATACCAAAAATAAAATAATTAACGAAATTTCTGCTTCTAAGAAAAATGGTTGTTAGCAAACTTAAACATTATTCCAAAAATTAAATAATTTACGAGGTCTATTTCTGCTAATAGGAAAAATAATTGTTAGCAAACTTAAACATTATTCCAAAAATTAAGTAATTTACAAGGACTATTTTTGCTACTATGAAAAATAATTGTTAGCAAACTTAAAAATTATACCAAAAACAAAATAACTAACGAAATTTCTGCTTCTAAGAAAAATGGTTGTTAGCAAACTTAAACATTATTCCAAAAATTAAGTAATTTACAAGGACTATTTTTGCTACTATGAAAAATAATTGTTAGCAAACTTAAAAATTATACCAAAAACAAAATAACTAACGAAATTTCTGCTTCTAAGAAAAATGGTTGTTAGCAAACTTAAACATTATTCCAAATATTAAATAATTTACGAGGTCTATTTCTGCTAATAGGAAAAATAATTGTTAGCAAACTTAAAAATTATACCAAAAATAAAATAATTAACGAAATTTCTGCTTCTAAGAAAAATGGTTGTTAGCAAACTTAAACATTATTCCAAAAATTAAATAATTTACGAGGTCTATTTCTGCTAATAGGAAAAATAATTGTTAGCAAACTTAAACATTATTCCAAAAATTAAGTAATTTACAAGGACTATTTTTGCTACTATGAAAAATAATTGTTAGCAAACTTAAAAATTATACCAAAAACAAAATAACTAACGAAATTTCTGCTTCTAAGAAAAATGGTTGTTAGCAAACTTAAACATTATTCCAAAAATTAAGTAATTTACAAGGACTATTTTTGCTACTATGAAAAATAATTGTTAGCAAACTTAAAAATTATACCAAAAACAAAATAACTAACGAAATTTCTGCTTCTAAGAAAAATGGTTGTTAGCAAACTTAAACATTATTCCAAATATTAAATAATTTACGAGGTCTATTTCTGCTAATAGGAAAAATAATTGTTAGCAAACTTAAACATTATTCCAAAAATTAAGTAATTTACAAGGACTATTTTTGCTACTATGAAAAATGGTTGTTAGCAAATTTAAACATTATTCCAAAAATTAAATAATTTACGAGGTCTATTTCTGCTAATAGAAAAAATAATTGTTAGCAAACTTAAACATTATTCCAAAAATTAAGTAATTTACAAGGACTATTTTTGCTACTATGAAAAATAATTGTTAGCAAACTTAAAAATTATACCAAAAACAAAATAACTAACGAAATTTCTGCTTCTAAGAAAAATGGTTGTTAGCAAACTTAAACATTATTCCAAATATTAAATAATTTACGAGGTCTATTTCTGCTAATAGGAAAAATAATTGTTAGCAAACTTAAACATTATTCCAAAAATTAAGTAATTTACAAGGACTATTTTTGCTACTATGAAAAATGGTTGTTAGCAAATTTAAACATTATTCCAAAAATTAAATAATTTACGAGGTCTATTTCTGCTAATAGAAAAAATAATTGTTAGCAAACTTAAACATTATTCCAAAAATTAAGTAA
Organism: Himalopsyche anomala; assembly: GCA_031772345.1. Taxonomy (NCBI): domain Eukaryota; kingdom Metazoa; phylum Arthropoda; class Insecta; order Trichoptera; family Rhyacophilidae; genus Himalopsyche; species Himalopsyche anomala. Next base: position 1,230,455 of record CM062828.1, read on the forward strand.
TTTACAAGGACTATTTTTGCTACTATGAAAAATAATTGTTAGCAAACTTAAAAATTATACCAAAAATAAAATAATTAACGAAATTTCTGCTTCTAAGAAAAATGGTTGTTAGCAAACATAAACATTATTCCAAAAATTAAATAATTTACAAAATTTCTGCTATTACGAAAAATAGTTGTTAGCAAACTAGAACATTATTCCAAAAATAAATAATTTACAATTTAAATACTGCAGGGCAGGGCTGTCGATATACGCCCCGAGATATTTCTTTTACTATCAGAATTTCTGGATTATTCAATAAATAGGTGAGTAATTTATTTTTCACGCCAGTAACTTTTCTGACTACTTAAAAATGCAACAAAAATCTCTCCGTTGAGGTCAACGGGCTTACAGCTAGTATGTATTAATATTTGTTCATTCCCAATATGGAGCATATGGCCTCCTAATGGAGGTATTTTAATATAAGTTGTTTTGCTTGTAACATAGTTGCTCAACTTCTATTTCTTTTGACCGAACAGATTGGGCTAGAAAAGGACTAGTGGTTAGCTAATCGATGTTGCTGCGCCTGATATTTTATAGTTGGAAGTTTTGGAAAGAATTTTAAGACATAACAAACATCCATGCCTTCGAATAGAAATTGATAAATCGCTTGAAAAAATGCTGTTCGTACTGGTATTTGAACCTGTCAGCTCCGTCATAATATTTTTAAAAAAATTGAAAATTTAGCATAGTTCAATTGTCGCCTGCTGTGGCACAGTTGGTTAAAGCTAGCTCTACCGATCCCGCAGGTCTGGGTTCGATTCCCGGTCAGATCACAGTGAATTTGAGAATCATTCAATTCAAAGTTGTGATCGAAGACTGGGTGTTTGTGATGTCAATTCATATAATTTCCTCTCCTCCCATCCTTTAATATTGAAATTCCACCAAGCACCTTCAGTCGAAATCTTAAACTTTAATAACTGGTTGTAGCAATAGCGATATTAGTCAACCACAAGTCCTGTTCTAGCCTTATCCTTCTTTTCCTACTATTCGCATTAAAAAAAGTGAGGTTGAGCGACTGAGTAACAAACAGTTTTCTTTGGAAAAAATCTGTTAAGGTACCTCCATTAGGAAGTCATATGCTCCACACTGGGAGCGGACATGGATTTAAAAAATAGTTCAATTATTAAATATTTTTTGTATAATATTTATTAATAAGTACCTAAATTTGAACGATTCAAATTTAATATTGAAATTCCACCAAGCACCTTCAGTCGAAATCTGAAATTATAAGAAATATATATTTTAAAAAGTTGGCACCAGCTGATTTATGTATAAATTGTGCAAGCTTTGTTGCGAATCTGTACCAGAATTTTTATTTTGGAAAATTTATCTAATTCTTTGTAATCCAGTGGCGGCGCACAAAAGGAAGATACAAAATAGAAAAAAATCCGCCCACCCGAATTTCTTTCAATACAAGCTATTTATTTTCACTCTCGTCTCTCCCCTTTTCTTTCCTCGCACTGTTATACAGACATAATAGGTAACAGTTCTTATCGTTCAATACACGCAGCGGTGGGCCGATTGAAAGCCGCCATCAAAATATTGTTTCTGACAGCACCCCCATGCCCCAACCCCTTGCGCACCCCCACAGCGGAGTCAGTTCGTGACCTGAAGCGTAACCGAAAATTATACGTGTGCTTTTTTACCAATGTGACCTCCGACCCTTTCTGAATTATTTGTGCATTTCGGTTATACATATTTTCCTCTTATTTGCTTCGTGGATGTTTATTTTTTCCGACCGCATAAGCCTCCATCCCTGACTAAAGAAAATTATTTCCCTTGGCAAATATTTGATATGTAGAATAACTTCCAAACAATTATTAACAATTCGTTGAAATATTTATTTTTACCATTTAAAAAAAATCGAAACGAGAACTGATTGTTAGCCATTAGTTAAAAATTCTATATTTTTATTTTATTTTTAGGTATCGGTTATCGTTGACTAATCGAAGTTAAAGTTAAATATTTCATTTGATGAAAATCTGTCTGTATAAATAAATAAAATTTACAATCCCCCCAAAAATATTAAAAATAAAATATATTAGAATCATTAGGATTGACTTTTTATAGCAATAATAATAAATAAAATAAGTGTTTGAATTAATATTAAAAATTCGATAGAAAGTGGGTTTACTCAATTCGGGTGTTTTTATGTTTAAATCTCCTAAAATAATACATTTTGTCTTTTTAAATGTTGTAAATACATATCACTCGTGTACCTACAAGGGAATATATATTCTACTATTGTGATTAGCGGAAATGAGTCTGAGCTGATCAGCATAAGGATTATCAACTGATGAGTTGATACTGATACTATTTATGTTATCTACAAACTGTAAGTACATGTTTATCCGTGCACTTCGGTTTCGCAACACTAAAACCAGGGATGGGCTCAGAGGGCCTCGAGCGAGCCCCTTGTTAAATTAAGAAAAAGCAATTCCCTCAAATCAAATCAGTATTTTTTATTCATGGTTTATTTGTATAATGAAAAATAAAAACATAATTATCAAGACCTATCGAAATAAAGACTGGTACTTTTTGATATAGCTCTACACCACTGGCACTAACGTTACGGGGCCCGTATGTGCTATACAGTGCTGATTAAAATATATCCGAATACTGCGAAAAGTTCTGAGATTAAGCGAGCCACTTGTGAAAATATTGGCAGCCCACCACTGGATAAAACTGAGTCGAAAGTGACAAAACGTAACCCGCTGTGTAATTACTAATATTAAGGGTTTACTGATTATTCGTATAGCAAGCTTTTGCGGTATTATTGTGGATTTTCGATCTGTTGTTTTGCAATGTCCGTGTACGTTAAAACCAGGCATTACTGTATGTACACTATTTGTCGGAGCTACGCAGATTTCAAAGAAAACAAAATAAATACTATAAGGGTGTTTCGCTGTGGTTTTTGTCACCCCGTCAAGGGATGTGTTTGGTGTGGTATTTGTATGTATGTGGCCGGGTAGCCGCAGTTCCTCCTCTGACAGTTGGTACTCGGATAGCGCGGCGGATGACAGCGGCTCTCAAAATAAAAATAATTGGCGCCTCGCCACGCGAAAAAGTGTTTTCTGTATTATGAAGTAAAACAAACAGTGTTGTATAATTAAACGATTTTAGAGATACAAAACCTATTCGTATTTAAATTTAATGAATTTTGAATATTAACATATTAGCTCGATTTAAATAAATTTTAAAAAGATTTAAAGTTTGCACTGAGTGGCGAAACGAATACTAACATATAACACTTTTAAGGTGTTTACTTGGTGGAATGGCATTATAATAAAAATAATAAAACACTTTTATAATTTAAGATTTCGACTGAAGGTGCTTGGTGGAATTTCAATATTAAATTTGAAACTAAAAATGTTTTAAATTTGAATCGTTCAAATTTAAAACATTTTTAGTACTTTTTCCCACATAAAATTTATTGAATTAGGACCGGTTTCGCTCATTGTTAACATTGTTAACTGATAAGAAATACAATGAAACAGTGATATTTATACAAAAGTTAAGTAAGAAAAACTTTGAAGAAATACCTTGTTTTTCTTACATAACTTTTGTATAAATATCACTGTTTCATTGTTTTTCTTATCAGTTGACAATGTTCGCAATGAGCGAAACCGGTCTTGACGTTTTTAATAAAGTGGAATAAAGTACAAAGTAACATTGTGTTTTTATTAACATAATGCCTTTCCACCAAGTATTAACAGTGAACACACTAAAAGTGATTAATTTATTATTCCGCAATAACGAATCTAACTTTGAGAAACATCTTCATATAGACGCGGTCGGAGTACTCGCCGCGTTCGGGCATCGAAGCCGGGCTTCTTGCTCGAAGGCCTGGCATCGCATCGGTGGTCGTCGTGGAGCACTGACCGCAGGACCGGTCTGGGGAGGGCACCCCACCCCCCTCGCGGCCCCCGCTACACACCCGACCCGCCCACACCGTCATATACATTATTACGTATTATACTTACACTTGGCCTGGCTGCTCGTAACCTCACTTGAGATCCTCTGGCGGAATACTATGAAGCCTCGTACACTAGATCCCACGTAGAACAAACCACGATTATTTGGATAGAAAAAATTAACATACTCTATCAGTAAAACCACAATATTCCTTTCCACTTTATTTAAAAGGTCAGGACCGGCTTCGCTCACTGCGAGCATTGTCAACTGATAATAAATATAACTTATCAAATAATAATAAAAATAAAAATAAATTGAAATGAAAAATTATTTTTGTACAAATAGCACTGTTAAATTATATTTCTTATAAGTTGACAATGCTCGCAATGGACGAAACCGGTCCTTAACTTTTAAATAAGTTTGAGTAAAGTACAAAGGGATATTGTGCTTTTAATAATATAACGCCTTTCTACCAAGTATTGACAGTGAAGACCCTAAAAGTGAACTTTATCAGTAATGATAAAATTTCATATAGTTCAATTAAAAATATAAATAATTACAAACGTCGGAGTAAAATATCAATATTGCAGTAGAGCTAAAACCGCAGACACGTAATACCGAATTAAGCGGTGCTAAAAATAAAATTAATCGGACAATTTGGTAAAAGTATATTTTCATTTTTTTTCCATATCTACTCCTTAGTTGGAGGATATGGCCACAACATGATTTCTCCAAGATTCTCTGTCCCCGCCAGTCTTCTTGCTTCCTCCTATGTCATTCCAGCTTCCCGTAGCTCCGCCGAGTACATCCTATAGAATCTATAGTATAGATGGTCATCAGTGGCCTTCCACGACGGCGGAATCCATTCGGTTGGTAGAAGAGGAAAGCAGAATTCAGGCTTTCTTGAGGCATACGCAGCACAATTTTTTTACGTGTTTTAAAAATTAAAAAAAAAAATATATTTAACATAACAGTTTATTATATTATATGCAAGGCGATAGAAATTATGATTTTATTAAAATAATATGAGACCCAAAACAACAGATTCTGATCTTTAACAAAATAATTTGGAATTAATATAGGATTTCAACTGAAGGTTGCTTGATGGAATTTGAATATATTGATTGAATTGAAATTTCGTTGGTAGAACTCCATCGCAGTTAGATAAAAAATATCAACATATTTAGTTTTATATTTTTTTTATAAAATTAGTTGATAGCTATTTCAGCGTGCGCTATCGTCAGAACTATGAATAAACTTACATATACGCAGCTATATATATATATAATACTGTCCTAGAAGAGATACACAATACAATTTCCTATTTGCTTTCAATAAATCTTTGATCTGATCAATTTTTAATCGTTCAAATTTCGCATGTGTAAATTAAGTATCTTGTCAGTTAATTTTACACGTGTACTTGAATGCTTGAAGATTAAATAAGCGACTGAATAACAAGAAATTCACTTACGAACAGCTTATGTTGATATTATTCGTTGGGTGTTTACATGATTCACGCAAAAGCGGACATGATTAACAAAATTGAAATAAACACTTTGCCATTTTTTTGTCGTATTTGAAAAAATAGGTCCGAGTGTTTTTGGATTTTTGTTCTTGTATTTACTATTCATAAATTTTCATTTTGCCACCTGTTATGCTCTATAAAAATAAAGCAAGTCATCTTTAACTGTTGCAAAATATTTATTTATTTGATTAACCGTGAGCACTTATGATTGATAGTCGCTTAAAGGCAGATTGGAATAAATAAATAAAATAGATTGGCAAATAATATGAATGGGTGAATAGAGGCAAGTCGACTGCATGCCTCAGTACTGGAATGTTCGTAATCCAAGTACCTAATGCTTCGTGTACACACACTTATTGCATTCTCAATTCTGCTCCTAGACATCGGGGATGGATACCCAATAAATTCCCTATCAAATTCAATTCGAAATAATTTAGCTTGAATTTTTTAAACTACCCGAGGGCACCGCTAGAAAATTTCAGTAAGGTAAAAGCAGGCAATATTGAGTTGCCAATACAACATAATTCGACTCTAGAAAGGAAAAAGAGACGTAACCCACAGTTTTTTCAAAACAGCTTTTTTTAGATAATCACATCGTATACAACTTGATACACGTTCTATCAAAAGGATGTAAGCTGCAAATGCCGAATTAGTATCAAAATTTAGCTAGTATGTTTGAAAAAAGATGGGCCTGTGAAAATTGAAACCAAGAAAAAAGACTGAAAAAAAGGTTTTTCCCAAATAATTTTTTAAATTAGTGTTAGAATATCTCAATTACAACCACCAGCTTAGAAGTCTCCGTGCACTTCAAGGTTGTGGTTATTTAATAATTTGCATATGGCCTGAAATCACCAAAACACGTTTTTTTGTGCCTCCTGTAAAATTTGCTATGTGTGGGTTACGTCCTTTTTCCTTTCCAAAGTCGATTGTATATTTAAAAACCACTTGAGATAATCTCTCAATATTCAGCATATAGATCATCTAACTCACTCTAACCATTTTTGTATTATACCTCTCTTTCACCATTATTCAGAATACAATTTCCTCTTCACACTCAACAGAAGCATTCCAACTAACATGCTCTTATTATGTAATAATGAAAGCCTTTAATATAAGGCAGCCTTCTTCTCTCTCAGGAAATTTACCCACTGGTCTGTTATAGATTCATAATGTATCGTCACAAAAAACTTTTTATGTATAGTCTTAATATTGATGATAGCTTTTTCCTCAACACGCCATCATCAGCTATAAAGAGAGTCAAGTAATTAATACATCGACTTACATACTCATAAAAATTAATAACACATAATTATGGTTAATAATTATGCTTTACATAATTATGCTATACAACAAGCTACTCTTTTTATACCTGAAAATTAATGAAATTTCGCTTATTACAATGCAGCTATGTAAGAAGTTTAATAAAAAAAAAGGAAAATGTTAAAATGTCTTACACGAGAATCAGAGAAACCGATAATTTACGCGAAATACGAATACAATATCAGTATGAAAAGATCAACATCACATCTCAAATGGAAATCTCCCAGAACAAATCATACAGCAAATTTGAAATTGGCCAACAATTTTTCGCAAATATATTTCGTAATTCACATGAATTATCGCTTTCCGGGTTTTTAGATATTTAAAAAGAATCACATTGTTTTTTTTTGGGATATTGTAAACTTAGGGGAGACAAAAAGCAGCAGCATCTGTGATTTAACATATACATGTAATATTAATTATATTTTTTCTTAATTATTGTCTTTTTGTTTCAGTATTAAACATTTTTTCCGTTATTTCTACACTATCGTTTTCATATATGTATGTAAATCCTCAACGTAGTACCAAACCATTTTCTTATTACTTTCTAAATGTTTTATTAAAGTTGGACTGTAGCCTATTTTAATACTGTAATTAATTCCATATAATTCTTTACAAGCGTTGTTATCTACTGATCAATTGTTGACCTAATTGATTGATATTTGATAACATATATTTTTATTTTCTGTTGCAGGTAGGCATCTTCAAATACTGAACTACGAATGAATATTAATTGTTTTTTACTATTTGAAAAACAGCTACTGCATAAAATGGTTAGTTATTTATATCACTTACATTGTTTTAATTGTAAATTCTTGATAGAAATATATATTTTTTGTAGAAACGAAATACACTTTTATTATCTATTAAATAATGAGTGATAAAAATCGGTTTGCCACAGCAGATGGGAATTTCTAATATATCAATTGAATCGCTTAGCAAAAATGATCATCAGTGTATTAGAAGAACATGGAATACGTTTAAACAAATCATATCGTTTTAATTTAATTTAGACGGATTCAGCGGTAAATTTACGGAAGTTTATTTTTAATTTTGGATATAAAATCTTAAAGTTGTAGTACTAATTCCACATGTTTAATAAGATTATAAACCGTTTCGGTCATCGCAAGCATTATCAATTGAAAACATGTTACGAGAAGTGCTTAATATAATGCATTTTAACCAAGAATTGACAGTAACCATGATAAAATATTAAACCATAGATTTCCAACCATTTCCGGCTGGCGGCCTCTTTTTATGAAAGCCATGTGACCCGCGGCCCCGATGCAATTAAAAAGGGCATTTTTTTTTCAATAAGTTAATTTTAGTTGACTGTAGTTTTATTTTTGTTCAAATCCAAAATCGAAAAAGTAGGCGACCCCCTGAAAACCCGTCGCGACCCATAGGTTGGGAACCCGTGTATTAAACACTTTTACATAAATAGTAATCATATGAATAATAAATAAAGGCAGGATAAATCATACAAAAAAATCCTATAAATAGTAAGCAAAAAATACATGGTCGATGAGAAAAACCGGGTATGATACTGATTTAGTTTATTCAAAAATATTATGTGAATCTCCATTCTTTGTATTGTTCTTGGGTTCTTCGTTTCCCCGCATTTATTGCAATTTTTAATTGTCACGGCAAGTAAGAACAATTCCACACTCATCGATTTTTAGGAGGGCTTTAAAAAGAATAAATAGCAGTTTTGTTGATTTTTTCATTAAATTAAACACTTTGAAAATAATAATAATTTATTCATTTGGTGCAATAATAAAAGTAAGGTAAATATTGCACTTGCCTCATATGGAGTAAAATGCTCGGTTTGCGCAAGAGATCGCTCGATATCTAAACGTGAGTCCGCTTTTAATCTCCGGATAAGGAACGAATAGAGCGATACAATCGGTACTTGTACTCGGTACCAGCTTTTTAAGATCGTTTATAGAACGGAAGGTCCACAGAGGAAGTTTGTATTAGAAATCGACGACGCTCTGTCATCCCGCAAATAAGCCAAGTAGTTAGATATTAACTATTATTATTAGAGAAATGGCCTTTAATTTTAAAATGTTTCATAAAAGTCAATGGATTTAAGTTTCGACTTTGGTTTCAAATACCGATATTAATTGGCGCTATTTCGATGTTATAATATTGGTCTTATAAAAGAAAAATAGCAAACTATTCAGTTCTACAAACAATATAGGATGTAGTAATATTTTTATTTTTATAGAAAATATTTGGCATTGTAGCTAATGCCAATGCGCCAAATATTTTAAAGTTGAAAGATCATACGAGGAAAAACTCGATGAGAATTTTAGTTATGTAAGTCACTCGAGATAAACTCACTTTTTATCTTCACTAAATTGTCAAAACTTTGTTAAAACTGATTCTTGTCTATGCACGTGTACAAAAATCATCAAACTTTCATTATGTACATAATAAACACAATTTTTTGTAGTAATATTCCGTAATTTTATAGAATTATCATGGCCGGTTTCACTGATGGCGAGTATTTTAAACTGATATGTGCATAATATTTTGTATGAATATTCTATAAAGAACTGTACAAGTTATTGTCTAATTTTATAAAATTGTGGATAGGCAAAATGTGCTTAATGACTTTAATAAAGAAGTTTTCTGTGGACATCTTCTGCTGACATGCATAAGCAATCCATATGCTCCAAATTGGAAATGGACATTGTTAAAAAGAATATACTTTTTTAGAGAATATAAAGATAATAAAAAGAATATTAAGAGTTACGGGCGGTTGACTTCTTTACTCCGACTCCATCAAAAACACAATTTATCTCTACTCTGGATTTCTTAGTTATGTTTAAATGTTTTGTTAGAAAATTAATATTGTCTTTTTTTAGATCAGCTATATAAAAAAAAACTTAGAAATAACGTATAATCACTAATCGTAATGAATCAAATGCTGTCACTCATAATAGAAACATAAAATAAACCAAATGAGAGTGTACCAAGTTTTATGTAAACAAAATAAAAGAGATTTTTCTTTTCTTAGGAATGTATAATACGTAGACTACGTTTTTTTTTCAAGTAAAAAATTAACAATCGCCGAGAACTGGTATTAGATCTAAAATGGTTTCTAAAATTTATGATTTTTCTCTTGGAAATATTTAAATAAATATTGCTTTAGCGGAGAGCCTTTTTGTTATTATGTCTATAAATATATATTCAGCAGGTCGTGGAAAAATCTAAAATTTCAACATTGGTCTGAGTATCAATTCACCCGAACAATCTTTTTAACCCTTAAACCTTTCGACGAAAACAGCTTTTCTTCTCATAACAAAGCTAATTAACCCCGTGTTATTCGCCTTTTCTTTTTACGGGTTTTCCCGAAATCTTTTTTTATAAACCCCAACCCTTTTCTGCTCTCTTTCCTGGCAGATATTCAATTTCACTTTTGTTGCCGGCACAAAATACCTAAACGTAGGGCGCATATTAAAAAATAAAATGTTGATAAAAAAAAAGCAATGGCCGCAGAAAATCGATGGAAAATGAGGGAGCTGCTCGTAGTTTGTTATTTGAATCATTGTATAGTTTATTTCACCAAATGTCTGCTCCTAATGTAGATTATATGGGCTACTACTAAAGAAACCCAACATAACTTTCTGCTTTGCGATATCTGGTTTGTATCCAGTCACTCAATCTCTCGTTTCGGAGAAGGAAAATATTGAGAGTATGAATGATTATCATACTGAGTTAATTGTGCAAGGTAAACTTTGTTTTAAAAATCAGTTGAGTGGGAGAACAAAATTCTATACATAGTAAAAATCATTCAATGAAAAAGATTAGACATACATACATATATTTAACCAATAATCACTGCGACTAGGGCTTATACAAAAACAGACTATTAAAAAAACCGGTTTTCGAATTCTAATATATCCTACATCCTGGTTTAAGCCGGTTTACAAAATTTCAAAAATCGGTAAATTCAATAAAAATAACGAAAACATTCTTTTTAAACTAGGTTTATTTTAAACAATGTTAAAAATATACTTAAGATTACATTTTTTTTTATTCAATATTCGGCGGTTTTTTTTTTGTTGTTGTTTTAAACCATGTCCGCTCCCAATGTGGAGCATATGGACTCCTAATGGAGTTTATCTCAACAGAAGTGTTTCTACGAGAACTGCTTGTTACTCAGTTGCTCAACCTCTCTTTTTCCAAAGAGAGTATGGATAGACGGATAGGGCTAGGATAGGATTAGTAGTAAGCTAATATCGCTCTCGATACGCCCCGTTCATATGATAGGATGGGTGAGAGGAGGGAATTCAAGACATCACATACATCCATGCCTTTGAACAGAAATTCATAATTTTAGTGAAAAATCAATTTATAAAACTGTCCGTACCGGGATTTGAACCTGGGCCCTCCGTAACCGAAGCCAACAACGTTGATCACTCGACCACACAGGCGGCAAAAATTAACAAGAAAAATATTTAAAAAATAAATTATAAAATAATATTTTTAATATATATTGATGTCTAATAACTATTAAGCTACAATATATGTTTTATCTCGTTTTAATAATTTCCAAGGTAGGATTCAATTTAAAGTAGTAAGTATTAACATTTTAAATATAAAAATAGTAAACAAATTAATAATTCTAATATTTGAAGCCGGGTTACACGTAGAAAAAACCGGCTCTCAAATTTTGCTTGAATACCGGTTTTTGATAACCGACAAGCCCTAACTGCAATCGAATAGAACCAACGTCTAAATATATTAAAAACTCGACTTTAAGATCGAAAATTTAAAAACATTCGAATATCGCTATTTTTCAATATTTATAAAAAAGAGTGCAACTCATTTTATAAACGTATTTTTAAAAGCTTTATAATTAAATATATGACATAAAAATAGCTTCAAACCTCATTTAAAAACTCAAGTTGCAAGTGTCCTTTTTCCATGGACTTACGCGCTTCGTCAAATAAATTATTTTATAAATTGTTTTACTTCGTTGAAAACATATTTAGTTCTCTGCCTTATAATGAATTTAGTCGATGCCGTCCTTTGAATAATTTAACCTTTCATGTTTCTTTGATTTGTTATTTAAAAGCTTAGTAATTTGATCTCGAACCATTAAAAATGTTAATTTCTAAAAAAATAAGCCATTAATCTTAAAAAGAAAAACATCACAAAATTACGGCGTTCTATTTCAGTGATAATCAACCCACCTTAAACAAAATTGCTGTTTAACGCGCCACATTATTTTATAACACTATATCAAAAATACCCACTGCAATATTACAATACTTGAGTAACAACATAATAAAAAGGGTTTGATAAAGATTATTTTTTATTCACACGTATTCAATTATCTATGAATTCTTGCAATGAACTTATTATAGAGTTATTATAAATTACATATTGATAAATGAATATGGTTAATTAATTTTATCTTCTATGCATAAATTTTGTGTTTGTAAATTATTTTGTAACGAACTGCATTTTTTTATTATTTTAGAATTACAGTTAACGGTCAAATTCCCAAATATTTTTTAATTGAAAGATCATATACTCAATGATTTTTTTTTGTAATTCATTCGAGATTAGCTCGAGTAGAATTAAAATTACAACGCCCACGTTTAAAGTTTCAAATTTCAATTGAAAAATATTTAAATTCGACAATAACGTTACCGGGATTCGAACAAACACCCGTCTGGTCGATAGAGCAAGCTCTTACCAACTACACCACAGCGGGCGTTGTACACAACATTGTTTGATGTCTATACCTAATATTCAAAATTCATTGTTTATCAATGTAAATTCTGTTCAAAAGCAATATTAGGCAAAAGAAACTACGATTTCTCAAAAATGTTTTCAGATTTTTTAATTTGATTTTTTTAGTATTAAACCTACAATATATGTTATAAGTCATGCTTTAGAATTAGACTTGATTATATATTTAAAAAAAATACTAATTATAAACTATTTTTTTAATTAAAAAAAACTGATTATTTTAAAGGTGATCACTGTAAATACTTAGTGGAAAAAGTATTATGCTAAAAAACTAAAATACTCTTATGTACGAATTTCACATGTATAAAAAAATCATTTTCAGATGATAAAAATATTTAATAATACACATTTTTTATACTAAACCAAGCAAGATTATTAAGGTTGTAACACATAATGGGTAATAGAAATATATAAGGAATTTATAGAATATGAATAATGACTTATAAATCTTACTTACTTGCAATCGCATTAAAAAAACAAAATTTATAAGTTGAAAAAACAAGTCCTGATCCTTATAAATTAAAATGTGTAATAAGTACAATATAGTGTTTTATTTTTTAATACATCAATTGTCTAACTATAATATTATACTGAGCAATTAATTGGCTCGCATGCACAAAGTTTCATTCCAATGTTTTTATCATCTCGTAGTAGAATAAAGATTACACTGCCGAAAATAGTATCCATTGCTTAACGATCAAGGGCAGACAAGAAAACCTTAAAAATAAAAAGTCAGCGGGAAAACATAACAATACAATTTTCACTCCGGTATTTTTTTTGCAGATATGAGCTTTAATTTTGCATCTTTTTTTAAAACCTCGTCCCATTTCATATATTGGATTGGTAGCTTTCTTAACGGGTCATGTTAGTGTTTTTGTAACTCGTAGATTTTTCTAGATTGCTCATTATTTGTTCATGCATTTTATTTTCGCAGAAACATTATAAAATATTGCCATTCCGAAGGGGAACATATTTCAATTACTGGCTGTCTTGTTCTAATTACTTCAAAGTCATGGAACATCACCTCGTACAGCTGTTCATTATTGTTATTGCTAATCACAGTCAAGCTTGGAACTATTACCATAATATATAATATGTTGCTTTATTATAGATGAATTAGGGAATCACTGCCAGACGAAGGAAGACGAAGTAATATATCAAAAACTGCTTAGGGTCTTCTAAAAGCGGTATCTACCGCCTCACATATGAAGACTGTCAAGCGTTTTATTTAGGGTAGAGACGTAGAAAAAGTAATCTAAGAATAAGCGATGTCTCAATAATATTGATTTACCAAAGTTTGCGAATCATTTAAAAGTAAATGATCATAATTTTTATAAACACGTTGAAATCCATTAAATAATAAATGTTTGAAAATGTACATCACGAAGTAATTAGAAATAAATAAAATCGTTGGAATAAAACATTTCAAGTAATGAAAAAAAAACGAAACTTGTTATAGCATACAAAAGATGCAATCGTAAAACACAGGTTACTGTTGAAAAGATTTGTTAACATAAAGTGATATTTAATTAATTGTGACAGAAAAACTGCTAACAGTAAACATACTATTTTGAATTGATTTTAAAAACTATATGTGATTGTATTTTTGATAGATTATTACAGTTTTTAATATAAATTTGATTCTGAATCCAAAACAAACTGTCTTCAAGACAGCCTTATATTTTCTTTGCAGCATTGTAAATAGAATTTTAGCAATATCATTATTCTCTATAGACGTTATAGACAGCATTAATATAATTGATTACCAATTATTGTGGATCTTACCTCTGGTTGTGTGGGGGAAAATCGACGCCATATTTAATCCGAACAGTCTTTTTATTACGCCCTGTCAGCAGAATGCTATTATCTCAACAATACCTAATTCAGTACGATAATTGAATCGGCAGTCCGCACGTCCGCTAATCTAAAAGCGAGATCTCAAATCGAAAGTTGGTACGTTGTGCGTTTGTTTGTTATACGTGAAAAGTGAATTTTCGGGGAGAGTATAACGTATGGGTTTACCTGTCCTTTTGACAGCGGCGTAACGTAGCTAACCCAGAATAAATGTACAGTAAAAAAAAAGTATATAACATATTTCACGATTTTTATCACAAGTATTGTGGAGTGTGATTTATGACGTTATATGTATATATAATGGAATCGAAGTACTAAGAAATCGGCTGACTCCGATTTTGCTATAATAGGGTAAAAATAGCAACGTATTTAGTTCTTCAGTTTTTATAATATTAGTTAATAGCTATTTCAGTTTTAAAGAAACGGAATATTCTTGATTCCTTTTTAAATTCAATATTCAAATTCGGATTCTCAGTATACGGATACACAGGATACTTAATATCACTTAAACTAAATGACTGAGCAAGTCACATTCTCTTTTTTCTTTCTTTATTTATCTTTTAAGCACAGCAGTGCATGGTTAAAAGATAAGTCCCGTGCAGCTCTGTATCTGGCCAGTAATATGAGAAATAAATTATTTTCTTGATTGCATTACGTTTTGGAAGGCGGCCGTGAAAATGCGGCTGCATGCACATAACGGGTGGTGGTGGGATACTCAACAACCAACATTAGCCATCGTCTCGTGAGACTCATATAGGTAAAATAAAACAGTATATTTAAGTCCATACATTCTTTATAATATGTTATTACACAAAATAATTTACTCTGACAAACCTATGTATATAGAAATCAAATGCTAGAATAATTTATTAATGTGAGGTATTACGAAATTATGTAGTAAATATACAGATTTATTTTAGGAAATTGGTAACCCGGCATTTTGCTTTCTGCGACCCATCATTTGGGAAACGCTGCTTTAAGGCATCTGCAGGTTGACCAGTCTTGCGAAAATAGGCGGGACATTTAAACAACTAAAAGTGGGCCAAGTTCAACTTGCCACAGTAAAGTTATAAATATTCAAATACTCTGAATTGTACCGAACAATAAACTATGCAACTCTTGTTGGTTTTTCATTCAAATTTTTATGCAATAGTTCACGTACGTCATGTGTGTTGATGATAATGCAATGATTTCTAAAGTCTCGTGGCGTGCAGATTAAAACGTCAAGACAACCATATGTATTATAGTTTAAATTGCTTTCAAAATTGTAACTGCGATAAATTGCTGTAACACAAGTGAAATTAATTAATATTTATTTTGGTCATATGAGTCGTCAGTTTCAAGGATGTATCGGCTGATTAATCCTTTGCTTAGAAATCACTTTTAAGGTGTTCACCGTCAATACTTGGTGAAAAAGCATTATATTAAAAAAAACATACCTCTCTCTGACTTAATTTATTTAACATAATTAGAACTGGTTTCGCTCATAACAAGCATGTTTAACTGATAAGGTATTTACCGTCAAACATTATGTATTGTTTGAATCGTTCAAATTATGTACATTCACACAAATTTTGTCGCTAACGACCCGGGTTTCGCCTTTCGACATCTTCAGGAGTTCAAGTGCACGGGTGAACTTGAACGGACTGTATTGTTTTTAATATTTGAAGTGGAGCATAAACGTTCTTAATGGTCATTTTCAATGGATTCGGTAGTAGCTTTGTAGGAGTTCATTTTAAATATAAAATTAAATTGATAACTTTGTTATTCCCCTGATTGTGAGGTGAAACACGTGGCACATTTTGTAACTCAAATAACGAAACTACTTGTTTTTTGATTGCTATACAGATTTTTTTCAAAATAGGTAGGGGTAAAATAACGTAGCTTGGATTAATTTTCATCTATTTTTATCTCGTATTATCTTTCAACTTCAAAATATTAGGCGCATTGGCATTAGCTGTAATGCCAAATATAAATATTTTTATTTAAAAAACATTAAAAACTTATATCAGTGGTAGTGGGACGACCAACTTGTTTTTTTTTTAAATATTGTGTTTCGAATTCCTTCAACATAAATAGTTCACAACTAACTATATATCGATATTTAAAATCAACATCGTTCGAAATTCAAATTGATTTATATCACACTCAAATAGATTCGAATATTGAATGACGAGTATTATTTAATACTTGCCATTTTAAAAATAGATTTGGTCATCCTAGATGTTGCATTTTTTTGCTATGGCAATACGTGTATCGAAATGGCGTCGTTGACCCGTGGTCACGTGGTTGCGCAACGGCGCTAAACCGCCAAATTCCTACAACAGACACGAAAATAAACAACTCACCAACGCTGCCGTTAGCTGCAAAACTTGATAGACAACTAAATATTAATATTACGCCCAATCTGAATATGACGCGTAAAATACCAGTTAGAGTTTTTTTTATAGATTCATTTGTTTAGTAATCATGTTGATTTTACCAGAAGCGGTATTTTGTGTGAGAGCACATAATTTAGTGAAGTAATATTATTGAATTCCTTTCACCAAATAAGTAAGAAATGGAGTAAGTGTAGCCGTCACTTTCTTTTAACCGTTTATTGAAACTTTTTTCAGTTCTATTTATTAATTAGCGGAACAATTTCTTACTTCATCGGCCAACTTACAACGTAAAGCTAGAAATTATGTCATACAAAAGCAATATCCTCGCTCTCGTGCTTCTGAGATACTACTTATTATGACTGGATTACCCTGATATAGTCTTATCAATTTTTGGCTGCTGTAAAAGTAGAAAAAAGTAGATCAGACGATTGATAATCAATTTACAATAGTATACTTATTTAAATATTAGTATACAAGCCAGTGATGAATTAAGCACATGAGAGGCCCCAGGCGCAATACAATTTGGAGTTCCTGTTTTTCGGATTACATAAAAACGTCAGAAAATTGCATGTGAAATCGTTGACAAAAAATATATGGGTTAAATAATATTTTGCAGTCCCCTAAGATTCTGAGACTCCATACGCGGGCCTAATTCGTTTAAATGGTAATCCGCCACATGCAACATAATTTAAAAGTTTTTCTCTTCATTTTAAAATCTACAAATTACTTTGAAAAAAAATGCTTGTTTGAAGGTTTTTGTTTCCTAAATTCTATTGGAATAACCATAATTAAAGAAAAAGAGTTGCAGAAACAATTAATTATGAACAGCAAGCAGCTGTTGAAGAATAGTTTAATTTCAAAGAATTACGTAATGTGGACATTTATCAAACTCTCCAATACATCAATTTATCTTTCTGATGACAGGTCCAACATATGAACGTAAATTGTACATGATATCGTAATGTAACTTAACGTAGTATGCGAAAGGTAACTGATTCACACTCACGTAATGTACACGTTGTCCTATAGCAAGGTATTAATAACGTTACAGCCGCGACGGCCAGTTGCGTATTCCGCCAGGTTTCGCAATAATTGGCTAATTCGAATCCAATCAGAGACGTTAAAGTATTTCTGTCCCAATAATTACATTTTTTTTACATATAAATAAAAAATATGTACTTAAATACTTAAAAATAAAAAATAAATCGTTTACAAGTACTCGTAATCCTCTTTTTGTGTGGCTTACTTTTTCGGAATAACAAGGTCAAATTTTATAAAACCATCATTCATTTATCAATATTCACTTCATCTTTTTTAAAACGGTTTTTTTCGCGGCTGTTTTACACAGAACGTATTCCCCGTGTAATAGAGGATTGAGAGTACTTTAAATTCATTTTTCCTTGCGGTCCAAACTAATCATATTACGGCCCATTAGAAGAAAAAGGTTCCACACGTCTGCTCTATATTGAGGATCAAAATCATTTCGAATCCAGTCCTGAATCGAATAAATAATTGTGAAATAAGTATATCAGAGTGTTTTACTATTTTTTAATATAATGCCTTTTCATCATGAATTGACAAGAACCCACTTTGAAAAGGACTATATTTTTGGGAAAATTGAAAATCAAAGACATTGATTATATCTTATATTCTATTTTGTGCATTGTGTGAAGTTTTACATGTTAGTGATTTACTTTTTTAGTTATTATGATGTTGAAAACATAGCGATACAAACCTTAAGCTTTTTTTTTATCAAGATATTATTTTATCTTCTTGTATCATATCTGCACCATATTATGTATACCGTTTTACCACCATGCTGCGCCTCCGGGATTCTCTGTCACTCTTCAATCACGCTTTGCTTCGTCCCATGACATGACAGCATCCTTCAGTTCTGTCTAGTACACCCTTGAATACTTAAGATGATTCAATTTAATTACAATATATATTCAAAGTTTTCACAACCTTGCTATATAGTCATGCATCTGAAACTTCGTGCTTCTAAATGAAAATGGCAGCTTGATATTCTCGTTCTTGAATATCAAAACAAATTAATTCTGTAATATTTACTGGCGTGAAGAGAGAAGCATATACTATAAGCCCAAACTATGCAAACAATATATTTCAGACAAACATTGTGATTCACTGGCCCCTCGACAGGCAATACAACTTGTTTGCCATTGCTTCTCTGGATGGCAATTTATACAAGTAACTCCAAACTCGGCCCCAAGGGAATTCCGGCCCTATCGTTGTCGGTCTCCTGTAAAATCCCCACGGCCTACGCCACTGCAGCTGAACTTTATAATGAACAACATGCTTGGCTGACTGTTTGAGTGGTCAATATTATTGTATTGGCTGTGTTTGTGGTAAGTAAATATTGTTTATTGTTGAAAGTAAAATGTTGTGAATGTAGTTTTATTGATGTTTTGATACTTATGGCGGATTTGTTTTTTAAAGAGCTTTCAACACGGCTGACGCATGACTTCAAAGTTTTTTTTAACTTCAAACCTTGACTGAAATTGCAGTCACCAATATAAAAATAATTAGTAGTAGTCAGGTAGTCAGTGTCGTTGGTTTAGAAAATGAAGGTAACGGGTTAGAACTCCAGTATGGACAGTTTTTATAGCTTGATTTTTTAATCAATTTATAGATTTCTGTTTGAAGGAATGATGTGTATGTGATGTCTTGAACTCTTTTCTCCCACTCATCCTATTCTAAAAAACGGTGCATAGCGAGAGCGATTAGCTAACCACTAGTCCTAAATCTTAGTTTTATTCCTACTCTTTTTGAAAAAAAAGAAAGGTTGAGCAACTGAGTGACAATCAGTTTTAGTAGAAACTCTTCTATTGAGATAAACTTAAAAAAAAAATAAGGGTCCGTATGTTCCACATAGTTAAAAAAATATTAATCCATGCCCGCTCCTAATGTGGAACATAAATCCTCCTAATGGAGGTATCTCAATATAAGTTTTTTTCTACGATAACTGTTTGTTAGTCAGTTGCACTTTTTTTTCGAAGCGAGAAGAAATAAAAACGATAGGGCTATGACATGACTAGTGGTTGGTTAATCGCACTCTCTAAATCCCGCTATTTTAAGATAAGTAGGGTTGGAGGCAATTTTTAGACAATAAAAAAATCCAAAAGTAATCGATAAATTGTAAAAATCGCTGTTCATACTGTTATTCAAACCCTTAAGATCCGGCATGGAAGCCAACGACGTTGATCACTGCGCTACAGACCCGACAAATATATAGTAACGTTTTTCATACAATATCAATTTAATTCCTACTGTTATTTGTTTTTTTTTTGTGCAATACGATGTTTTTTTTTTTTTTGGATATCAAATTTATGGAGCTTCAAGTACCAGGTCGCGCCAGCGTCAAGGTTCTTCCAGTCTCCTTCATCGATAAAGATTTTGAAAAATTGTAAATTGCATCCCCTTACCGTTGTTTGCAGACGGAAGGGCGCGATCACTACAGAGATAAGAAGTTCACGGGAACTCCATATGCATTATTTTGCAAATCACTCCATATTATATCCGTACATGTACACACACATGCGCATACATACATACACACATACAGTACACAAAAAATAAATAAACAAAGACAGTCATTTTCGTGATGCTATGTTCGTTCTTAAATTGACAATTTTAGACGACAAAAGATCTATGGAGGGTCGTCGAGGAGAACTGCTCTGGGTCTAAAACGATTTACGATGTTTTAAGTTACACCGGGAAAACTTTGCGTAGAACATTTTTCACACATTTTATACAATAACAGAACAAATTTTGCTCATTAGTATTTCAGTATATGTATTTTCAAAATTGTTTTATTGTTATTTTATCGAGTTGCAGCAGCGCTGTTGACAAACAAAAATATATGCTATGGAGTAGACGTAATATTACAATTGGAAACCGTTGCAGAAATTGGGATTGCAGAATCATAGTTCGTGACAATTTTTAATACAACTGAAATGCCTTTTACAAGACTTAAAATTACTTAAAAAATGTTAATATTATTTACATTTATCACTTTTGAAGTGTTCACTGTCAATACTTGGTGGAATGGCATTATAATAAAAATAATAAAAGAGTTTAGTACTTTTCCACATAAAATTTATTTGATAAGGACCGGTTTCGCTCCTCACGAGAATTATCAACTGATAGGGAAAATAAATTAAACAGTGTTATTTATCACTTTTAGGGTGTTCACTGTCAATACTTGGTGGAAAGGCATTATATTAGTAAAAACACAATATTCCTTTGTACTTCATTCCACTTTATTTAATATGTCAGGACCGGTTTCGCTCATTACGAGCATCGTCAACTGATGCTCACATCGTCAACTGATGCTAATGAGCGAAACCGGTCCTGACATATTAAATAAAGTGGAATAAAGTACAAAGGAATATTGTGTTTTTACCAAGTGTTATTTATACAAGTTAAATTGAAATAAAAAGGTGTAAGCAATTACTAACAATTAAAAGGATTTACAAACGACATTATAATAACACAAAATTAAAATGCTTAACACTTATAACATACAATTAAAAAATCATAAATAAATATAAGTGGCAAATGATTAATCAATTATGAACACAATTAAAATTTGGGAAATTTTTAAACAAAATGAAACTCTACATTACAAGTTATTCACTTTAGTATAAATAGCACTGTTAAATTTATTTTCCTTATCAGTTGATAATGCTCGTGAGGAGCGAAACCAGTCCTGATCAAATCAATTTTAAGTGGGAAAAAGTACTAAAAAGCTTTTATTATTTTTATTTACATTTATCTCAAGAAAACTCAACTCTCTGTCCAAGATTTCTTGCCACTTTCCAATCTGTTTGCTCCCTCTCATGATATGCTAGTATTCTTAATATCCGCAATGAAAACCCTGTGGAAGGTAAACAGCACCTGACGGCCGCCCAAGACGCCGGAACCCAACCGCTCAGAAGAAGAGGCGAGTAAGTTTGAGGCTTCCGAAGGCATTCGCAGAACGTGCATCAGCCAGTACCAAAGTGTCTTCATGGCCGCTGACCCACCAGGGTGCTGTTAAATTCATTACTTAAGAGATATGCACAAAATTACACTTGAAATCGTACAAAAAATTGATTTGGAAAATTTGTAAATCCTTTTCATTGTTAGTAGTTGCTTACACCTTTTATTTCAATTTAACTAGTATAAATAGCACGCGATGAGCGAAACCGGTACTGATCAAATAAATTTTATGTGGAAGTTTTTTTAAATTTGAATCTGTGGGAGTGTACATAATTTGAACGATTCAAATTTAATATTGAAATTCCACCAAGCACCTTCAGTCGAAATCTTAAATTATATCAGAAGTTTTTTTTCTACGAGATTTGTTTGTTACTCAGTCGCTCAACCTCACTTTTTTCAAAGTGACTAGTAGGGAAAGAATGATAAGGTCAGAACAGGACTAGTGGTTAACTAATCGCTATCGCTACACCCAGTTATTAAAGGATCAGAAAGATGGGAGAAGAGGAAATAATGTAAATTGACATCTCAAACACCCAGTCTTCGATCACAGCTTTAAATTGCATAATTCTCAAATTCACTGTGATCTGACCGGGAATAAAACCTGCGTGATCGGTAGAGCAAGCTCTAACCAACTAGGCCACAGCAAGCGACATAATCATTAATATTAGCAAGAGAGATTTTTTAACATTATATTTATCTAGTTACCAAGATTGCGTGTAGCCATTAAAAATAATAATCGAATTGCAGACAATGCCAAGTATTTCAAATTTGTATAGACAATGCGACAAATTGGTTCATTGAACGCGAAATCAATTATTATCGGCCGTTGATTATTCATTGAATTTCACTATATAATTTACAATAGAATTGAGTGCTTTGAGGTATTTTTAAGCCGTGACCTTTCGCAGTATAGACTGTAGATAATGCAAGTGTCCTATGCACCTAAGTTGCATTGTATAGATATAGTAAGATGTATTGTACTGACAACTGAGTACTGACCAATCCAAAGAAACCAAAGCTCGATCCAAACATGAAAACGGGACGTAAAAAGAGCAATTTTTCTACAACAAATCATTTCCTAACTCCACCCTTCTTTCTTTACCAACCCCGAAGAGAGATACTGAGCGGCTAGTTTACAATGAATCTTCGTTTTCATAAAGTTTCGTTGAGATGCGTCATTAGAAGTCCATTTGTTTCACATTGAGAATAGTATTTTCTTTTGAATTATTGATTAATTTTTCAGAGTTTTACACAAAAGAGATTAGCTAGATCAGTTGATAGTGCTCGCGATAAACGAAACAGATCCTGTATGTAATGATTTCCACCAAGAATTGATAGTGAATGTTAAAAAAAGAGATTAATTAGATCAATGTTTATTAGCACTTTATTGCGTGTGCCTTAAAACTAATGATATTTAAAGTACTTTTAAGGTGTTCACTGTCAATACTTGGTAGAATGGCATTATAATAAAAATTAAAATAAATTTTTAGTACTTTTTCCACAAAAAAAATATTTGTGTTTTAATTGTATTTATTGAAGCACATATTTTATTTTTCTGTCTGTTTGACATTTGACGTTTGCTGCCGATTGCCTATGGTACGACGCACGGGCCACCTACTGTAAGTTAATTGTACTATAGCCTTCGCGCAAGTGCAAGCATACTTTGTCAAAACGAACTGTACGGCAGATATACAAACATTGATTTTTATATATAAAACATACTGTAAGTTAATTTTACTATGCCTATAACCTTTCCGGAAGTGAAAGCAAAAAGTGTGTCAAAGTTTTATTGCAATCGGATGAACAGTGTGGCAACGCACAAAGTGCTAACAAACAAAGATTAATTTTTAAATATTAGATAATATATATTTTATTTATTTTGATTGCACCGTTTTCGCATCTTTTATTGAGTGTGATTTTCCAAATTTAATAAACCCCCACAACGGAAGCTAAATATTATTTTTGGAAGCGGAAAGCTCCCAAAAATAATATGCATTTCGGTTTGATTATAATAAATCGAATTATTTATTTTAGTTGCAAAACTTTGCACCAAATCCGCCCACGCGTCTCGCGGTCTGACTGGAAAATCTTGCCTAGGTGGCGGAACGAGGTCAAGTCTGTGCCAGGCGCATTTTTACACGTGTGGGCACGTGGTTTTGTAAATGCGCGTTTTTCTTTTCAACTCAAAATAAGAGAAGATTGATGGAGAAAGATGATTGAAGTTCTTACTTGTACCTTTATGGGTTCTTTCATATTTTGAATGTGGGAATAGTAATCGAGTACAATAATTATTTTGACTGTATGCCATCTATAAATGCATGGTCTTATCTTTTGGAAAATCCTTCAGGATACTCAATGAGAGTTAGTCACTAAAAAAATCTTACTTTTTAACTATTTTTACAGGAGGGATGATGAAGTTTTGTGTGGGTTGATTCCTTTTACAAACACAGTTTATATTGTATGTACATGAAATATTATATCTGATTTTAAATATTTCAAATTATTTAAGGTCATAAATATAAATACATAAGATGAATGGTTATATTTTTTGCGTTTCAATGTTTTATGAATAATTACTTGAAATAATGAAATAATTGCATTTGGTAAATATGACTATAAAATCCTTCAAGACTTTGTAATTGAAAATACAATTTTTAGAAATTGTAGACAATATGATGGTCGCATGAGGAAAGTATTTTGATATGTTTTGATATGTTTCGCAGAATATATACATTTGTCTATATAAGTAATATTGAAAATAGTAACTTGCACAATTAGTAAACAAATTAAAAGCAGTTTATTAATAAAACATTTTAAAATTACGCTATTAAACCTAATATTGGACACGTGAAGCGAACCAAAATGCGTTAATTGACTATTTTCGAATGATTTGGGCTGATTGCCAGGTTGGTTGAGTGATTTACAAACTTATAGCAAAGTGTCGCATAATATTTGTACTTTATTAATGTCACCCGAAAATAAACTAAATATGTATATTGATATACAAACAATGGTAAATATTAATCGAAAATTGTAACTACGCATTTATGTGAAGAAAAATCTAGTTCTAAATTAATGCCAAGAATCGTTCTTTTTTATTTTCTTATACTATGTTGGGCAGACAGGTAGGAATTTTAATGTACGAATTAAATAAGAATGATCACGTTCTCTTTTTTTTCCTATTTTGTCTTTTTAACTTACAATATTGCATGGTTAAAAGATAGCCCCCGTGCAGCTCTGCATCGGGCCAAGAATATGAAGAGTAAATTTTCTTTCATAAACAAATCGTCATTGCCTTATGTTATATTGCATATAGCGTATTAAGAAAAAACAAAACATTTCTTTGTACTAGTTTCCATTTTTATTTATCAATATCAGGACCGGTTTCTTATGGCAAGCATTGTCAACTGCATAAAACATATATATCAACAGTGCTATTTATACAAAAAAAAGGTGTAACAAACCATCGGCATTGTAAATAATTAAAAAAAATCACAGTAGCAGTTATGCAGTTGACAATGCTCGCCATGAGCAAAACCGGTCCTGTTATTGATAAATAAAAATTGAAAATAAGTGCAAAAGAATATTGTGTTTCCACCAAGTATTATTGACAGTAAACACTCTGAAAGTGATACACACAACGGGTGGTGGTGGGGGCAATCAACAGTCAACTTGTATTGATATATTCGTCATGTTTTTCAATCCCAAACCGTACTTCGTACAACAGTGATGACACACGATTACAATTTATAGCGGGAACTTAAAAATAGATAGTCGGTATTATGTTACCGAAATATTTGATAGATTATACCTTTGTTGTGTTATGCAATACCGTAGCATTAGTGTAGTATCGTAATGTATTCATATGTGAGTGTGTAAATATCATACGTACAGGTGTGTGCCCGAAAATGAGTGGATGTGGATCTATTCCCCTCGACAATGGCCCCGAGCGAATATGTAATGCTTATAGCTATGGCCGCGTGGTGTGAGGTAGCCTTGCAATCGTCGTAGTAACTAACAAGCAATGCTTGTAGAAAATATAGTGAAAGCATATACAGTGGAACCTCTCATAACGAGTTTAATTCGTTCCAGAATCTTACTCGTTATGTGGAACACTCGTTATGCGAAACAATTTTTCCCATATAAAACAATGTGAAATACAATAATGCGTTCCATGCCGGAATTTTTTTTTAAATATTTTTAACGTGTATTCGAGTAAAATTACATACTTATAAATTGTTAAGGAGGGTAACAACCTGGAATGCGATTTCGATTTGCAAAAAACGATAAAAAATCGAACAGTTTCACATGCTTTCAGCTTTTTTCTTATTGCGCCAAAAAATTGTTTCTTTGCTACTTCCTCCTCCTCCACTAATAAACCCTCCTCCATAACTTCTTGCTGTGAAAAACAATGCAACTCCATAATCTTTTCGGTGGTTAGCTCTTGACTCTACTCTTTCACAAGCTCGGCAATATTTATATTAGAACTATTTTCATAATGTACGTTTCCATTATAATTTTTATAATTTTGGCCAAACACGACCTGGGTTTCGCCTCTCGGCATCTTCCGGTGCTATCCAGTGCGCGAATGCACTTCGTGTTCGCGGGTCGTGTTCGGCCAAAATTATAAAAATTATAATGAAAACGTACATTCTGAAAATAGTTCTAATATAAACATAAATTTCCATCAAGCACCTTCAGTCGAAATTCTAAATTATCTCGGCAATATTGTTGTTATCCACCTTTAGTCCCATGGTATTGGCCAAAGATGCAATCTCGCTGACTGTAGACTCCACAGGTACTGTTTCAAACCCCTCAAAATCACATTCGACAACGCTCCTTGGCAAAGCTTCTTCCAAGCTGAAGTGAGGGTTCTCTTGGTGACGCCTTCCCACGTCTTGTCAATCATCTTGAAGCAAGCAACGATGTGAAAGTGATCTTTCCAAAACTCTGCGTCACTCGTTATGCGAAATATCGTTCGTTAAGGGAGCCTTTTTTTACAATTTGTTTTTCTTAATAAAATAATAAAAGTTAGTAAAATAACACAATGTCTGAATTAATTGACATTAGTTGTCGAGTTTGTTCTTTGTTTCCAGAGCCTTCAAATGATTCGTACTTGAATCACGTATTGTAAATTGTTCTATAAAATATAATCTTCTATTATGGCGCATCACATAATGGTCAGTAATTTTCTTATTATGTACCGTAACTCAACTTGCAATCCAATACAACAAAATTGTTCCGCCTATATGACTTCTAAAGCCACTTGGATCATATTAGAATTATGAAATGGATACATTGGAGGTATTCCTATTATGTTTTAATCGTAAGGCGTAAAAGTAAATAGGGTAGAGTCACTTTTAGGATGTTCACTGTCAATACTTGGTGGAAAGGCATTATATTAAAAAAAGCACAATATTCTTTTGTACTTATTTCCACCATTATTTACCAATATCAAGACCGGTAAAACTCGCCTTGAGCGAAACCGGTCCAGATCTTAGAAAATAAAAGTAGAAATAACTACTAAAGAATATTGTTCACTTTTAGGGTGTTCACTGTCAATACTTGGTGGAAAGGCATTATATTAGTAAAAAAACAATAATCCTTTGTACTTCATTCCACTTTATTTAATATGTCAGGACCGGTTTCGCTCATTACGAGCATCGTCAACTGACGATGTTGACGATGCTCGTAATGAGCGAAACCGGTCCTGACATATTAAATAAAGTGGAATGAAGTACAAAGGATTATTGTTTTTTTTACTAAAGAATATTGTGTTATTCTTAACCGTAAATTATTCTTTATAACTGATAAAACATTGTTTTCATTATCATTAGAAGAACTGATTCCACAATTTGTGAAAACATCCGTCTTATCTTGAGTAGTTAAAAAAATAAGTAAATATTAAATGATTATTATTCTTCGTTATTTTTTTACAATGAACATTAAGATTTTGCAGATCTCTTTGGAATTTGAGAATACGTTCTACAGTTGGTTTAATTTTCGACACAAATTTTCTAAATCGCATTTTACTTGACAATGTCAATCGAAAGATGTGTGTATAGGCCAATTTTCTACATTATATTTCTCTTTATACCTTCTTTCGTTAATTTGCAAGACAAAATGATGGCACAAGCAATTTCAATCTCAACTCCTAGAACAATAAGAAATACAAACAATGATTATATTCTTTCTCTACTGTTGTCATATGAAATTTAGAGCCACATTCAATATCTGATTCAACATAAGGCCGCAGTAAAGAAAACGTTACCACCGGACCCGCCTTGCTTTCGACTGTCGAACACTCTCTTTTTCCAAACGCTTGCGTATAATTTTTTGATCAAAGTGAATATTTTGAGTAAGCCAAAAGGCCGCAGGTTCCCCTCCACTGCTCTACATTAATAAGATATAATAGTTTTTATTCTCCGGTGATATCAATTATCTGTATTTTGTTTTGGTGCAAAGTATCTGTCCAATGTGCAATGATTTATGTTTTACAGTTCCATAGTTCTTGTAGACCTCAAGCGACATTTTAGGAGCTGCTTCTATTGAACGTATTTACGGCCATTTATTGTCATTGACGATCGCATTATTCAAACAAAGCATGGCTGCCATTGCAGTCATGTGCTGTAAGTTGTCTCCAATTTACGACACGAGTACGAAATACAGGAAAACAAAATGGTTTTATAATTGTTCAATAATACTATACTTGCCATAGTTTCGTTGGTAACGTGTTGTGTAACAAATTGTGATGTGTTTCGCTTTTTTAAGAAACATCTTCAGACAGACTATCGTTAAGTTATTTAAGAATAAATTAAAACTTTGATTCTAATTCTTAACTTATAGTGTTACAAAATGAAGGTTGGGTTTTTTTATTTTCTACTAGACAAAAGAGTAAGTTTAAAATGCTGACCTTAATTATTTACTACAATAGATGAATAATTTTAACACTATTATCTATATATATAAAACAAAGTCGGGTTATTTACACCACGTATATCTCGAGAATTACTCCAAGGATTTCAATGATCTTTGCTTTATAAAATTCCTTTTTGCCTAGAATAGCAGAATAAGCATTAAAACATCGGAAAAATATCACGGAAAATAAATTATAAAGAAAACAAATATCTTCATACAGAATAAAAATTTTAAATGACGAATAGCTTCATCAAACGATAAAATGTCGTAAGCTGGTTTCAGAAAAATCCACCAGATCGCACTGTTTTCTATATTTGTTTGTTTTTGCTTTTTTTGCGTACTACTGACGTATAAAAAAAATTAAATTTAGAATATGGATTAGAATAAAAGAAATCGATGATATGAAATTAAAACGAAAGAAAATCGGATAATATTGAAGTAAGGTTATATTTATAATTAGGTATATAAATTTTTGACAACAATATTTTGCACGAACGTTGTTTTACTCTGAGATGACACGTTATTACACTTGGAACGCTATATCGAAGAAATTTTAACGTCAAAAGCAAAGCGTTGCGGTTCCTGATCACCCGAATGACTATTGATGCTCTTGGTCGCATTTACACAGTTCATCCGAAAAATGACGAATGTTTCTACTTGCATGTCAAGAGCTCAATTTGCTTGAAAATTATACTTATTGGGACATGCCAATCACTGAAGAAATTGTTTCTGAATCTCCATGTCAGATACGCACATTATTTTCTATCATTATTTTGACATGCTTCACATCGAATCCATGTGAGCTCTGGAACAAGTTCAAGGATGACATTTTACATCGAATTCGTGTCAGTTCAAGGAATCCCGATCTCGAGGTGAATGAAGAGATAAATAACCAGGCTTTGATTTAGATCGAAGACATGTGTTACCTCATGTGAGGCATTTTGTTAATCAAGTTAGGAATGCCAACTTTAAACTAAATCGAAACTAAATCTTCAATATCCATTTAAAAAAAAAACTTTTAGGAATTTATGTCTCATGTTCATCACCGTCGCTAAAATATATACTGAAATGTGAAAAGACGAATGAAAGTACATAAAATCAGAAGGTATGTAAAAAAAAATCAGTATACTTTTCATGTATATTATATTGTTATAGAATACTATCAAATCATTATTTTATTTTTGATCCCCATATACAGTCAATCCTGTTTTTATGTGGTTTTTTTATGCGATACCGAAGTAATGCGGTTTTTTAGAAATGCATTTTTTTAGATGTACCATATTTTACGATATAACTTGGCGAAGAAAGGTTTGATACCTTTAGCGAAAATTATATCGACGAATTACTTACAGATAAAGCTATAAGTGACGAAGATGTTCATAATTTAAATTTAATTATTGACAAAAAACCAGAAAACAATGACGAACTGAAAGAAATTCCAGTTTCTTCACTGCAAA
This sequence comes from Himalopsyche anomala, assembly GCA_031772345.1. NCBI lineage: Eukaryota > Metazoa > Arthropoda > Insecta > Trichoptera > Rhyacophilidae > Himalopsyche > Himalopsyche anomala. Next base: position 1,260,640 of record CM062828.1, read on the forward strand.
AATAATTGAAGAAGGTATCCAACTTTTCAGTAAATTAGAAGATCATTTCTTTCTAAATGATTCAAATTCTGATCGCGCATTCAAGTTTCAACGATAACTTTAAAATATATATATATGGGTATAACAAACTGCATAACCAATTAATTATCGAAAAAGAAAATCTGAACAAACTCTGATCACTAATTTCATTGTTAGAAAACAGCCATAGTTTTATGAAATTGATGCGCATACTATTTCTTCCGAAAAAGAGTGATTTAGAACCACATGCTTTAAAACACCCATAGAATTTTCATACAGTGATTATTTTTTAATATTTTTACGCCGTGGTTTTCCCCTTATTTTCATATACTTTGCGATTTAGTGTATATTTTAACTCGCTGTTTCAAAGTTATGCGGATTTTACAATTTAAGTAACGCACCCCAATTTTTGTATGGAAGTCAAGTTTTTTTATGCGATTTTTTTTGTTGCGATATTTCGTGGAACGCATCTACCGCATAAAAACAGGATTGAATGTATAACTGTTGGTATGTGTGGAACATTAAACAAAAAAATAATATTTTTTTTTCTAATGAAAGATAATCTCATAAATATAATATTGAAGATTTAGAAAATGTTGCGTTCTTTGTTATAATGAGAATTTATATCATTTGGTAATATAAAAAATATGAAAATTTAGAATGAACTTTCGTAAAATTATAAAAAAAGTATTATTTGAATAATTTTGAAAAGATCCCTGTCATTATGTTGGTGACATGCATAGAGAACAAATTTATCCTACCTAAATTTAATAGTCTTTGTTTGACAGTTACTGTCAAACAAAAGTAGTCGTTTGTCAACATTGTGAAGATGTAATTTTATTATTTAAAATACAGTGAAATAAAGAGGTATTAGCTATGCCAAGTATTTCTAAACCAATCAGTAAGAGTGCTCGGAATGGTTTTCTAAGAGTCTTTCAGTTCTGTGAACATGAAAAATCTGAAAAAAAAACAATAATTCCCTTCGGGTCGACATTTCGAATCATTTCGAACTGTCAATGGCGTCGTATTCCAAACATTTCGTGCCGCATGTCAATAGCTCAATTTGCTTGAAAACTAAACTCATTGGGACATGACAATCGCTGAAGCAATTGTTTCTGCGTCTCCAAGTCAGATACGCAAATTATTTGCTATCATTTTTTTGACATGCTTCCCATCGAATCCACGTGAATTGTGGAAAATGTACAAGGATGACATGTCCGAAGACACTTTACACCGAATTTGCGTCAGTTCAGGGAATCCCGATCTCGAGGTGAATGAGGAGATACATAACCAGGCGTTGCTTTTGATCGAAGATATGTGTTACCTCATGCGCTGCATGACGCGTCGCCAGATCGAGGAATGAACGACGCTTTCAATCGAGAATCGGAACGTAAACGTGAATATGATCGAGATGCATTGAACCAATCACTTCGAACGAATGTACCACTGTTGAACCCCCAACAGAAAGTGTACGATACTTTAATGAAGGCAATTGATGAGGGAAATGGTGGCTTATTTTTCCTCCGCATTGGAAACACTCAACCGAACTATGAAAGATCAGCGCAATGACTCAAATGTTTTGGAGGCGCAATGATTCTACTATCTGGCGATTTTCGCCAAACACTACCAGTTATTCCAAGATCGACCGCTGCCGATGAAATAAACGCTTGACTTAAAACATCGACTCTGTGGCGCTATGTTAAGAAACTTCAGCTAACGACAAACATGCGAGTCGCATTTCTAAACGACCATCTGCCGCAGATTTCTCCAAGCATTTGCTGACTATCTGTAACGGCCGTGTTCCTGTCGACGAATCGAAAGGATTGATTTCGTTTTTGCCGAATTTTTGAAATTTCGTCTCATCATTGCTAATCACAAACATCATAATTGGTTGAGTGAACGAGCAATTCTTGCAGCAAATAACAAAAATGTGGATCATTTCAACTTCACAATTCAAAATCAAATCGTTGGTCCACTGCATTCCTTTAAATCTATCGACTGTGCCACGTGAATAACATCATTTCAATGTAATTAAAATACTTTTCATTTTTAATTTTGCACATTTATTGAACTTAATTCATTTTGAGTATTCATTCAAACTGAATTTAACTCATTCAATAAATTAACACATTATTTATTGATTCTGAGGCGGTACGAAGTTCGTCGGGCCAGCTAGTTTTTAATAAAGCTATGATGATTTTCTCTTAAATGATCCGCAAATTCTTCAAAATTATTATTATTGAA
>CM062828.1:1263001-1423736 GCA_031772345.1 Himalopsyche anomala
GAAACATCGTACGTGACGTTTAATTCTTAGATATATGTTTTTGTCTGTTTATCCTTAATAAGAAGCTTGACAGTCTAAACATGTGAGACGATAGGTACCGCTCTGAAAATACCTTCAATAATTTTCAGTATATGAATTCTTCACATTTTTCAACATTTTCTGTTCCCTATATATGAATTAATTTTTAATCAGTATTGTAGTGTTGGTATTTTACTCCATCATTGGTTTCGGTAGAAAAGAAAAAACCCTACCTCCATCTTGTAATTTATGAGGTCAGAGTTAGAATTAAATTATAGTTTGTTTATAAATAGTCTTACGATAGTTTGTCTGAAGAGGCTTTTTAAAGAGTTGGAAAACTTGTCTCAAATTTGTTGCACAACCTGTCGAATAACGTAGTTATCATATTTTATTTAGAATAATAATAAACTTAGTTCGACATACAATAAAATAAACCATTACATGATTGAATACATTCCTAACAGTGGTAGATTAAGCACATGGGAGACCTCAGGCGCAATATAATTTAGAGGCCCTGTTTTTCGGATATCATAAAAACGATATAAAATTCCACGTTAATAAAAAAATATATTAAAATCTAAACAAAAAGTATTTGTAATATATAATATAAGCAATTTTTGAGAACCCTAAGATTTAAATGTCTCAAGCTCGCGTCTTATTCGCTTATGATCCCCAATGATCCCCAATGTGAAATCTGTAAAAAGCTATTTAAAACTAGCATAATTTAATTCAAAGTTTACGGATTAAATCTCTATTTACTAACTATTTTATGTCACCTAATTTATTGATTTAAAAAAAAGCTCTACAAAAACTTAAGATTTTAAGAAATAACGTTTGTTGTCATTATCAACTGAAGTAAAAAAAAATGACTTTATTTGTAAAAAAAATATTATTCTCAAATAAAGAAACACGCGTATCTCATTTATTTATATATTCATTATTCGTGCAACTGACACGTGTTGTAAATAATTATTACAAATGGGATATTGGGTTGACCATCACTCTTAGAAGTAATGTGGTCCACTAAATTAGTTACAGTGTGTATTGTTTATGCGCAGTTAGTGCGCTGAACGCTGTTCAAATTATAATTTATGCAACAGCAGAGGGGCACTATATGTGCCCTGTTATCTTTTTGATGAATTATTATTCTGCAGAACCACAAGCGAAAACTATTTACTTATGAGATTTCTTGTAAACGTATTATGGCAATCGAAGAAAAGGGAGAAGTAAACAAATTGTATACTACACAGTTATTATTGTATGTACATACACCCTACTCCTTTTTTACATGAAATATACGTTCAATTTTAGGGTGTTCACTGTTAATACTTGGTGGAAAGGCATAATATAAATATAAACATAATATTCCTTTGTACTTCATTCCATTTTATTTAATAGGTCAGGACCGGTTTCGCTCATTGCGTATGTTGTGTTTTTATGAATATACGTTCCACAAAATACTGTCTATAAAAAAAACACGTAAAAAGTGATAAAAAATAACAAAAGACCGTGTTATTTGAAAAATGACCAACATTGTGGTTTAGGAAATCGTGTAGAAAAATGTAATAATGAAGACTCGATAAGTAAATTTATGTATTTTCACCAAAAACAAATAATACTACTACTATTCAACGCTACTTAATTATATACGGGGACTTTTATGAGGGACTGGACATACATCGCTTTCATCGCTAGAAATGTCTGACACGTATAATGTGATATTATTGTGTTGTATTGTTAAATTTCTTGATATTAAGAAATCCGTTTTGTGCTTCTGGGAATCGTGTTTTAAAAAAAACAATTTGTTTAAAAATAGGGAACAAATAAAATGGTCAGAATAAAAATATTATAATGTCAGAATATTGTATAACAATTTTTGTTAGGTTAAGTTAGGTTTTTTTTTAATTTCATTTAAATTATGACTATTTATTCTGACCATTTAACATAAATTTTGACCGAAAAATACGAGCCTTAAAAATATAGTATTCATTATTTTTAGTGTACCGTGCTATTTCAAAATCGTGTAAAAATAATGCTGCGTGTATTGGTGATAGAAACACGACTCTTCGTAGTTCTCAATAAAAAAGACTTCTGATTGCTAAAGGATTATGGGTAATATGATAATTATGCAAAGTCTTCCAGTCAATCAAATGAAAAGATTATACGAAATTAATTGGAAAAGGTTGACGGCACTTTTGATGGAATATACTTGTAGACATAATGACGTTAATATAAAGTGATTAGCGTATTAGTTAAGGATAAGTGATGTGAGCATTAATTTTTTTTAAATGTGACGTTTTTTAATTTGAATTTAGCACTTTTGGAGCAAATAAAAAACTGACCTTTTGCTCATTTGAAACTATTTATGATATTTAAAGAGAAGGGTGTACAATATAAAAAAAGAATATGAAGCTTTTAAAATACATAGAATAAAAATATAAAAATGATTACTATTTGGTGTGACTCAACGCAGGAATATAGATCAACGTTTTCCGTTTTATAAACAAAATATTCTGTAATTTGTTTATCAAAATCACATTCTATTCGCCTCTAGATTTGTATTTTTATAATCCATGTCCGCTCCCATTGTGGAGCATATGACCTCTTAATGGAGGTATCTCAAACAGAGCAAGCTCTTACCAACTAGGCCACAGCAGGCGACGAATGTGTATAGCCATACCTAAAATAGGGAGCCGGTAAATTGCTCGAATACTATTGCTCAAATGCAATTGCTCGAATGTAGAACTCCTCGAATTACAAATTGCTCGAAATGCATGTTGCTTGACATGCAATTGCTCGAATATCAATTGCTCGAATTGCTTGGTTATTTGAACGGTTTTAATACAGTTTAGTGTTCATTACATACAAGTTGATCACTTAGCATTTTATTACACAGTATATACTCTTAGTTTGTAAGCCGAACTTTGTATCAAATTGTACATTATTGCGGTACTATTTATCATTGCCTCTAGAATTATTATTTTTTAGATAGACATTTAAATAGGGTAAAATATCAAGGTATTTCAGTTCTACAGTTTTTTAAAAAGTTAAAGGTTGATAGCTATTTCTATGCTTTAAACGTACATTTACTCAGAGTAAATGTACGTTTAAAGCATAGTTTGAATTACTAGCATGAACTTTTCAAGTGATATCTGAACTTGTATTTTGTAACATTTTTATGATACATACTTTTCAACGCTAGATTTCAAGTACTTATTATGTAACGAGCTCTCTACACTACACTTATATATCGAAGAGAAGATAACTAAGTTTATTTAATAGCTTTCCTTTGATTATTACCTCTCGGCGAAAGACTCATTAGATAAGTTGTCCACATTTTACACGCTTGCATGCCGAGTTTAAATACAAAATGAGGACACTTTGAAATCACGACCAAAGTGGCTGACTGTGACTAGAAAAACATTGCGGTAGTGTTTAGAAATATGTCGAAAAATATCAAGAATAACCGTAAGTAAAAAAAAAAAAGAATTAACATATTTAACGAGGTAAAAATGTCATATATTATTAATTTTACAATCTTCCGTAAAAGTTAACGGGGAATATAATATGTACATAAAATTCAATAGAATATTTATCAAAAGTAAATTTTTTCGTAAGTGGCATTCCGAGTATACAATTACTTCATTTTTTCCGTTGCATAATTTCACGTTTTTAGGAACAATTCGCATATTAAATGCAGCGATTTCATTGTTTCTAGAAAATTGTCATGTCGTGAGCACGCATTTTCATGTGTTTGGAATATTGTTGTTTTATGAGAAAAACATTAATCGTGCGAGGAAATTCGTTTTAATGACGTATTAAAAGACGTGAGGTAAACATTTGTATATTGCGTTATATCATGTTTTGCAAATGGCTTTACAATATGTCTAACTAGGCAGCAACGGAGAGTCTTTTATGCATGTGTTGATAATTTCCAGGCCTGTGAAGACCTGAATAAATAAAACGATACCGACTCCAATTTTGAATTGAAACACTATTCTGATTCCAACTCTGTCTCTGAATTCGGGTTAAAATAATTCTAAAAAATATATTATTTTAATAAAACAAAATATTCCTTTGTACTTCATTCCACTTTATTTAATAGGTCAGGACCGGTTTCGCTCATTGCGAGCATTGTCAACTGATAAGAAATATAATTTAACAATGCTATTTATACAAAAATGAAAAGTTGTAAACAACAATTGGAATTGAAAAGAAATTACCAATTACATTATAAGTGATTCTAAAATAACACAAAATTAAAATGTTTAACACATCTAACATATAATTAAAATAAAAATAATAAAACATTTTTAATACTTTTTCCACGATACTTAGGCGCACAGATACGGCGATACTCATCAAAGAGTTATTTTTTTAAATTAAGTTTTTTTATTTATTTTTAAATATTATTTAATAGCACTAGTGTAGAAAAAATAAGCAGAATGAACCAAATAATCGGTTGCTAGTAAAGTTACGTGTTTTATAAATTTATTTAAAATATATACAGTTTTTACGTCGTTCTTTACAACTAATCCATATTATATCGACCGTGGAAGCGAGAAAAGCGAAAGCTAGGAAAATCCTTTTTTTCAGTATTTTTTCTTGGTTTAAATTTTCACAAGCTCATGTTTTTTCAAACTTAAAAGCTGAATTTAGATACTAATTCAGCATTCGTAGCTTACATTATTTTGATAGAACGTGTATCAAGTTGTATACATTGTGATTATCGAAAAAAACCTGTTTTGAAAAAACTGTGGGTTACGTCTTTTTTCCTTCCCACAGTCGATATGTAGTGTACATTTCATATATATCTTTTTCTTGTTCTGATAATTGGTAATGTAATATTACATTCTAATTGTACTATCTGAAAGTTTAGATTCCTGCATGTAATATGTTATGTTTTTGCTGCAGCAGACCACTGCAAGTTGCGGTAGTCAGATAGACCTACTAAGTAGTATCAGTTAGTACTTAATAACAGAGTGAAAAAAATAATCATCCACCTCAGCCACGACTGACTGATCACAAATCGGATACTTCCTTCGGATTTGCGGTCTGTCGAACGGCCACACCACACGAAACCCCCTGTATCAGGTGTAATGCAGCTGGGCAGAGATTCTAAAAGTATTTTACTCATACAAAAAAAATATACATTAAAACCCCCATTTACATTAAAGTCGGGACCGTGTAATTGGGAGAAGTGTAATTGGAGGTGTGAATCTCATACAAAATTAGGGATATGGTTTTTACGCGAAAAGTGAAAAAATAAGATTTCTCTTAAGTCTTGCAAAAAATAAAAATATGGATGAAATATTTAGTTACTAAGTGATAAAATGCAAAGTGCTCCAACATACAACACATAGAGAGTCGCCCGGCTATGCGTGTATGGCCTGGCACGTTTTAAATACATCGAAGCTAGCCAACATTTGACTGTATGCACCGCACAGACGACCGTCTCGTAGCAACGAAAATGGAATGCCGTTCAATTGGGGGATTTGCGGCGAATATTTCAAGCCAGCGTGTAATTCGGGGTAGTGTAATTGGGGTTTCCACTGTATTCAACTTTTAAAAAAAAATCCATGTCCGCTTCTAATGTTTCTTCTAACTGTTTATTACTCAGTTGCTCAACCTCTCTTTTCCGAAGAGAGTAGTTGGGATTGAAGGACAAGGCTAGGGCAGAACTATTGATTAACAAATCGCTCTCGCTACGCCTGGTTATTGAAGAATCGGAAGAGTGGGAGGGAATATTTAGACAACACAAACACCTATGCCTTCGAACAGAAATCGACACATCGATTGAAAAAATACTGTTCGTTCTGGGACACGAACCCGTGAGGTTCGCGCGGTAGTCAACAATGGTTTTCCGCTGCGCCATAGGACTCAACTTAACAATTATGCTGTGCTTAATTCTAAGGGGGTTTTAATTGTCAGTTATAGTCAAATTCTAATGAAAGGTATTTGGACGTATAATTGTAAAAATAAGATACACTCTGGTTATACGTTATGTTTTTTTTTTTTTTTTTTAATATTTGGCATTGGAGCTAATGCCGATTCGTCAAATATTTAAAGTTGAAACATCAAACGAGATAAGCTCGATAAGACTGTTTTTTGTAAGCCACTCGAGGAGAATATTTGACATCACTAAAATCCACATCCAAGTAAGGTCTCAAAGTTAAATAGAAAAAATTGACGCTGACTTGAACCCAGACCCACCTGATCTGCAGAGCAAGAACCAACTAGACCACAGTGGGAGACAATTATGGTTTAATAAGTGAAATGCTTTTTCTTAGGGCGAAGGTAGCCTGCGTGAAATTGCGACATCGTCAGTGCATTTTTAGCGATAAACATCGTTAAAATAATTTTAATCTTAGTACTTACTAAATTTTCATTTAAGTTAATATCGCTCTCTCTAATTCACGGTATAAATATAAAGTATACGATATCCGTATACCCTCTGCAAAGTTTACGACTTCAGCACTGCATGTAGTTAATACTAAATTAAAATTAATAACATTATTAGTCCACTGATTGTGTAATAAGATGTTTAACATGTTACGCTTCTCATATTTATCGCTAGATTTTGATTCAGTGTGGACTAAAAAGAAAAATATGTTTTAAAGAAAATTAAATCCTAACTTAGTTAACGTTTGAGAAATGCTGATAAACGAAAGATGCATGGTTAATGGTTTGCTGCATTATGGAATATTTTCTGATATTAAATTATAATTTCTATACAACTATACCTTCGTAGATTACGTGATGGTGTTTAAATGGTTTTTTATAATATAAAAAACATAATTTTTGTATTATTTTTTCATTTGTGGTGAAATTATATTGAAATACTTTAGGAAAGAAAGATTGTTATGAAAAAAGTGAAAATAAATCAGCTTCTGTAGTCAGGTGATATCTCTGATGATGAAAAGTCTCTGTGTTCCGCTTTTTGATTAGTTATAATGACAAGATTTCGAGTTAAATAATTTGGTTTTGAACATTTTGCCACCCTTGTTTTAAAAACACGAGGAGTCAAAAAATGTCATTTTACTATTTATACCGTCTTATGTTATGGTGATTCTTTTTTGAAATGCAATACTTTTATTATTTGCGATGACACTTTAGTACCCTCGGTATGACTAAATATTTATTTATATTTTACCCAGCACAGTTATGTGACCAAAGATGTACACTGTTATTTAGATGTACTGCTATAGTCAACTGTCAAGATCCTTTATTCAGCCACTAATTCATTTCGGGTCCTATGGCGCAACGGTTAGCGTCGTTGGCTTCCGTACCGGACCTCACGAGCTCGAGTCCCAGTACGAACAGCATTTTTTCGATCGATTTATCGATTTCTGTACGAAGGCATGGGTGTTTGTGATGTCTAAATATTCCCTCCCACCCTTCCGATACTTCAATAACTTGGCGTAAGGAGAACGATTAGGTAATTAATTCTGCCTTAACCTTGTTTTTTTATCAATACTATTATCTTTGGAAAAAAGAGGTTGAGCGACTAATTAACAAACAGTTCTCGTAGAAAAACTTCTGTTAATTAAGATACTTCCACTAGTAGACCATATTGTCCACATTGGAAGCGGACATGGATAAAAATAAATCAACACGTTAGAAATTCTTCGACAAGATATATAATGATATATTTAATCTTTCCGTATTACTAATATAATTTAATGACTTTCAAATACAATTTGGTGTCGAGTGACTGCTATAATTTTCGTTTAGTTGATTGGAAATGATTTAATTATATTTGGCTCGTTGGTATTTTACCAACACAGACGTCAGGATTAGCACTCTGACTAGCGACAGATCGTGCAGTATGGATTGTATACCTTGGTCTGTGGAAGGATCATAGTGAAAAAAATAATATTCAGAGAAAGTGTGAAAGCTTTTATACCACTGGTCAACCGAAGATTGCTACTACTGATAATATTTTATTATATCTGTGCATAAAATACACGTTTTTCCGTGATAAAGAGGAAAAGAAGGATTGATCCAACACTGCTATCACTAACCTAATATGCTAATCTTTTTTAAAAATGAAAACGTTTACGGGAATTAATTGGCCTTGTGGAATGTACTCATAATTAAATATATATAATATTATATACATGTGATACGTCACTGTAATGTTAATTCACTCTATGAATTGAAGCAAATTTGACTATACGAATGACCGCGATTTAGTACAAATGTGATTTGTTGTTTGAACGTGGTTGTTACATTACCGTAAATGCCTAAATCAACAAATTGCAAATAATCATTTTTAGGGTGTTCACTGCCAATACTTGGTGGAAAGGCATTATATTAATAAAAACACAATATTCCTTTGTACTTTATTCCTCTTTATTTAAAAGGTCAGAACTGGTTTCGGTCATTGTGAGCATTGATAATTTTTTAATTATATGTTAGAAATTTAAATTTTGTGTAATTATAGAGTCAATTAAACTGTAATTTGTAAATTCTTTTCAATACCAATTTATGTTTACACCTGTTTATTTTTATATAAATAGCACTGTTTATATGTTTCTTTTATCAGTTGAAAATACTCGCAATGAGCGAAACCGGTCCTGACTTTTCAAATAAAGTGGAATAAAAGTACAAAGGAATTAAATTTGAATCATTCAAATTATGTAGATTCTCACAGATTTTGTGACTAATTTTGAAATTCCACCAAGCACCTTCAGCCGGAATCTTAAATTTTACTAAGGAATATTGTGTTTTTATTAATGAATTGCATATTACATTGTAAAGATGGCGAAAATCTTTTGTAGTGTACCGGATATAATATGTTTGATAATTAATTGCATTGCCCAATAAAGCAGTAACAAATTTGTAGCACAGCTGCCCACTTTACATATTTAACTAGGTACCAAAAAGTATAAAACTACTTCCGATGTAGTATTTACTTCGCGCTCCTGAGTGTTAAGCGGTTAAGTGGGTCCCCGATTGTTTGTTTATCTTCGGTAATATAAAACTTTTAACTGTATCACGTCATTAATCGTTTATTAGTTTTTGTGGGTGGAGGATTTGTAGGCATACTAAAAAAGGCATTTAAAGGGTTATTTATTCACTTACGTTAGACTATCTACGTAAGAGTACTCGTTAACGTATTTTATATTATTTTTTCAAATTTTTTTTTTGCTTTCCCGCATTAATTTAATATTTCGACTGAAGGTGGTTGGTGGAATTTCAATATTCAATTTGAACCGTTCAAATTAACTCGATGATACATTTATTTCTTATATAAACACGAAACATTCATTTCTTAGCGTCAGTTCAAGTTCATCCGTGCGCTTAAACGCCTGAAGATGCCGAAAAGCGAAACCCGGCTCGTTAGTGACAAAATCTGTGTGAATGTACATAATTTGAACGATTCAAATTTAATATTAAAATTTCACCAAGCACCTTCAGTCGAAATCTTAAATTATATCAATATTGCTAGTACAGCGAGATTGGCTGAACTCTATAGTAAATTAGTGTTGAAGTTTCGTGTTGTTAGTCAAATCTTTTTCGCTAGCAATGGCTTTAAACTCAATGACACATTTATTTCTTATATAAACACGAAACATTCATTTACTAAGCGTCAGTTTATGTTAATCCGTATACGTTAACACATGAAGATGTCGAAAGGCGAAAGCCGGCTCGTTAGTGACAAAATCTGTGTGAATGTACATAATTTGAACGATTCAAATTTTCCCGTATTGTAATAACTGTCTGATGTTTTCAAAAGCAATCAATTTTTATTCTCCGCATTTCTTCATATCTTGATTTAATGATGATTTAAAGGCTTCCAAAAACAAGCCTCAAAAATTGCATTTTTTTTATTTAAATATATTTTTTAGAAATTGATAGATCAAACGAGATAAAGCTGAGAAGAGTTGACATTAAAAAATCATCTGTTTTTTAGATCTATAATTTAAATTTAAAAAAATCTAAATTTGACATCGACCTTACCGGGCATAAACCTAGACCTACCTTATCGTAATCAACAGAGTAAAGCTGTTACCAACACACCACAGCGGACGATTTGTCTTTAGAAAGTCTGCGTTATATCAAGTTTTTGCAGTATCAAAAGTTTGATCTGTTGTCTATACCTATGAGATATCCTCAAATAGAACACTGATCTTTCTTTTCTTTTAAGTTTGCGAAATAAAACGTTTGAAATATTTTCTCCGATGTCTAGGGTAAAAACGTTTTCTTACTTCTTACAGCAAACTATACCACGCTATCATTTTGGAGCGTAAATTACTTGAATATATTGAATAATAAAGCTTTCGATGATAAAGGCATATGAAAGCTTCAGCATAAAAGACATATTTAAATACTAAATTTCCAAGAATCCGATCTCTTAAATTGTATAATGTTTTCAAGAGTCATTCAAAAATCAAGAGATATAATTTATGTTTAATTTAAGATTTTGACTGAAGGTGCTTAGTAGAACTTTGCATTGTTAAATATTATATATTAATAAATTTAATTAAGGGATAGTTTAAATACATTGAGCAGTATTTGTTATGAGTTCCAAAATGACTAAGTTAAAAATATACGAGGTTAAGAACAACTCATATATAATATATATAGCTTTATGTTGACCTTTGCTGGGCCAGGGCGATCACTCTAAAGTTTTACACAAAGTGATCATAATAATAAAAGATTTTTTTAAATACCGAAACGGCATACTAAGATCTTTATTTGTATGATCATTTTTCGTGGTTAAATACCATGCCGATGTTTATGTTGAGTCTTTATAACCTCTCGAGACTAAACAAAAGCAAATGAAGTCGGTTTTCGGTTGACTTATATTTCGTCTCTTAACCTGTTCTGTGACGTGCGTTATTAATATGGCCGTGCATGGAGGGCCGTGATTTTCTTTCAAAAAATAAAACCTTATAAATATGTACTTTTTGGAAATATAATAATAGTACATCACAAACCATATAAATACACGATGGGTATTTTTCGCCATCATTTATTCAAAAATGTTTCAAAAACGGAAATTACCGCCACGTTAGCAAAGCCCTGCTAGCAACAAATTTGAACGCAACAAAAAAGCTTTTTTTTTTAAATCGATGTATTATAGATTACAAAACAATATATTTAAAGTTTGAGTATCACAATATGATTCCAAGAGATGTTACTATATGCATGACATTTTTTGAATTACTAAATAAGGTTCTTTTGGTTTTTTAACCACGTCTCAAGTACTGCGTGTAAACACTCGCATTTTGTATAGCCGGCCCTACGAGCACGAAATTGTATGGCGTGTAAACACGTCCGTGGCAGAGAACCGGTTAATTAATTAGATTTTTGTATCAGTTTTCAGAACTAGAATACACCATACAGTATCTTACTTTCTTGTGTAGAATCGCTTAATTTATGTTTTATGTTTGAAATAAATTGGTATGTAAATCGTTTTTTTTTTGCATTAAAACGATGAGTAACTCTGTACTCATTCATTTGATATACACATTAATACCTTACTTGAGTGTATACATAATCGTTTATATATGCTAAATCTATGATTTTAATTTTTTTCCTTATTATTAACCTACTGACCAAATGTGGAACCTGCGAAGTTGACAGTTTTACTTGTAAAAACATTGATGTGACTTTTTTTACTTGCCATATTAATTTTTTGGGTAAAGTTGTATTCTAATTAAGTAACGAATTGATTAAGATTCAGCTGTAAGCTTTGAATCAGGTAAATGATTAACAAAAATCCTGAACGATTACTTATAATTGGTGTGCAGTATAAAAGTGTTTTCATGTGATATTAAACTTGTAGAGTTTTTACGTGACAGTTTCGTGAACATTCATTTTATATTTTTAGGGAATTGGTAAAAACAGTAATCTTCTTTTCGGTATTGTAGCCTTTTATACCTAATTTTTAACACCCAGCAATGTTGCTATTTTTCAACATCAAATATCCAATAAATAACACTTAGGAAATGGTTTCCATATTTTAGAAATAACACATCAGGGCAGTCACATTTTCAATTGTTCATTCAGTCTATTGAAAATTTCAAAAAAGCTTTAAAATTAAATGATAACTTAAACACTTTTAAGGTGTTCACTGTCAATACTTGGTGGAATGGCATTATAATAAAAATAATAAAAGATTTTTAGTACTTTTTTCACTTGAAATTTATTTGATCAGGACCGGTATCGCTCCTCACGAGCATTATCAAATGAGCGAAACCGGTCCTGATCAAATAAATTTTAAGTGGAAAAAGTACTAAAAATCTTTTATTATTTTTATTTTTATGATAACTTAAACGATAAAGTAATAATAAGCTTTGTCAAAAATAGTGACAGTATAATAATTCGCAGAAATCTCAGATTATTACATACAATCATGTGATAAACATTCAGTTTTACAGTTGAGTATTAATAGACAGTTGCAAACCAAACTGATTATAAAAAAAATTAACTGTATTTAGTGTGAAAATTATGTATAATAATTATTGCAGATTACTCAGGATTTGCGTACTGCAGTCGAAATAGTCTAAACGAAATGTCTTGAAATCTTTCTCAGTTGTAATTCTAATAATGTAGGTTTATAGTTATATCAATCGTAACGCATTTATCACATTGTTTGAAATGAATAATTGATTTTCTAATATGTATAATATGCATTAGACAACATTCTTTGTTTTGCATGACAATCATTATGCACCGAATTAATCACGGTTGCAAACCAGCAGCGGCATTGTTTAAATTTTCGTTTTCATTTAAAACTGTTACATTACGACTGGCATTGAAGTGAGTTTAACAAATCCACTAATTAATATTCATGAGCTGTCAAACAGAAAATAGCGCTCCTATTCGTAGTTGTAAAACTCGGCACACACAAGCGGTTACGTTCGAAGGTAAACCTGGCATCCGCTTCACCTCAGACTGACAGTTTTCCCTCCGTCAATTGCTTAGACTAAATTAGAGTCGGCATTACTAGCTTGAAACGGTGATATAAAATACGGTAGAATTTAATTTAAATTGCGTTCAATTATTTTCGAAATAGCTTAGTAGAATTAAATTAAAATTTTAATTACATTTTTTCGATATATATTTCGGACCATTGTCGAAACCAAACAGACAATTCCTACTGTCAACAGTTAAAAATAAATAAAACAATATTTTCTCAATAAATTATTTAACGTATTTTTTAAAAATGATATTATTTGGTTGCTTAAAGTTACATAGATTTGGTAAATTTCATTTAAAAAGTAGCTAAAAAATGTATCAATTCCTAGAAAGTTTTTTAGAAAATATAATAATGTTTATTTGAGCATTTAAATAACAATTTTTTATCAGCAAAGTTATGCTTCAATTTTCTATCTGTGATAATATAATTCGTAAATTTAAATAAATTGTATAAAAAACATACAATATTTTACACAAAGCTTATGTGAATGTCAAACGAAATCATTGGTTTGGCGTAGCTTACAAAATAAGTATCTAAAATTCTAAAATTGATTTTGCTATTTCATCCTAAGATGTAAAATAGGTGTCAGTCGGGCTAAACTTCATTGTGTTTAAAAGTCATTAAAAGGTTAAAAAATCATACCACATCTTGCACATGAGTCGTATAGTATCAAAAGTAGAACTATCCATATTTCGAAGTTGCGAGAAAAACATGAAAAACGTATTCTTGGCTTTTTGAGTTTAACAATTTAAACTCAATTTTAAACATAGCTCATCAACGATTGTAACTTAAAATTTGTATGGGACATCACTTAAAGTAACTCTGTGATTGGTCGAAATCCTGATTTACCAAAATGTTCTACTTTTGTTTCCAAAGTCGTGGACAGTTCTGCTTTTGATAGCAAGCATCATTTTCTTTTGCGTTTTTGTACCACATTTATTTGATTTTTAAGCATTTTTTTTAATTTCTAGCCATACACTATAACCAGCAGAATAATGTGACAGCATTAGCTTAATTTCGACATATATGGGATAGTTCTGCTTTTGATACCAGACGACTCATATATTGTATTTTTATGTGATTTTTAAAACTTAAACTGTCGTATCTTAGAATGGTAGTTGTAGGTCTAAACGTTGCTAATGTTGCATGTTGAAATTTCCACGTGCCATATGTTATAAATGATGAAATTTCCGATATAGCTGCTATGGTTAGTGTAACCATGCGGCCGCGCGTTATTTTCCGGTCAGCGGATAATCCTGCACTTTTTTTTTTTATCTGGGACAGCATGTCAGGTTGTTTTTAAGCTTGTTGCCTGTGTCAAAAAATGTAAAGGATACGCCGAAATTTTGATGGATTCGTTGCTACTTTGTATAAAGATTAGATTATTTTGTCAGGAAACCAAAAATGTAACTTGACATTTTTAAAATCGTTTAATAACATTTATTTTTTAACTAATGAATTTGGAAGCTCGTACTTCGTATAGCCTTCGGATTAAGGTTGATTATTCAATAAAATAAGTTGTTGAGTTAAACTCATTTTTTGATTAAATAGTCAAATAAATTCAGCTAATAGTAAGTATTACTATTATATCGTAGCTATGATACGCACCGATTTTCTTTTATACACTGTTTTGAAGTAACACGGTCCACTAAAAATAACAAATGCTATACTTTTACACGAATTATTTGATCTATCACCATTTTTTACCATTTCTGCTCCCAATGTGGAACATATGGACTCCTAATGGAGTTTAACTAAAAATAAGTGTTTCTACGAGAACTGCTTGTTACTCAGTTGCTCAACCTATTTTTTTACAAAGAGAGTAGGGATAGAAAGATAGAGCTAGGACAAGACTAGTGGTAAACTAATCGCTCTCGATATGCCCCGTTCAAAAGATAGAATGGTTGGGAGCGGAGGGGATTTAAGACATCACATACATCCATGCCTTCGAACAGAATTTTATAAATCGATTGAAGAATCAATTTATAAAACTGTCCGTACTGGGATTCGAACCCGTGACCTCCGTAACCGATGCCAACGACGTTGACCACTCAACCACACAGGCGGGAAATCACTATTTTTAGAAACAAAAAATAACATTTTTCCGAATGACAAGAAATTCACCAACACAGGACAATAATAACAACCAAAAGTCTTCATTAGATTCTAACCCATTAGACGTGTTAACATATAGAGATAAAAGTGATTTGCGTCTTGTCCCTCATAAACGTGCTTGTATTTTATCAAGTAGCGAATAATTCATGAATAGTATTATTTTTTCCTTAAATAAAATACATTTGTAAGAATTTTCATGTTGGGTTTTCACTATTATCCTTTTTAAACGATTTATTATTTTACAATGTTTTTATTTTTTCAAATTTAAATTTGGAGAAGCAAACATTAATTTTTATATGTATTTTACTTACTTATTTTTACATGGCGTTTAGTGAAACGCATCTCCCGTGTAAAAAAGGGGGAACTAAAATTTAAGATCAATAATTCAATTAACATAAAAATTAAAACAAACATATCAATTGTATTCAAAATGGATTATATGTTATTTTACATTAATCTATGGTGACCCTACTCCCGATATCAAATTCGATTATAGCTATTTTTATCGAATATGACGTGCTTCCAAACTAGCATCTGTTGTTGATTTCCCCGTGTAAATAAACAAACGTATGATTTGTATGCAATAAATGTCATTTGGGCCATGCCTTTGATTACGAAATCGGCATAGTGTAAACAAGTGTAGGTTTAACTTTCGCCAGATAAAATAAACATCCTTTATTGCTATGCGTTTTTATAATGCCGAATGAATAATTGTATACAATTGTGAAATAAGCCAACTGGAATTTTTTCTGCGCACTTCTGATAGCTTGAACGGCTCATGGGTAATTTTGCTGTGGTTTTATTTGTTTTCTTCTGAGACGTTACGGAATCAATACCAGTTATGGTTTTTGATTTTTCCCTTCTTATCTACTTTTATATGTGCTTTCTTTATAGTAATATCTAAAAAAATCCCATATTAAGAAAAAAAAACAATATTCCTTTGTACTAATTTCCACTTTAACTTACCAAGATCAGGACCGGTTTCGCTAATGTCGAGTAAAATCAACTGTTAAGAAAAAGTGTTCGAACAGAATTTTTTCGATTGATTTATTTATTTCTGATCGAAGGCATGGGTGTTTGTGATGTCTTAATTTCCCTCCCACGGTTACTATCCTATTACTGGGCGTAGCGAGAGTGATTAATCAATCACTAGTCCTGTCCTAGCCTCTATCTCAACAACTTTTTTCGGAAAAGAGAGATTGAGCGACTGAGTAACAAGCAGTTCTCGTATAAAACACTTATGTTAAGATAACTTCATTAGAAGGTTTTTTGCTCCATATTAAGAGCGGACATAGATATATATTAAAAAAAAAAACTCGAACCCGTGACCGCCGTGTTCTAAGTCAGTAACGTTGACACTCGACCACGCAGCCGGTAGCCGCATATACCGACTACGTTCATTTCTAGCAGAGCTATTCTCATATTATCTTAATCTTAAAAATGTGTTTTATTTTTGTAAATATTATGCCTTTCTGTGATTTGAAATTCGATTTTTATTCACGAGGCTTAACAAATTTCTATGAATTAAAATCGATATCTTCATTATTACAGCCAGGCGTACGCCGACACGTTCCTTTTGAAAATTGATTGTGATACAGAGCTTTTGATTGCAATTGTTGGCGCTCTGCCACGGTGGCACGGTAGTCGATTATTAAACGGCCGCGCAGGCGATTTGAAAAGTGTCTGATTGTAATTATCAATCTGTGTTCGGGATTAGCGCGCCATTTTGATGAATTCGAAATTCGAATTCGACGTCGCGGCCGCTCGGAATCATTCGGTCGAGGGCGTTTTGATTACAGAGCCGGCCCCGGACAAAGGGGCGCCGCCGACTAATTTCGATTCGGTCAGGTCTAATGAGAGTTTTAACGCTCCGGTGCAGCCCAGCCCGAGCGTTGCCGTCTTTGAGCGGCTGATTACAAAATTACATGTAGTGTTTATTGGAAACAAAAGATCTGTCTCGGATGGCAATCAACTGGAAAAACGTTCAGACAACCTGTATTGCCGAATATAATTAAGCCTCAATTTTCAATTAATTGAAATAAAAAAAAAACAATTTGATACACAATTTGAAAAAATCAATATAATAAATAATACAAATATCGCTTTTCAATCGGTCTCATCATTTTACATTTTTTTAGAACCGTGTTCACTCTTTATTGTGGTGCTGGTATGGTTCTCAGAGTACTGCAATACATATACACTTTACGAGAACTGGTTGTTAAACCATCGCTCATTGTCTTTTTTCAATATGAAAGTGACTAGAAAAGCGCTAGTAACAAACTAATTGCTATACATACTTCCGGTTTTTGTTCACTTTAAAGATCGTAGACTTGATCTCATGGCCAATAGTGCGAGTGGTCATTTTTTTTTAATAATGTAGATTTAATACATACATACATGTTTAAAATTAATAGTCCCACTAAGGGTTGTAAGTTAACAACTTCAAATAATTAATTCTATTTTAACACTAACTTTATTTCAATATTATTTTTAATCGTTTAATGTGTTTTAAGAAAATATTATTAATATGCAACTTGCATTTGTATTATTATTGAAAAAGCAACGGTATCATATCGACTGTGGAAAGGATAAAGGACGTAACCCACAAATAAAAAAAAATACATGAGACACAAAAAACGTGTTTTAACGATTTTCGGTCATGCAAATTATGAAATAAACACAACTGTAACGTGCACAGAGATCCTAAACTGGTGTTAAATTGACATAATCTAGTACTAATTAAAAAAAATGACCAGAAAAAACCTTTTTTTCAGTCTTTTTTCTTGTTTTAAATTTTCACAAGCCCATCTTTTTTCACACTAAAAAGCTAAATTTAGATACTAATTCAGCACTTGCAGCTTACATCCTTTTGATAGAATGTGTATCAAGTTAGATACATTGTGATTATCGAAAAAAAGCTGTGGGTTACGTCGTTTTTCCTTTCCACAGTCGAATTATGAATAGTTCATTTTAAATAATGTTGTATGAATGTTTGAGCTTTGCTCTTCTTCGTTAGAAACCATAAGGCAAACAACTTTTGCATCTTTAATTATGAATTTGAAAACAGCTTCCAGGAAATCCCCTTTACATTTGAATTATTCGAAACCTGTTTTCCCGCTGTTTACTTATTCTGGCGCCCAGCAGGAAACGGACGTCGAATTTCCCGGTGCAATTGCAAAACTGCATCATGCAAGGAAAGTTTAGTTGGGCTCCATGGCAAGTCGGGTCAGCGTGAATAATTGTGAATTGGAATGGGATCTAGAGGGTTTTACGACTCCCTCTACGGACGTAAAGATGTCAGTATATGTATGTATCGAGTGTTCTTGTGTTTGTAAATATTTATATTGTTTTTCAACGTTGAAATGCTTTTTTTGTACGATGTTAAAAACCTGTGAAAAAAACCAAAAGATAAAGATAAATCACTGTCTATAATATGAATAAAACAAAACAATATTTATTTACAAATGGCACGTAAGAGCTTTTTAACGGCATACAAAAATGTTCGACAGATCGTTGATTTTTTTAATATATAAATTTCCAATAATTTATCAATTTTGAATGAGCAGGTAAATCTGCCAAATTCCTCACTCTTACACCGTAACATATTTTTTTTCCAACAAAAAAAAATATAATTCTTAAAATTACTCACCATTAAAATCTGTAGGCATTCCCATAGGTTAATCTTTAACCTGATCTGTGCCGTGCGGTATTAATATGGATGTGCACGGAGGGCCGTGATTTTCTTTCAAAAAATAAAATCCAAAAAATATGTACTTTTTGGACATATAATATTAGTAAATTACAAACAATTATCATATAAATACACGATGGGTCATTTCCTCACATCATTTATCGAAAAATGTTTCAAAAACGGAAATTACCGCCAAGTAATTATAGCCCTGCTAGCAACAAATTTGAACAAAACAAAATTGTCTTATTATACATTAAAAACCAATATATTTTAAGTTTAAGTCCCACACTATGATTCCAAGAGATGTCACTATATGCATGATATTTTAAAATTATTAAATACGTTTCTTGTGGCCTTTAAGCCGCGTCTCAAGTACGCGTGTAAACACGAAGATTTTGTATGGCCGGCCCTAAGAGCACGAAATTTTTTGACGTGTTAACACGTCGCTGGCAGAGAACCGGTTGGTACATGTATTTCTTATATAAACACGATACATTTATTTACTAAGCGTCAGTTAAAGTTCATCCGTGCACTTGAACGCCTGAAGATGCAGAAACCCGGGTCGTTAGTGACAAAACTAGTGCAAATGTAAATAATTTTGACGATTCAAATTTAATATTAAAATTACACCAAGCACTTTCAGTCGAAATCTTAAATTGTACCTTGGTATTGCTTATGAACGTACCGACCACTGACTGGTTACATCCTTAATCGAGAGGGCTGTAAGATTTCATGTGGGAAAAGCCGCCACTGCAAATGAGCAAGCTTCATTATTCAAACGCGAACCTTTTCAGCGCGTTGGCTGCCGACGACGATGTTTGACGTGGTCGCAAAAACTGCGAACGCTCTCCACGACTGGTGATGAATATTTTAGATGCTTTTTGACTGTGAGAAGGTAGTTTTCCGTAAATCCAGAGAACGTAATTCGGTGGTAATTTCGAGATTTCATGACGCGTTTTTGCCACACCGACTCTCTTGTACATCGTAACTAACCAACGTATATTTTTTACGACCCACTTGAATAATTTTCAATTTAAAACCTTATCACAATGATATTGTCTCGGTTTCAATCACTTAAAGAGTAAATATCGCTATTATTGCATAATCGTTATATTTTTTTTCCATATCCGCTCCCTGTACAGAGAATATGGTCGCCACATAGTTCCTCCAAGATTCTCTATCTCCCACCAGTCTTTTTGGTTCCTCCCAGGTCATCCCAGTGTCACGTTGCTCCGCTGAGTACATTCTGTAGATGGCCATCAGTGGCCTTCCACGACTCCGGGATCCATCTGGATGGTAGAAAAGACAGGCAGGGTTCAGAATCTATTGAGACATCCTCAGCACATGTCCAAGCCAGGTCCATCGTCGCTTTTTTTTTCATTTCGGACGTAATAAGAGGCTGGTTAGTCCGCTCTTTAATCTCCGTCTTCCTGACGAAGTCAGACCACCGTACTCGTAGCATTCGCCGAAGGCATCTGTTTTTGAACCAATGTATACGGTTACTCTGCGCTTTCGTAAGGTGCCATGATTCGTAACCGTAAAGCAGCACTATCAGGATACATGCGTTAAACAGAAGGCACTTGGTTCTGTAACCAGATATTTTGCTTAGCTATAAATATATTATGCATTTTTTATAATCTTCTGTAATATAGTGACGACGCATTGATCAAATTGAACATATTATTAGAATTATTGTATGTGTTTAATTGTTTAAATTTTTCATCATTTGTCTATACAAAAGCTTCATCGAATTAAAATGTGTATAACATATAAAAATGTTAAATTTCCATCAAGCACCTTCAGTCGAAGTTCTAAATTATATAAACATGTGACGCGAAAAGCCTTTTTCGATTTATATGGATTTTTTAATGCTATATTCAGATAGGAAAGTTTGAAATAGTTGACATTGTTTTGTATATAATATTTTCTAATGTGCCAGATATTTTAAAATTTCTAAATCGTGGGAAATAAACTTGCTGAAATTTTTAAGTCTTTTGAAATCAAACTCAATGAGACAAGATAACATGATGTCAAAAATCAAATTCAATATTCATCTTGATGTGGCTTAAATCTGAAACTTAGCTGATTGTTAAAGTTTTTTATGAATAATATAAGTCGTAGCACTTTAAGATATCTCACGTAACCTCATGCTTTTCTTGTTTTAGATACCTTTGGTAATTTTCTACAATCTTTTATCTCAAAATGCAAGTTTTCAGGACACACATAAATGAATTTTATTCTACCGCAATCGCTATAAAACACCACTGAATAGTATTGTCCTCAATATTTACATTCATGCCATCCATTTATGCTAAAAATAGCACATTACGATATTATTTACCAACGTTTTTGTGTTAGTTTAAATAAACCATTACATATTTTAATGGGATACAAGTTAAAAGAATATGTGTGTATCTATATATTAAAAGTCAATAAGGTACGTTTGTACGTTTGTATGTCCGCGATTTCGCCTTTTCGATGACGTCAAGAAAGACAGTAATTTTGTTTTGCAGTCCCGGTGTATTTTAGTTCTTTAAGAGAATTGGGTTTATTCCTAAAAAAATCCATTTAGAGAATTAATTACGCTTAGATTTTCTGGATTATTCAATAAATAGGTTTGAAATTTATTTTTCACGCCAGTAAATTTTCTGACTACTTAAAAAAATCAACAAAATTCCCCACGTGAGGCAACGGGCTTACAGCTAGTTATTCAAATTTCATTACATCAAAAAAAAAAACACATGCAAAATCTCAGACACGTGCTTGTAAAAAAATATCGACGATATGCCCAGGGTGTACAATAGCAAAACATTAATTTAAATCGATCTAGAAATTTAAATTATTAAGTTATTCATTGGTTGAGAGGTACTTTACACGTCAGTTGGTTTGTTATATGATAAATTCTAGAATTTCGCGAGACTTCATTTGTTGAGTAACTAGTAAGTTGAACAGCGAACAGATAATTGTTGAAACGCGATTAAATCTGATTCCAGAATGTAAGTTAGTAAGTAAGTGCAAACTCTGAGAATATTATCGCAACGACTCATGAATTCTCACGAGATTAATTTAGATATATTACTGAATGCATTCTGCGAAACTTTGTTTGGCAAATTCAATTTGCTATTGTAGTAATATTTCTGCAGAGCATATGAACTTTTGATTATTTCAATATTTCAATGTTTTAGTTTACACAGCAACGTTTCATTTTGGAACATATTATTCAAACGATTGTCAGTAATTAAAAATATGTCCTCTGTCATCAAGGTGCGGTAAAAAACAGTTTTTTTTAGCCACAATGTATTATTAATAAGTGGCAGTGCTAGATTTAACATTCTTACATGATGAATGATGCGTACAATGCGCAGATAGAAAAATACGTACAGATATTTATTTTGTACATACGAATTGTGTATCAAAACAAAATTTAAGCTTGTGAATAAACTGCTTTTGTACAACTAATTTACTTTACATCAAAAGATTTTTTATACTTTGTGTATCCGATTAGACATAAAATGTTACATCGACTCTTTAATCATTGTACTTGACAGTCACATTTTTATAGATTTTTAAAATTGCATAATAATATTATATTTAGGAAAAAATAATATAATTCTATGCAACATCTGGTAGCCTTAAGTTGAAATAATCTTCACATTGCTACAATTATTCTCATAAAGACTAAGGCTCTTCAGATCTTGCTATAAAGACTTAGAATTTAAAGCATGTTTCATAGCTGGATACATTTAAATAATCTCGAAGAGTATTAAAATTCATTTTTCGGCTGCGTGCTATGTGATAAAATTCAGAAGTGAAAAATGTCATTACTGAACATCAAAAGGTGTATAAAAATTCTTTGAGTATATACCCGATGCACTGATTGCGCAAAAAGGCAGCTGGTAATCCCCAGACAACGCTGCACCGCTGATTAAGAGATCCTCGACTCCTACCGATGGTTTATTCATGAGCCGCGTGGCCTGGGGACTCCCCCGTTTCCTGTTCCCGTCATTCCACAACTTCCCCGCGACAGTTTGCCGCCTTTTTATTGTCGCGCTGGCGAATTCGGTGGGCGCTCTTTATTGAATCGTTTCGCACACTTCTTGTATTTGTCTCTCTGTAACAACGAGAAGGACACGTGTTTTTTTCTACGTTCCGTTGAGTCCATATTCAACTTGATATTCAAAATCACAAACACACAATTATTTTTTAGGTAAGAAGTAACTGCATATCATACCGCTAGCGTTGCTTATGATAAACAGTTTTAGGAAATTATAATAAAACTACAAGTGAATGCGGATTTGATAACATTTTCTGTAAAAACTGTCTATCCAAATACATTGACCAGATATTCCATTTAGAAAAAAAGGAAGAAGTTATTTTTATTTTTTAATTATCTCGCAGAAAATAAAATTAATATTTCCTTAATAATGAATGCATAAAAATTATAAAGAATTACAATCAGAGATTTAAAAAGATAAAAAGCCTTACTTTTTTTAATATTGTCAATCTTTTCTGAATTATTCTTTGAATGCCGACGAAAATCTGGTAAATTAAAGTTCCAACAATGATGTTATGTCGAAATAACTATTAAAAATGTACCTAGTATGTGATCGAGTGTGTTTATATAAAATATAACAATCATGATGCGAGGTAATATATGTAAAGGTCAAACTGAACATACCCCCAATAAAGTAGTTTGTATTAATAACCTGAGCAGTATGTCATGCCACTTAACACGGTTATGTTGGAGGCTTCGCAGGTATCTTTCACCCGCTGCCTCTGAATATTGATGACGTATAATGACGCTGCCACGTCGACGTCGCCCCGATGCGAGACTTTTGATTGGTCGGCCATATTGTCATTATCAATTTACTATGTCATCTAAATTCTAGGTCAAATGATTATTATTAATAAATGGGATGAAAAAAATGAGGAAAAACGTTTTTTAAATTATTTGTGACTGTTTTGTAATGTCAGCGGGTCATATCGATCCATAATCTAAGTCAGTTCGTGCCAAACTTTTTTACTTCACGGTACACTGATGAATAGAATTTTTTCCGCGGCACACTAAATAAAATAAATTAAAAAGTAAAATGTATCTTATTAATTTTTATACCATTTCCGCTCCCAATGTGAAGCATATAGACTCCTTATGGAGTTTATCTCAACATAAGTGTTTCTACGAGAACTGCTTGTTACTCAGTTGCTCAACCTCTCTTTTTCCAAAGAGAGTAGGAATAGAAGGAAAGAGCTAGGACAGGACAAGTGGTTAGCTAATCGCTCTCGATACGCCCCGATCATAAGATAGGATGGGTGGGAAGAGGGAATTCAAGACATCACATACATCCATGCCTTTGAGCAGGAATTCATTAATCAATTGAAAAATCAATTTATAAAACTGCCTTTACTGGGATTCGAACCCGTTACCTCCGTGTGTGGTGGAATGGTCAACGTCGTTGGCTACCACTACCTTATTAATATGAATATATAAATTTTTGATCATTTTTTTAAAAATATTTTATTAACATATATTTCAATAGGTGGTAATAATTTTATAAGTAATTGATTTAAGGAAGAATTTTGTCAAAATGCTGATCTAAATTAGGTAAACAAACAATCCTCATCTAACATCTGTAAACGCGCTCGTTTTTTTTTATTTATTTTGTTTCTACATGTGCTGAAAAACCAAATTCGTAAAGATAAGACAATCCAAACGGCACCAGAGATTCAATTGCTGTTGTTTTCATTATATTTGTCAAGTGCATGGCGATTTTGCGTCAGCTGTAATGTCATGTACTGTAGTCTTAATTTTTAAACAATAATATACAGAAAATTGTAACCGACAATTTATAAATTTTACAGAAAGTTTTTTTTTTAATTAAGTTCGAAAAGGGAATTCCTTTAAGCCCGGTTTTTTTTAAATCTATTTTCACTCCCAATAAGGAGAATATGACCACTTAATGGAGGTATCCCAACAGAAGTTTTTCTACGAGAACTGTTTGTTACTCAGTCGCTTATTGTTTTCAAAGAGAGTATTAGGGATAGAATGATATGGCTAGGACAGGACTGGTGGTAAACTAATCGCTTTCGTTACACCCACTTGTTAAAGGATCGGAAATGGTGAGAGAGACATCACAAACAAATAATCGAATAAACATCGATAAATCGAACGAAAAAATATTGTTCGTAGTGGAACTCGAACTCGTGAGGTCTGGCACGGAAGCCCACAACACTAACCGCTGTTAGTAAATAGTAATGTATGGTCAATGCCTATCATGTAATTATAATACTAGTCTCCGACTACTTTCAGTTCTCTAGATTTATTAAAATATACCAAATTTTATTATAATAAATGTACACTAATAGATAGATGCTTTTGAAAGAAAGAAACGTTTTTTTTCTGCGCTGAGAGTTGCGGCAGAGGGCCGGAGCTAGGGGCAGAGCACAAGTAAGTTATGGGACATGTACTTGGAGGCGGCGTAAAATTAGACTAGATTTCTTTCAAAAGAGAAAACTCTGCATTTTTATTTCGCGTTCAGGTACTCTCGACTCTTCTCTACTTCACTTAATGAATACCCATAGGAATAGGATTCCAAAACCTTTTTCGCAGCGCTGCCTGACAATATTTACTCGACTGTCTACAATATTAATTTAACATTTCTCTGACCCTTTTGCAATCACAGTAAGATACGAAACATTATTTTATCAGAAAAAAATTTTGAATGCCTACAAGGAGTATATTTTTTTATTTATTTGCTGAGTGAAATTTCATATTCAAATCAAAGTGAACATTTTTCAAGTCAGCCATTTAGAAAAAATAAATATTACGAGTAGTCAGAGATGTCTCACATTAATTCTCTTTCTGAAGCATAACGTTGTTGCACAAATTTTTACATCTGAAAAACAAATTGCCGCTTTTAGATTAAACAGGATACGTCGAATTTTCCTAACCACCTGATTTCTGAGAACCACTCGTTCAAGGCGTTCAAGGATTAAAATAATACACCCAAACACGGATCGGCATAAATTATTTTTCCAGGAAATTTTACAAATAAATAGGACACAGTTTACCAATTTTAAATAAGCAGGTATTCCAAAATGAATTAAAAAAGGTTCAAATGTGATTTTTTAGACGATCACACAAGTTAGAGGTGAATCACATGCTAAAATAAAATAATACCGCTTATTTTTTTTTGCTTAAATAGTGATCAATGAATATATAATAAAGTTGTTATTCCACTTGTTGTGCTACAAAAAGAGATAAATCAGTTCATTACAAAATATACTTGTTACAAAGTTTGATTATAATTTGTCAACCTCTGTTTTAGACGATGAAAGAGTTCAGATGATGGAAATATATCCACTTGAATGAACTTGAAGTTCGAGGGTTGTCGGGGGAGCATTATAATATTTCAATACTCAAGTATTGCAATGCATTTTTTTGGTGTGTCGGTCGGTGTTTTATCACAATCTAGAAATAATGCAACTCAGTCAAACGAAATAAGGGATATTTTTTCTCAACCATCGTGGTTAAGTGGCTGACGTCCAAAGTTCTTAACACAGACATAAAATTCAAGATTTTATCTGTCAATTCTTTAGGCTTAATATAAAACTCACTTTTTATTTATTTTATGAAAGTTAAGTACTTATCGTAAAGTTTACTAAATTATAATCATATTAACTTCAAATATTATATATCTACTTCTTACGCACTTTATTTAAGATACCAATTACGCTATACTAGAGTTATCCGCAAAATTTACTTCTCTCTAAAATCTCAAAACATTCATTAAAAGTTTTATTTTATACGATCAACATACACTCGTTAAGTATTTCTGATGAACCATTAGTTTTTATTTATATATTGACTGTGGAAAGGAAAAAAGACGGAAACCAGAGTTTTTTCAAAACAGTTTTTTTTTCAATAATCACAATGTATCCAACTTGATATCAAAATAATGTAAGCTGCAAATGCCGAATCAGTGTCTAAATTTAGCTTTTAAGTTTGAAAAAAGAAGGGCCTGTGAAAATTTTAACAAAGAAAAAAGACAAAGTATTAAATTAATATTAGATTACATCAATTAAACACCATTTTAGAAGTCTCCGTGCACTTCAAGGTTGTGTTTATTTCATAATTTGTATATGGCCCAAAATCATCAGAACACGTTTTTTGTGCCTCCTGTAACATTTGCTATGCGTGGGTTATGTCCTTTTTCCTTTAAATAGTAATATGAAATAACTGAAACACTGTTTTTATATCATCCCCTCCTTACCTACCGTTTTTATTTTATTTTTATAATATATCAGAATAGTAAAATTAAAATCATTCGTTCTTAAACAAGCATTTACGAAAGTAAGATTGTCTGAGGATGCGTCTAAAAGAGGCGAAGCACGTGTCACAACTTGTAGCATAATACGTGGAATAATCGAAGTTATTTTACATTAAAACAATATTTAATTTTATTTCGGATATTATCGTAGCTTGTTTCCAGCTACAACACTGGGAACTACAAACCAGGCAGATTGTATTGTTTCTAAAACGTTAGTTTCAAATGACGGCTGTAACTGTTTGAATGGAAGGCATTCCTCGGTTCAAGTCCCGCAAACAATGAACCCCGGACAGCATGTTGTGTGTGTTAGTCTAGTAGCGCCCACCTGAGAGTGAACTGTTTTGTTATCCAGCAATATCACTTACAACCTGCATGTATATACTCCACTTACGTTAGTGACATTGAAGACACGCTAAAGAATTACAATAGCGAAAAAAACTAAGCCTATCGTCCTATAAAAATACTTTATCGTCTGTTTTGTAATAGTGTTAGTTTTATATTTTAACCATTCGAAGAAAAACTCATGGAAAACAGATTTATTTGTTATTTCTTAATTTTATTATAGATCTAATCATAATATCCCTTTCTTTCATTTATTCTAACGAAGTACTGTTCTAATATATATTTCTAGTAAAGTGATCTCCATACGTATACTGATCGTAAATATATAAATAAAATAGTTTTAAAATCAAGTCAATTCATACAATGAAATATATATCAAACATAACTTTGTTATTAAAATAATGATTGATGCAGCAGTTATTTTAATAAAACACTAGTATTGAATATTTATTTCATTGTTAGAATAAAAAACCAAGTTCATCCATATTATGCATTTACCATGAAATAGTTAATCACAATTATAAAGCTCCGTACGTTCTTCCATGTCACAAAAGCTATAATTTGCATGGCCACATAATAAAAAGCTGCATTGAACTGTTGCACGTGAGGTATCGTGTATTGGGTCACCTATATTTAAATCAAAGTAAAGCCTTCATCGAAACCTACTTACTCTGCAATTGTGCTTGTCAAGGTTCACTAACAAAGCTCATTTTGCTAGAAATAGTAATCGATAGAATTCTTAATGTGAAACTTTTCCTTGAAAGTTTATAAAAGCACAAGGTGTTGCAGTTTATCGGAGTTTTTTTGACTTTGCCTTGTAGCATGTACGATTTTTGCTCATCGGTACCATTTATAAAATAATCTTTCATATATATAACAAAATAAAAGCCTCCTTCAAATTATTGAGCTGTTACGATAATATAAAAACCAATAAGACCACGTAACCGTAGACGATAATATTGAAATATTTTTATATAAATAAATTTGTTTGGTTATAACATATTTTCAAAGAATCTTCCAGGCTCTATTTTTTGTGAAAATATTGCTTTTTTCTTTTCTTTTAGAAAATCTTTTTTAATTCATTGTATTTTATCTTTTTCAGAAGCTGCATCAAAAATAAGCTGCAAAAAATAATTGAAAGGTAAGCGTTATTTATTAAACTTTAATATATATTTATTATATATATATGGTTGAAAATCATCTTCAGTCTGATCATGCTTCTCAAACAGGCGAAACACGTTTACAATTCGTAGCACAATCGATGGAATAATTGAATGATGATTTTTTAATTACATGGTAAAGGTGTTAAACATTTTAATTTATGTTATTTTAGAGTCACTTTTTGATAATTTCTACTGTAATTTGAAAAATATTTTTTGTATAATTGCACTGTTAAATTAAAAAGGTTAAGAAAAACATAATATTCCTTTGTACTCTCTTTCCACTTTATTTATAAAGGTCAGGACCAGTTTCGCTCGTCGCGACCATTGTCAACTGATTATATTTCTTATCATTTGATAATGCTCGCCATGAGCTAAACCCTTCCTGATCGTGATAAATAAAAAGTGTAAATTATGTACAAAAGAATAATGTGTTTTTTCTTAATATCATAAATATTTCATTTCATAAAATCACTAATCAGTTACTTTTATTCCCTTCACCTTTTTATTTTTCCGAACGTAATTTGCATAATTAATTATCGTTAATTATTGAATACAAAAGAATTTATTTTTATATTGTTAAGATTCTCCGCACGCGTTCTTTCTCTCGAGGAAGGCTCCAGGGCAACCCCAGTGTTATATATATTCACCCCAGTGTAGATTGTATATCTTTACATACCTATACTACCTGTTTTTGCAAAGGTTTTGCACTCTGGATTGCCCCGAGGGACTCGAACCCAACCCATCAGAAAAGGTGCGACCGCGATGTCTATTGATCGATCCGTCGGCTACATGCTGACAAATTTAATATAAAATATACAAGGCCCGATGCGCCTTCCCTTAATTTGACGTGATGTATAAAAGAAGAGGGATGCAAAGCCACCCTGTCGGTAATGGCTTTTGATCGTTCTTATAATATTTATGATACATGTTGAAAAGTATTAAGAATAACGATACACGTAGAATATTTTGCATATCGACTGTGGAAAAGAAAAAGGACGTAACCCACAGTTTTTCCAAAACAGTTTTTTCGATAATCACAATATAGAACTTGATACACATTCTATCAAAAATATGTAAGCTGCAAATGCCGACTTAGTATCTAAATTTAGCTTTTAAGTTTGAAAAAAGATGAGCTTGTGAAAATTAAAACCAAGAAGTCTAAAAAAAAGGTTTTCTTAGAAAATTTCTTTTATTAATATTAGATTATCTTAATAAAACACCAGCTTAAGAGTCTCTGTGCACTTTAAAGTTGTGTTTATTTCATAATTTGCATATGGCCCAAAATCGTCAAAAGACGTTTTTTGTGTCTCCTGTAAAATTTGATATGTGTGGGTTAAGTCATTTTACCTTTCCACAGTCGATATCGATGTCAGAAATTGATCAAACATTTTATAATAACTGATTTCACGTTCTCAATGTTTTTCATTCATGTGCATTCATTTCCAATGTGGGGCATTTGGCCTCCTAATTGAGGTATTTTAACAGAAGTTTTTTTCTACGAAAACTGTTTGTTACTCAGTCGCCTAACCTCTCTTTTTCAATGAAAGTAGTAGGGATAGAATGATTTGAATGACCAAAATTTTTTGCGCCTGGGGTTTCCAAAGTGCTTAATCCGCCAATGTGTACAAGATAAGTTTCGCTCATCACAAGCTTTTGCAACTGATAAGAATTAATACCTTTCCACCAGGTATTTACAGCAAACCCCATAAAAGTGAAATACAGTGGAACCCCGATCTACCTTTCTCGTAGTATTCGTTTCCCCGCACGGATCTTTATTTTTCATAGTCCTGGTCAAACACCCATAAGAACAATGTTAAATAATCCTTCATTAATCGTTCCCCGATCTATCGTCTAAATATTATGGTCCCGTCATAAATATTATCCCGGTTGACCGTTTTTGTTGAATATTTTTCATATTCGCTAATAAATATGTATTCTGGCCTCGCATTTAGTTTCGCGAATTTTTCTAACTCAACACTAAAATGCCTGAAAGAACAAAACTGTAGCTGAGAAACTGAAAACAATTCAAGACAAAAATCCACGAGAAAAACCAATCTACATAGTAAAAAGAGTTAATTTAGAAAAGTACGCGAGTTTGAAGTCTTAGTTAAAATGTATGTGCCAAATTGTAAATAAGCAACATAAGTGATAAGTGATTTAAATATAATACGTATAATTTATTCTTTAATAAAAAAAGTGTACATGAAGATGTAGGTTTTTTTTTCAATTAAACATTTATTTTGATATTATTTGAAGAATTCTCGCATTATCGGTTTCCCGTATTTTTCGTTTGTTTTTTACGGTCCCTTGAAAAAAGTAGAATGGAGGTTTCACTGTATTCTAATTTAAGTATGCTATCGTATGAATATCCACCGTCAATAAGTTTATTATGATGACTAGCAGTTCGAATGTATTTATTTTCATTCCAAATCGTAAAATTTCTATATTTTTTTTAAATCCCCGAAATTCTCATGCGTTAGATTTTGTCCATGCCTCATCGAATATTTTTCATGCGAGAGTTTGCGTTGTTCGTTATACTTAAACGAATGCGTTTTCGGATCATTGATCCAGATTAGAGACTCCAATTCGAGTATCGAGTACTCGATACTCAGAAATACTCGTCCATTTTTCAAGTACTCAATACTCGAGTATTTTTCAAAATACTCGAGTAATACTCGTAATTTATAAATGAAGATTTATTTGCAAATTTTATTTACTTGTTCAAAATATATATATATATATATATAATGTTTAACCGTTGCTACTTTCGATGGATTCGGCGGTAACTTTGTGGAAGTTCATTTTAATATAAAATAAAAATAACTTTGATTATTCCACGTATTGTGTATCAACATGTGACACGTGTTTCGCCTCTTTCAGAGGCATCCTCAGACAACTACTTTCGCAAATGTTTGCTTAAGTACGAATGATTTTAATTTTACTATTCTGATATATTATAATAAAGATCAAAATAAAATGGGAGGGGATGATAGAAAAACAAACAAACGATAATGGTAATACAAATAACATTTACATTAAGAAATGATTATCTAATGAGTTGGATCAATTAGGACGGGCTAAACCGCTAGAAAATATATTACTATTCTGATATATTATAACAAAAATCAAATAAAAATGGGTGGCAAGGGTGGGGGGGGGGGGGGGGGAAACAAACAAACGATAAAGGTAATACAAAATGACATTTACATTAAGAAATGATTATCTAATGAGTTGCATCAATTAGGACGGGTTAAACCGTTTGAAAATATATTTAACAGTGGTGAACCACCTGATTTATTCAAGATATTATTTAATAATGTTTCTTTATTATTAATGCTTTTATTTATCTCTAGAAATTCTAGACTATTCATTTTAAGGCCTTTTTTATTTACTCGATGGAGTATTTCTACGTTACTGTTATGATTAAATTATGATTAAAATGAATAGTCTGGCTCCTCGGAACACCAGTGTTCCGCGGAACATAGTTTGGGAAACCCTGAACTATGTTATGCGAGAATTTATTTTGTTACTTTTGATTTGGGTCCTGCTGACTTATCTTATCAATGACAGGTTTATGTTGACGAGAGTCTATGATGACAAGAGACAAAATAAAATATTAAAAAATAATCATTTATTTTAATAAATTGAAATAATTGTATTATTATATTAAATAAACTTATTAATTTATTTATCATGTATTTAAATACTCAAATTGGAATTAATAATATATATTTTGGTGCGTCTGAAACTATGAGAATTTAAATTTTTTACTACTTGATACTTGAGTAGTAGAGAGTACTTTGAGTCTCCAATCCGGATTCTTTCCGACCTGCGTACTATTGCGATACTACGTTGCATTCAAACTTCGAAAGAAAAACCAACTTTAAGCTGTGGTCCAGAGATATAGGAGCTTTTTATAAAAACAAGAAAAAATATTTGGTGTAGAAAAAAAGAGACAAGAAAATAAAACAAAGCCCTCGATAATTATTCCTTAGCTTAAAACTATTACCGGAACCTGTATCGATTGTACGGGTATAATTTTTAATTAAACATTATTTTTTCTTTTGTAAGAAGTTACTAAATGATAAATAAATACCGGGTCCGTCGATGGAATTAGTTCGAGTGCTCACGAGATCAAAATTACAATAATTTAATTTTTTAATTGATTCCTGAATTTCAATTCGAAACTATGAAGCCTAACAGTGGCGGCCGGTCAATGTGGCATTGGATCAATGCACTACTCATATGCAGGGGCAGTTATATTTCATGAAATAATATTCAAATATAACCTGTGTGTTCGAGTGGTCAACGTCGTTGGCTTCAGTTACGAAGGACACGGGTTCAAATCCAGTTGTGGACAGTTTTGTAAATTGTTTTTTCGATCGATTTATGAATTTCTGTTTGTAGGCATGGATGTATGTGATGTCTTCAATTCCCCACTCCCACCCATCCTATCATATGAACAGGCGTATCGAGAGCGATTAGCTTACCACTAGTCCTGTCCTAGCCCTATCCTTCTATCCCTACTCTATTTGGAAAAAGAGAGGTTAAGCAACTGAGTAACAAGCAGTTCTCGTAGAAAAAATTCTGTTGAGATAAACTCCATTAGGAGTCCATATGCTCCCCATTGGGAGCGGACATGGTTTAAAAAAAAATTATACCTTTCACTCATTCCAAATTCTTCATGTATTTATCGTCTATAATAAATTTTAAAAATTGTCTATAATAAAATAAATATTTATATATAAATACATATAGGATATAAGAGTGGGTAATATTTTAAGATTTACCTGCTCATTCAAAATTGGTAGACTTCATTGTTTTCAGATAAAATTGGTAGATTGGTTTCTTTTAAAGTGTTCGCTGTCAATTCTTGGTGGAAAGACATTATATTATTACTTTTTTCTTTTAAATTCAATTCATATTTTTAATAAAAAGTAGAACCAGTTCATAAATTTAGTTTATAATACTAGTGCCAAATCCGGTCCTGATCGTTATTATATGTTTGAATCTTGATCAGAACCGGCTTTTGACAGGACAGGACTTTTTATATTTCATCTGTTATTGAGGCTCTCCATAAATGTAACCAGTACTGATTTAAAATAAACAATGTGGAGTCAGTACAAAACTGTTTTATTTTTGATAAATTCTTGTATTATTATAATTTTTTCAAATGGAGCCAATCTTTATTATTATGGTTCGCAATCGCTGTTTAGGGTCATTTCGTCGACATCGTTTTTATCGTATCAAGGAAAGACTTGGATCAAAGGGTCGTGGAGTTTTCTTTGTGTCCTTACAAAAATCCTAACCCATAGCGTTTTATCAACAAAGAAGTGTGTGAGACACAGGTGCAGTGTAAGTTTCGTCGACACGGAAATTTAAATTTGGGTAAACTAGAAATTTAAGAAAATACATAAACAATGTACGTTAGTTAGAATCAATATTCTTGATGCTCACTATTTTGTTAAATACAAGTTGGTTGGTTGAGTATCCCTCCACCACCCGTTATGTGTATGCAGTCGCATTTTCACGGCCGCCTTCCATAACGCAATGAGATCAAGAAAAGAAAATAATTTATTTCTCATATTATTGGCCCGATTCAGAGCTGCACGGGACCTATCTTTTAATCATGCACTGTTGTGCTTAAAAGATAAAGATAGAAAGAAAAAAGAGAATGTGACTTGCTCAGTCACTTAGTTTAGGTGATATTGAGTATCCTGTGTATCCGTATACTGAGAATCCGTCGTGGCGGAAGAGTTTAATATAATCCGCGTTGAATTTAAACAGGAATCAAGAATATCATTGTATTTAATTCATTTAATGACCGAAATACTGTTCATATTCAAACATCTTCAGTCTATACTTATTCCTCAAGAATCCAATATTTTGTAGGGTAAAAATATTTAGTAGTACAAGAATGATAGAAATTAGTTGATTTCGACTGAAGGTCAATATTAAATTTGAATCGTTAAATCGTGTACATTCACACAAGCTTTGTCACTAACTATCCGGGTTTTGCCTGTCAGTATATTCAGGCGTTGAAGTGCACGATAAACTTAAATAAACTGACAGTTCAAGTTCATTTCAAGTGTCTGAAGATGCCGAATGGCAAAACACGTGTCGCTAGTGACAAAACTTGTGTGAATGTACATAATTTAAGCGATTCAAATTTAGTTGATAGATGTTTTAAATTCACAAAATAGCTGTCAACCGATTTCTTTACTTCTTGTAGAATTATTAATTTGATATTTTTATTTTATTACAAAGGAATCCTACCAAGTTAATACCAATTCAACAAGGAAATCAAATACTTCCCTATAACAGCAGATACCAGGTGATAAATACAGAATGTTATTTTAATAATTTAATAGTAAATATTGTATTCTAGTATTTTTATAACCTGACATTAATTCTTTCTTGTCTCTCGTCTATTACCAACAAATGCCTTGTTTAGTATGAGTACAGTAAAAACCCCATTTACACTAAAGTCGAGACAGTGTTATTCGGGGTAGTGTTATTGGGGGAGTGAATCTCATCTAAAATGAGGGATTTGGGTTTTTCCGCAAAAATGCGAAACAAAGATTCCCCTTAGTTTTGCAAAAAAAAAATATGGACGAAATATTTAGTTACCAAGTGATAAAATGCAAAGCGCGCAAAAATCCAACACATAGAGAGTCGTCCGGCTATACGTGTATAGCTTGGCACGTGTTGAATATACAGACACTAAGCCAACATTTGACTGTATGCGCCGCACAGACGACCGTCTCGTAGCAACGACAATGGAATGCGACCGTGCAATTGGGTAATTTTCGGCGAATATTTCAAGCCAGCGCGTAATTGGGGGTCCACTATATGGTGTATTAAATATATATTTTTTCCCAGTTATCTTGAACCTTCTGTCCCATTATCAGTGGAAGATAACTCTATAAATGTGCCAAAACTGTTATATTATTTGATTGTGGAATAAGTATTGAAAATTATTGACAGTACACACCGTCAACTAACTGACTGTTCATTTTGTACTTTTTTTACAAAGGCTATTTATTTCCCTCCAAAAAATGACAGATAACAAAATTAAAGTGGTTATTTAAACGTGTCAGAACTTTTGGTACATCCGTACAAAGGTCTTAAATCTTCAAAAATGGACTGTCCATGTTTCCGAGAGGCAAAAATATACATAACGGCGCTCTCCCGGTTGATCCCTCTGTCGTGGGGGGTTGGATTTTTACCCGCCACTTCGTAATATTGTATGCAAAACGTGTCCCACTTCTAAACCAAAACGCGCCCGGTTCCGTTTCCCCAGACTTAGCGCTTTTATTTTCATGCTGGTTTTATTTTTTTATTTTTATTTAAGCAAAATGTTAAAAGTTTTACGTAATGCATTAAAAAGTTGGCTTTTACAAAATTGAGATAATAAACAGCGCATCGGTTGTTAAAAATATACATGCATAAACTATAATGATAGATTTTCTATTCTTCCTTGTATATTTTCCGATTCAAACGATATTTTTTACAATACAAATACACTCATCCCTCGCTTAACACGGAAGAGAGGTTCTGCTAGATCACCGTGTTTAACGAAACCGTGTAAAGCGAGACTAACAAATGTATGGAAAATAGGGTTAAAGTTTATTTTTTTTTAGAAATTTTAATAAAATAAATACATAAATATATGACTTTTTCAAATATACTGAAACATATTATGAATAATAAAAAAATATTATTCGATCTCACTATCACTAAAAATTATCACGTGGGTTTGTTTTCTTCTTTTTGGCTGAATGTCATCATCAGTGCCTTCATTAATGCCTTCGATTACATTTCCGTCGGCCGTATCAAAAAAACTGTAATTTTTGAGTGTCTATCTGTTTTAAGATTTGTCTAAATTTTTTTATACCTAGCAATGCATTGTTCCATTTCCCGTTGAAATTTTAAATCTCGTTCCATATTCGGATCATTATTTAGAAAATGAATTTCTATATTTCTTGCTATTCGTAATCCATCTTTTATTGTTTTTGCTGTAATAGTTGAAATTGGACTTTCGTTATCGCTACAATGCATGTTTAATAAAAAAAACTCCAATATGAAAACCGTGTTAAACCGAAATCGTGTTAAGTGAGTTCCGTGTTAAGCGAGGGATGAGTGTACAAAACTAAAAGTTAAAAATTAACCAGAAATTGATTTACTTTTTTGTCAAATCATAACATCATTCTTAAATACGGACTTATTTGTTATAATTGTGCATCAAAACACTTTCAATAAGTTCGTCTCATTTTTAAAACACAATAATTTATTTTTTGAACGACGGGCCACTATTAATATCAGCGAGTTATTTTTTCTTATAATTCATGATATGTACATATGTATATACAAATAAAGTTATTGCAATGATTTGCATTCGAGATTTTGTCTCTTTACAATATATCTGATATCCACTCCGTTTAAGCTTTTTCATTTACAAAAAAGTTTCTTTGCGTTTCGTTCAGTGTTATTGCTTCACAGAATTTGTATTATTTTCGATACACAGCACCCATTATTGGCTAACCCCACACAGTATTTTCAATAGTCGTTTCCCTATGAAAACAAGTCCTTTTATTCGCTCCTAATCCCCGGTCCTATCGAGCGGAGAAGCTTTTGAAAAACTTCCGCAATAATACGTCCTGAAAGCTCGTGACAGAATGTCGCTGGCTTTGCCGCAACTTTGGCCCAACTTTTCCGCAACTTTGGCGGGCCAAACAAATCTTGTTTGAATGATTCGGTGATGGCGGAATGTGTTGCCCCGTAATACCAAAGTGTTTATTTATTTTGTTCGGCGCGATGTCAAAACTTATTCGCTGGGACAATTTCTCCGGGATTTTCACTCCATGAATAAATTATTATTGTATGGGTTAACTGTATGTCATTCAAATCTTTTTTACAACCAACCTTGCGGTACTATCAGTTGTATCTTTTATATGTCTTTGCAAAAATACGTCTTTATAGGACTATATAATTTCAAGTCATTGAAGGTTGAATCTAATGAAGTATTTTTTAAAATTATAACTTCATAAAACAACGTGTTTCTGGGGGATAATTTAAAAAAAATATATGTAGTGTTTTCTGGTCACCTGCTGTGGCCTAGTTGGTTAGTTAGAGTTTGCTCTACCGATCACGCAGGTCTGGGTTCGATTCCCTGTAAGATCCCAGTGAACTTGAAAATTATTCAATTCAAAGTTGTGATCGAAGATTGGGTTTTTGTGATGTCAATTCACATTATTTCCTCTCCTTCTGATTCTTTAATAACTGAGTGTAGCAATAGCGATTAGTTAAACACTAGTCCTATTCTAGTCTTCCTTCATTTTCTTACTACTCACTTTGAAAAAAAGTGAGTTTGAGTGATTGAGTAAGTAACAGTTCTCGTAGAAAAAACTTCCGTTGAGATACCTCCGATAAAAATAAATAAAAATAAAGTGTTTTC
Organism: Himalopsyche anomala; assembly: GCA_031772345.1. Taxonomy (NCBI): domain Eukaryota; kingdom Metazoa; phylum Arthropoda; class Insecta; order Trichoptera; family Rhyacophilidae; genus Himalopsyche; species Himalopsyche anomala. The sequence goes on from CM062828.1 coordinate 1,301,049, forward strand.
TTGTATAAGAAAGACAAATGGCATACATTAAATTTTCAAAACATTTTATAATATAAGTTCTTTTCACGAATTGGTCAAAATCTTTTATAAAATTATTTTTTACTTTAAGCCACGAATGAAGCATATATTAAATACTGTAACATATGTTAAAAATATTCGAAAGAAAAATTTACTATCGCAATGTTTACCAACATTCGTACATGAATATTTTTTTCAATTTACGACACCTCTGGGAAATAAAATGTACTTTAATGAAAAGACACTTAAGTTCAGTCAAATTGTTATCAAATATTAATTCAGGTCACATTTAATCGATTTTTCACTTTAAACCCTTTAGTTCATTATTTATGACAAGCCGTAAAAGTAGGTTCTGTTTTCTGATTTCCATTTTCCTTCTGTGCACCTCTGTCACTATTATACAGTCTATGAAAAATCGTAATAGGCAAAAAAATATCGAGTATTTTTTACTCTTTATGTAAAAGATATTGATAGTTTGCATATCTACGTATATATGTACAAAAATGGTTTGAAACGGAACTGTCAACTTGCAACTAAGATTGCTATGGGAACCTGCATGAAGTAATCAATCTTTTGCACTATCTAGCATGTTTGCTGCCAAAGCTATTTGCAAGTACCACAGTGCATAAAATATAATATGGCCGGTAATGAGGTTGGTACATTGTCTTGTACAGGGGTCGCAAATTCCAAGCATTAATCGAATCAAAAATAATACTTGTAAATTATTGAGAAATGACGAAATATCACCATAACTGCAAAGTTATGTAATTGTTGATTATTAGTATCAATTTGATTTAAGTGGCTGAGCTAGTCGCACTTTTATTGTTACTAATATTTTATTTTTTTCAAACACATTAGTGCATGGCTCAAAACCAGTTCGTGCAGCTCAGCTCGGGCCACGAATGTGAAGGGTAGACTTCTTTTTTCTGTCGATAACGTTGTGGGAGGCTGCCATAAAACGTTGGCTGCATATACACAACGGGTTGTGGTGAGAAACCAACTTGAATTATTGAATGTTGGGTTTCATCGGTTGGAAGATTTCTAGGTCGATTTTTCTAAGAAAGAATAATAATTATTATCTTCCTAAACATTATGCTATATCGCCGGCTGCGTGGTCGAGTGTTAACGTCGTTGACTTACAACACGGAGGTCACGGGTTCGAATTCCAGAACGGACAGTTTTCATATATTGATTTTTTAATCAATTTATGGTTTTCTGTTTTAACGCATGGATATTTGTGATGTCTTGAATTCTACTTCCCACCCATCCTGTCATAAAAAAACGGTAGTTGCAAAAATAATTAGCACTAGTCCTGTCCTAGCCCTATCGTAGCCTTATGGTAAAAAAATGGTATATCATGGTAATCCATGGTTACGCTTGCCATTTTATTTGTATATATGTTGACACTTTGCAACATGTGTTATTGTCTCACGTTACTTTGTCGAACTGTAATGCAAAATCAAACTCATATTGTACTCAAGCAAACATTTGCGAAAGTAGTTGTCTGAGGATGCCTCTGAAAGAGGCGAAACACGTGTCACATTTTGATACACAATACGTGGAATAATCAAAGTTATTTTTATTTTATATTAAAATGAACTTCCACAAAGTTACCGCCGAATCCATCGAAAGTAATAAATTTGTTTTTCCGATCGTGTAGCCGAGTAGTATGATCTATCGAGAGTGTTGTAATTGGTTTATGGAATTATGTTTGCAGCCCATTCGATCCTAAAATACGCTGCACGGCGAGAACTATTAGTATTGTCCCATTATTATTATTGTGTCTTAACTATTATCAAGAAAAAGAGGTTGAACTATTGAATAGAACCAGTTCTCGTTGAAAAAAATCCTGTAAGGGTGTTCCATAAATAGTCCAAATATAAGAAGCGTACATATGTGAAAATCAAGGATCTACCAAGTAAATCATTTTTTGTATCCATCATTTCACCGGTATCAATGCTTGAAAATTCACTGCAATGAATTAATACAATAATTGATTTTGACGTAGAATTGATAAATTAGTGAAGGTGTTGAGTTTGTTTTCCGACCACTGAACCAGCTAGTCTGGTGTGCAAAGAAATGTTTTAATTGCGTACTGCGCGGCGAAGAAAAGAGTTAATCGTTTGGTAATAAGCCAGTTGCAGTTATGTCCTCGAGAAGCATTATTGTCACGTCGCCGTTGTCTAATTTGGGTCTAAAAGTGGAAACAGTCGGGCGCAGTGCAGTGCAACTATGGCGGACACCGCCATTAAACAATGGGACCGAATGCATTATACAAGGGTACACTTGGAGAGGCGGTTATCTGAATCAGCGATTCTCAAAACACGTTCTCATTCTCAATTCATTTATCGTGCATCGGACTAAAAGCCTAACGAATAAAATGTTATATGTTTTCCCCATTCAAAGAGTAAAGCTTACATTATTGTCGCCCGCTATGGTAACTAGTTGGTTAGAGTTTGCTCTACCGATCAGGTGGGTCTGGGTTCGATTCCTGGTAAGGTCAATGTCAAATTGGATTTTTTGTCAATTTTAATTTAAGATCTAAGAATAATGTGTTTGTGAAGCCAATTCTCCTTGAGTTAATCTCGTGGGACTTTCAAAAATTCTCATCGAGTATATCTCGTATGATCTTTCAACTTCAAAACATTTGACGCATTGGCGTAAGCTGTAATGTGAAATATTTAAATAAATAAATATATTATTAGGGGTCTAAACGGACCCAGTCTGTAATGTCATAAAACAAAATTAGTCAAAAAACTGAGTCTCAATGGAGAATGCTACATTTTTTTAAAAATCCATGTTGGCTACAAATGTGAATCATATGGTTGGCTAATAGGGTTGGGGTTGGACGAGTGATTAGCTTATCGCTCTCTCTGTAGGCATTCCTTTTAATCCTAAATCTATCTTTATCTTTTAAGCACAACAGTGCATGGTTAAAAGATAGATCCTATGCAGCTCTGTATCGAGCCAATAATATGAGAAATAAATTCTTTTCTTGATCGCATTGCGTTATGAAAGGCGGCCGTGGAAATGCGGCTGCATATACATAACGGGTGGTGGTGGGATACTCAACAACCAACTTGTAATCCTTTTCACCAGCAACGGATTTAAACTTCATGATACATTTATTTCTTAAATAAACACGATACATTCATTTACTAAGCGTCAGTTCAAGTTCATCCGTGCACTTGAACACCTGAAGATGCCGCAAGGCAAAAAACTTGGGTCGTTAGTGACAAAATTTGTGTGAATGTACATATTTGAACGATTCAAATTGAATATTGTTAACTGAGAATATATTGATTGCACGTAATATTATGGTTTCTGTAGTAAATCTTAATATATCCACCATGTCGTTTGTGCATGGTTTTTTAGTTCTTGTTGGTGTACAATGTACATTGTCAGTCTGAATCCGGACCCCATTTTGAGATTCGTTACTTTTGCATCGCTGTTTATTGTGGGAAAGTGTATTGTTTGTTTCCCTGCGGGTGCAAGGTGCAATGACATGCTTCCTGCCTCAGAAACGTTCCGCGGAAGCAATTTTTTAACTCATACATATTTGTTTTAATTACATATAAACACAGTGTCTATACACTACCCAAGATTCACACGTTCTTTGAATGTTATCATCTCCGCATCTCATATTTTTTATTACGAAAAATGAATTTATGTGTATTTTGAAACGGTGTAGATTTTTTTGAGCCTATTAATTTATTATTGACTACCAGATAACATTTGAAAATATATATTCTCTATCAAATGATTCTAAAACATTCAAAAATATATATGTAAGATAACTTATACGATGTTCACTGTCAATACTTGGTGGAAAGGCATTATATTAATAAAAACACAATATTCCTTTGTATTTTATTCCACTTTATAAAAAAAGGTCAGGACCTGTTTCGCTCATTGCGAATTGCTCAGTTTACAGTGCTCGCAATGAGCGAAACCGGTCCTGACATTTTTAAATAAAGTGGAATAAAGTACAAAGGAATATTGTATTTTCATTAAAATATATAATATAACCAATTTATCGTTACATAATAGGGTTAAAATAGCAACGTATTTAGTTCTACAGTTCTTAAACTTATTGGTTTATAGCTATTTTGGCTTTCGCCATCGTCAGAACTATGATTAAATTTATATTTTTCTCAGCTGTATATACTGGCCCCGAAGAGATACACAATGCATCATGTTACTCATTCTTTGGAGCCAGTATATAAAGCTGAGAAAAATGTAAGTTTAATCATAGTTCTGACGATGGCAAAAGCCGAAATAGCAATCAACCAATACAAATAAAAACTGTAGAACTAAATACGTTGCTATTTTTACTTTATTATAATGGAGTTCTACCAAGTAAATGCCAAGTCAATCAATATATCGTTATATACCTCAAAACGCAAAATTACAATTCGTTTAAATCGAGACGGTCGTTTATGTGTTTTCAAGATTCCATTTTTTTATTATTTCCTTTTTAAATCAATACAAAACCAAAACAATAATTATTCTATCGATTGAATTGGCATTTACTTGGTAGAACTCAATTATAATTAGGTGAAAATCATCAATCTTTTTATGTTTTTCTATTATTATTTCATAGTTATCACTTTTAATGTGTTCACTGTCAATACTTGGTGGAAAAGAATTATATAAATAAAAACGCAATACTTCTTTGTACTTTATTTTCACTTTATTTAAAAAGGTCAGGGCCGGGTTCACTCGTGGCGAGCATCGTCAACTGATGTGAAATATAATTCAACAGTGCTATTTATATGATTTTTTTGAAAAATTTCATCGGATTCAGAGTAGTTTTTTATTTCGAAGCTGGAGTCGGAGCCGGAGTCACCTTTTATTATGAATCTGGGGTCAAAGTCGTGTTTTTTTGCACGACTCCACAGCCCTGACCGTATGTTATATTTACAGAATATTTTTACATATTACTTACAGCACATTCAAACTTCCGTGGATTGTACAAAATAATTGAAGCATGACTCGATAGTTACTGTCACGCAAAATGCGCAACGAAATTGTTCAATGTCATGTAGAATATTATCTGCAACCCGTATTCGATGCGGGCCAGTGCATCAAGAATCTAAACAAGTACTTAGTGCAGTCAATTTACCTGCATTCTGTGCAGGTGTCCGCAGCTAAGTGCAAGGCCAGAGAATCGGTTATTTGATATTCGATTTTATTCTTGGAATTGATAATTGGAACCGATAATATTTGCCGCAGTCAGTGGCAGCCGGTTAATGTGGCTTTGGATCAATGTACCCCTTTTATATGCAGGGGCGTTTATATTTTATGAAATAATAGAACATTTTATTTTATTTTAGACAATAAAGTACACGAAGAATTTAAAATGAGTGAATGGTATAAATTTTATATTTGAATATTATTTCATGAAATATAACTGCCCCTGGATATATAAAGTGTGCATTGATCCAATGGAATATTGACCGGCCGCCACTGGCCGCAGTGTTTGTTCTTGAGAAGAAAGCTTCTTTTGAATAATGCAGCATTTCTCATCAAAATAATTAGTTTGTCACGCAAAGTTGAGAAAGTTATTTATTCAACGAATAAATAACAATTTTCGGGTAATTATTTAAGTTACAAAATGTGACACGTGTTTCGCTACTTTAAGAAGCATCATCAGACCATAAAAAGGTTTACGAATAAACTTAAAATGGATTCTGATTCTTAAGTTATAAATTACAAAATTAATTCGAAATTTTTCCTTTTCTTCTAGACGCATAGAGGGTGTGAGTACTAATAACTAATTACTTTCATTAGGTGTGATAAATCACAATACAAATAATTTCAACAATGGTGATTCACTTACCATGTCAAGAATTGTATTTACTAATATTTCTTTTCTAATAATGACTTTATTGATTTACAAAAATTTCAAAGTATTTATTCTTAAGCTTTTTTTATTTACTTTATGTATTTTAACATTTTGTAACACAGCAAGTACAATAAGAATTTTATCATTTTTTTTTATTTTATGTTAAAAATGGACTTTCATAAATTTACCGCTGAATCTATCGAAGATTCTTAATTTTAAATTAAGTGCTACGAATTGAATTAGGTATTGGAATAAAATTACGAAAAAAAATATTAATTAAATAACCGTCGAATAATAATTAATGTATCTGTGGGGTTATAATGCAAAACGTACTACTTCCAAAATTCAAACTTTTTAGTAGAGTCAAATACTATTATATAACGAATAATTCAAACAAAATAACATTTGCATAAAAATATGATTTCCAATTTGAAAGTCTTGTAAGCAATTTAAATTAAAACTAATAGGATCAGTCGATTTCTTAGGCTTAAATTACCCTATCTGCATACCTAACGCAATATCGCTCATTTTGGAAATATTACGTTTTACATTATAACCCCACAATTTACACGCATACGATCAAACAGAAACAATTAAAGAAATATATGCTTGTTGAATATCGTATTTCAGTTGATGAAAGAAAATATAAGAAGTCAAAAAAACTACAAAATCAACTCTGTGAGACATTTTTTTCAAATTTATCGAGATTATCATTAAAAAATTCCCCTACAACGATTCGGTGAGATTGCCTTAAAGACATTTAATATTGTTATAATTTAGAATGCTTTCTCACACCAAGTAGATAAGCAAGTCCAATAAAAAACCAAATACGTGCTTCCACGCATCATTTATCATAATAAAATTAGTCATGCCTTTCCCTGCCGCCATTTTTACAATAGACAATAATTTATTATGCGTCTGATTATGACGGCCGGGATGTCTTTGAATTTGATTGCTGCATTATATTATGAATTCTTTTGAACCTATTATATTTTATAACACTCTTCACTATTAAAATAGCCTCACTCAAAAGTTTTACACAATTTCGAAATGTCGTTTTATTGAATATAACAGATACTTAACGATTTTGTATAAAATTGATTTCGATAAAATAAACAACAATGAAAAAAAAATGTTGCATTATCTTAAATTATAGTTTCTCAACCAATTTGAGCTTGTGGCTAGGGTTGCTAACCGTCCCGAATTGACCGACATTGACCTGGAATTGGAATTTTTGTCCTGTATCTCGGATAAATGCTAAATTGTCCCGAAAATTTAAAGAAAACTATTCTGAAAAAAAAATATATAATTAAAATTTACATTATGTCCAATCTCTTAAACGTCTTTCCAACGTACGTCCACTACTATTTAGACATATCAGTCTATGATCTTTTTAAGTACGGACTCACTTGTGAAAGAATTGGTGATTGCAGCAAAAAGTGAGAAAAAATATTATTGGAAGAACTCATAAAAATATAACGGGAATTATTATTATAAGATTTAAATTTGTTATTTAGTATTTCTATTAATATTATTATATTTATATATATATGTGTGTGTGTGTGTTGTTAAGTTTATATAACAGTAAAAATAATAAAAAAAACATTTAATAATAACAAAATAATAATGTATTTTAATATTTTCGTAAATAAAAAGTTGACAACCCTACATGTAGCCCATATATTGCGTATTTCGAAACAATGTTTTTAAATATTTAACGAATTTTTATACAGTTCGAAAGGAACAAATTATATTTATAGATTGAATTTGAACATGATTTTGAATAATAAATAAGAAAATAATGAGAACGATTAATGCTATAAAACTCGTGAGTAATTAATTATTTATCAATTATCGGTATTGATTAAGCCATACGACCACATTAGTGAATAAAAGTAACGACAAGTTAATAGGGTGAAATATTCGTAACGTTGCAGTTTACACCGCAGCACCGATGGCCGGAAAGCAAATTAACGCGTCTTCAATGAGCGAGAATAACAAGATTTACCCATCATGCCTGTTCTGTTCTACCCCATACCACTAAACCAAAACCCTTTGGCCCACGCGTTGCAATATGCGATGCATATCAATCTAAATCGCCAAAAGATCTGTACGTACAGTCACAATTTGAGATACTAAGTCTACGAATTTATAAATCGACTAAGCCCGGAATCTTCATGGCTGTCAATTTTGTAAAAGTATTCATACTACTTGGAAGCAGTTAAATTATCATTAAGTTATTAACTTTAGTAATGTAGCATTTTATATAACTTTGAAAAAAAATCGAAATTAAAATCAGTTACCACTTTAAATTTGTTTTTTAAAATTGTTCTCATATATTCTATTGAGTTTGAATCATTCAAATTATGTACACTCCCACAGATTTTGTCACTAACGACCCGGGTTTCGCCTTTCGGCATCTTCAGGCGTTCAAGCGCACGGATGAACTTGAACTGTCAGTTCAAGTTCATCCGTGCGCTTGAACGCCTGAAGATGCCGAAAGGCGAAACCCGGGTCGTTAGTGACAAAATCTGTGGGAGTGTACATAATTTGAATGATTCAAATTTAATATTGAAATTCCACCAAGCACCTTCAGTCGAAATCTTAAATTATATTCTATTGAGGTTTTCTTAACTGTTGATTAAATATATAATAGGTGTTTCTTTGATTAATAAAAACAAATTCCTTTGTACTTCATTCCACTTTATTAATTACGTCAGAACCGGTTTCGCTCATTGCGAGCATTATCAACTGAAAAATATATAAACAGTGCTATTTATACAAATTTAAATTGAAATAAAAGGTGTAAGCAACTATTAACAATGAAGAAGATTTACAAATAACATTATAATTACACAAAATTAAAATGCTTAACACCTATAACGTATAATTAAAAACTCATCAAATACTAATAATTATAAGTGGCAAATGATGCCAATTATAAACCCAATTAAAATTTGGGAAATTTTTAATAAAGTGAAACTCTAGATTACTAAAGTGAATAACTTATTTACTTTAGTAATGTAGAGTTTCACTTTGAAATTAAATTTGTATAAATAGCACTGTCAGTTGATAATGCTCGCAATGAGCGAAACCGGTTCTGACGTAATTAATAAAGTGGAATGAAGTACTAAGGACTATTGTTTTTATTAATAAAAGAGACATATATTATATATTTAACAGTTAAGAAAACCTCAATTGTAAAATATATGAGAATTCACATGCATGTGTTTGGCAAAAGTAAGAATCTTCAATCAATTAAGTCTCGACGCATCACAGGTTTAGATTCAAGGCTACTCCCTCAACCCAAAGTCTCATCAGCTTCCGGCCAACTCCGGACCTATTCATTACCGAACTAATCAATTAATTAGTGAACGACCGAGAAGCGATGCAACGCCCGCGACGCCAGCGTCTAACTAACTAATCTCATCAGGGCGTCGTTTTCCGATTCACGTTCCGTCGGTTTGTTCTCGTAAAGTGGATAACCGAGGCAGTTATGTTGGTGGAAATTTAACCTTTTTAAAAGGAGGTTATCTATAATGGCTTAGAAAATTTCTCGGATGAACATTTAATAGTTCTTTATACCCTCTTACAGATTAATGATTTTATTTACAAACATTTAGAAGAAAGTGACCATACTTATTCATTCGCTTTGAAGCCTTGTAATACAGGTCCAGTTTGCCATTTCCATTTTGGATTTAACACTCGCTTCTATCAAGAAATAAATCTTCATCTATTTAACCCTATACAACAAATAAAATATTTAAAATTTCATTTAAATAATATAAAATAAAAATAACTTTGATTATTACACGTATTGTGTTACAAAATGTGACACGTGTTTCGCCTCTTTCTTCACTGCTTAAGTAAGTCGTACTTAAGCAAACATTTGCGAAAGTAGTTGTCTGAGGATGCCTCTGAAAGAGGCGAAACATGTGTCACATTTTGTAACACAATACGCGGAATAATCAAAGTTATTTTTATTTTATATTAAAATGAACTTCCACAAAGTTACCGCCGAATCCATCGAAAGTATTTCATTTAAATGTTTACAGTATTATAAATTCTAACAATAAAATTACATAATAAATTAATTCTATACGAGACAAATACTGGATAAAAATAATATACCAAATAATGTTTTTTTTAAATGTATATTAATTTAAGATTTCTACTGAAGGTGCTTGGTGAAATTTCATTATTAAATTTGAATCATTCAAATTGTGTACATTCACACACATTTTGTCACTAACGACCCGGGTTTCGCCTTTCGATATCTTCAGCCGTTCAACTGCATGGATGAACTTGCACTGATGCTTAGTAAATGAATGTTTCGTGTTTATATAAGAAATAAATGTATCATTGAGTTTAAAGCCATTGCTGGCGAAAAGGATTAGCCCACGGGAATGCCTACAGATTTGAATGGTGAGTGGTTTTAAGAATTATATTTATTTATTTGTTGGAAAATGTTTTATGATTATATTTATAAAGGGTATAAAAATGGAGAGCCAGGTATGTGTAGCATATCATTTAAAATCGAAAGACTCTTCAATTGTGCTCTGTTTATTTCTAAATTTTCCTGAAGAAAGAGTTTATGAGCATCCGTATTTGGGTGCAACAATTTTACAGAGAATCACGTCGCCAAGTGTTGAAAAACATATAAGAAACATTAGTAAAAACACAATATTCCTTTGTACTTCATTCCACTTTATTTAATATGTCAGGACCGGTTTCGCTCATTGCGAGCATTATCAACTGATAAGAAAAATATATAAACAGTGCTATTTATATAGAAAGTGATTATAAAATAACACAAAATTAAAATGTTTAACACATCTAACATATAATTAAAAAGTCATCACAGATTAATAAATTTAGAATGGCGATTGAAAGTAATTACAAACGTAATTAAAATTTGGGAAATTTTTGACAGTGATAAAATGCTACATTAGTAAAGTGAATAGGCTTAATGATAGTTTCCTGTTTTTCCCCGCTTCCAAGTAGTTGATGTGTGTACATACTTAAACACAATCGACAGCCAGGAAGATTCTAAAAAATAAATTTTTCAAAGCTCGCTAACAATGCTCGCGATGAGCGAAACCGGTCTTGACATATTAAATAAAGTGGAATGAAGTACAAAGGAATATTGTGTTTTTACTAATATAATGCTTTTCCACCAAGTATTGACAGTGAACACCCTAAAAGTGATATAAGAAACAGTTTTTTCTTATTCCAAAATTGTTTTCGTATAAAATGTGATTATGATCTCATTTAAAGCGAATTTTATTTATAGAGTTAAATTCAAGTATTTAGTGATGATAAAATTCAAAGTTGAAAATATTTTAATTTATTCCAGTTTATTAAACATTTTTTTAAACCTGCCTTAAAACCTGGCAATGCCATATTACTTTTTATTTTCTTGAGCCTTATAAATTTTACAACTTATTAAAATAAATATTCTCTCTTCGTTTTGAAACATGACTTAATGAATAGTCAAAGCCTTGATGTATGAAAGCTTTTACCGAATATAATTGCTAAAAATTGGGCTCACTCCAACTGCAGTCCTCATAGTTTTTTTTTTTTTTGGATATCAAATTTATGGAGCTTCAAGTACCAGGACGCGCCAGCGTCAAGGTTCTTCCAGTCTCCTTCATCGATAAAGATTTTGAAAAATTGTAAATTGCATCCCCTTACCGTCGTTCGCAGTCCTCATAGTACTGGGTAAGCAAGATGAGTTATCGCGCAAGTGGTCGCTACTTCGCTGGCGTTCTCATACTGGGTACTATGTAATAATTTCGTAGGCAAACTCACATGCTATGCAGAACGATGTTAAGTAAACCAAATGTCAAGATATAGGACACACATGGAATATCATATTAAATCCTTAATATATTTTACTGTTAATCTTTTGACGAATAAAATATATATTAAGAAAGAATGCAGAAGTTTGATATCATCTGCAAATAAGGCCAACTCCAATAGAAAAAAATCAATAGCCCACGTTTTACCAACAAACCAAGATTAGGCTATTCAAACGGAGTGTATAAACAATTGATACATTAAATTTGAATCGTTCAAATTCACTCCCACAGATTTTGTCACAAACGACCCGGGTTTCGCCTTTCGGCATCTTCAGGCGTTCAAGTGCACGGATGAACTTGAACTGACGCTTAGTAAATGAATGTTTCGTGTTTATATAATAAATACATGTATCACTGAGTCTAAAGCCATCGTAGGCGAAAAGGATAAGCTCATGGGAATGCCCAAAGATTTGAGTAGTGAGTGGTTTTAAGAATTATATTTATTTGTTTGTCGGAAAAGGTTTTATGGCTATATTTATATAGGGTACAGAAGTGGCGACCCCGCGTCATTTACTAAGCAACTAAATCTTTATTTATTTTCTAGTGAGGAATTGATATTAGTTAATTAAGGATGACAGAATCTAGTGTAAATTCTTACTATTCTTACTGATTGCAAAAAAAGATGATTATATAAATAAAACACCATTTATAAAAATGAAAACAGGATGTCTTTTTAATTTAAGCATCGCAATAGTATGATTATTTATATGCCTGACGATAAGTATAACGTGTTAATATATTTTGCGTTGGCGGGTGGTTCGCAGCTAGGAAAATTAGCCCCTTGGGTAAGCGTTAACGTGTTATATCGATATGCTGATAAAAATCGTCCTTCATCCGTCTTTTAAGGGTAGTGACATGACCCTGTCCCGAATGGTTTTGAAAAAAATCACTCAATGCTCTCTTCCATAAAACGATCAACGGGTGTTGAATATTTTTAAACCAAAGTTTGATAATCCTTTGGCTGCTTATATTGATTTACATTATCTTTTCTTCTCTCCGAATTTTTGTTTCGTATATTTTATGAGTTAGTCTTAAAATATTGTTTATACATTCATCTTTGATTTACTGTTGTACAATCACTTTAAAATGATCACAAGCTATGTAATACTGATCCAATTGCAAATGTGTGAATCAACCACTTTAGGGTGTTCACTGTCAATGGCATTTTATTCAATAAAATATATACCCATTTGTTCTAATTCTCACATTTATTTAAAATGATCAAGACCGGTTTCAGTTCATTCAAACTGGTCCTGATCATATTAAATAAAAGTGAAATTAGTACAAATGAGTATTTTATCTTTGAACATTCACAGATACTTTTCGATCTTATTTGAGCGTTTTTATGTATGTCTATATAATCCACATTTTATTAATAAAAACACAATATTTTTAGTTCTTTATTTTACTTTATTTAAAAGCTCAGGACCGGTTTCGCTCTTTGCGAGCATTGTCAACTGATAAGAAATATAATTTAACAATGCTCGCAATGAGAAAACTGGTCTTGACCTTTTAAATAAAGTAGTAAAAAAACAATAATCCTTTGTACTTCATTCCACTTTATTTAATATGTCAGGACCGGTTTCGCTCATTACGAGCATCGTCAACTGTTACGGTCCTGACATATTAAATAAAGTGGAATGAAGTACAAAGGATTATTGTTTTTTTACTAATATAATGCCTTTCCACCAAGTAATGACAGTGAACATCCTAAAAGTGATTTTAAATAAAGTGGAATAAAGTACAAGGAATATTATGTTTTTAGTAATATACTGCCTTTCCATCAAGTGTTGACAGTGAACAACCTAAAAGTAATCCACATTTTGAGAAAACATTGTCGCGAATTGTACTTTTTGACATGTCAGTTCTACGTAAATCAATCATGCTGCTAGTCAAACAAAAATGAAAAAAAAGGATTTGTTGCGTAATTGCTTTTGAAAATTGCTGACCATCATTTGAATGCGCTCAATTCTGCTGTGCTACGTGGCTCGAGAAGTTGTTCCAGGAAAATAGAGTTTTTGATATCAAGCTGTAATCATTCACCTTGTTAGCGAAAAAGTTGAAATAAAGTTATCACATTCATAAATACCCTGTGTTGGTGATGACATGAAGGTATGCATACCGCGTAGTACACGTAAGGGTGTGTTGATGACTACTTTAAACCGTAGTCAGTTTCGCATTCGAATTGTTGGGAGCGGGTAACTGCTCGAGGGCCATTTCACGGTGATGAGTGGTCATGCCTCGGAATGTGAGTAATGAGATGAGCTACGACTGCTACGGTGCTACGAGTATCTACGATCCGGACTAGTGGAGAATAATTAACTGTAACTTATGTTAGCTGTAGCAGCAGATCTCTCCAGCTGATTTCATATTCACTTACACACAGTCGCTAATTTAAAAATATTTGTTACGTGTATAGACATAAATTAAAAAATACTTGTATTTAGAACTTGAATTTATTGTAACAGAGTTTTACCTAGTAAAAGCCAATTCAATCATTAAATATTTTTATCATTGTAGTTTTCTAATAAAAACAAAATATTCCTTTGTACTTTATTTCACTTTATTTAAAAGGTCAAGACCGGTTTCACTCATTGCGAGCATTTTCAATAGTGCAGTTTATTATCAGTTGACAATGCTCGCAATGAGCGAAACCAGTCCTGACCTTTTAAATAAAGTGGATTTTAAATACAAAGGAGTATTGTGTTTTTATTAATATAATGCCTTTCCACCAAGAATTGACAGTGAACACCCTAAAAATGCAGTTTGTTATATACAATTATTATTTTTGAACTCACGGTAATGAAGCTAAGCTTTTAATCAGTAAAAACCAATCAATTTATTAATTTTGACACTGTGCATTTGTCACGAGTCAGAACTTCGCTTTTAAATATTTTTTAAATTGATTTTTCCGTTGAAATTTAGAACAATATTTTTTTAAAGCAGTGGTTTTCAACCATTATGCTACTGCACCTCCATCAAATAAAAATAAAATTTGTCACCCCTCCCCTTCCTTTTATTTGTTTAATAAATATAGTAATTTTGACACGTTTTGTGCATAACCGAAACAGAGCGTTTGCAAAGACGCCATTTCTTTAAAAATCTTCCGCCCCACCCCGTACGTTACGATATAAAGTTTTATTTATTTTTAGTTCTTATTGTATGATTTTTTTATTACAAAGTTTGGTGCGCCTCCCAGTTTGGAAACCGTTGGTATAAGATATTTACCGATAAAATGGTAGACATGTTTCACCCAGTAACATGTCTAGTGTAGTAAAAACCTTTTAGATTTTAATTTAAAATAAATTTTCAATACCCATGCACCGACTCAGCTAGTAAATATTTTAGAAAAATTTTGTTATACAATCAACCATACGGGACACTATAAAAAAATTGTTATGGAGAATATTTTTTCGACTTATCTTTAAAAAAAAAAAATCATCATATTTTTCTTATTCTTAAGTAAATTTAGTATACAAACAAAATATTCAGTGACACAAGAATAAAGCTTGTTTTACCATCAATGTAACATTATTATTCAACTTTTTACTAATACAATTGAACCGTCTAGGTCAGCGGTTGGCAAACTTTTTGGGCTCGCGGACCACTAAATTCACAATTTTAATCCAGCGAACCACTAACTGGACTTTTTTGTATTACATATTGAAATCAAAGTGATGAAATGCGTCTAAAAATGTACTAAGTTCATAAAATAATGTCAGATTTCTCTGTGGACCATCAGAATTTTCTCGTGAACCACTGTTGGTCCGCGGAACCGCTGGTCTAAGTGAATTCGGAAAAAAAACCAAACCCGTAAATGTTTGTTGTCATATGATTGCGTCGAAGTTTAATAGATAGTTTTACTATCCGAGTGAGAAAATTGTTCAAAATGCATCAATGACATAGAGTTGGAAAATTAATATTCATTGATATATTTGCACACATGATGTCAACTAGGGAAGTTGAAAAGCCAACAATAAATATCACCGTAACTGTCAAAATATGTTGATGCTGTGTCACCAATTTTGGTTACTTCGAAAATGGCAAATCAAAATATGCAGCGGGCGACGCAATTGGTACTAGCCGCTGCAGTTCCGCGAACACTTTCCCCTACACCCCCAGCGATTTGCATCAGCATTGCAAATTAAATTATTAGCTATGAAATATGCAAATGCACTTTCAGACGAAACAAACAAGGGAACGGCTCATCCAGATACGGCTTGCATTACCATATTCTATTCCGAATTCAATCGCTCCATGCTAATTAATTTTCACATAAATATTAAACCGGGCTTGTACTCGGGAAATTCGGGACATTGATTTAATCCACCTGTCAGCGAAGTACATTATTAATTTCCACTTAGTATCATCACATTGGCTTCTGCTACCAACGTTGCTTTATGCGTGCCTGGTATTTTATAGATTCGTTTAATCAGTAAAATTCTTGAATCCATTAAACTGGCATTTACTTGGTAGAACTCCATTATAACACTGTGAAAAAATAACAATGTATTTAAGCTCTACAATTTTTTTAAATTGTTGATAGCTTTTTCGGTTTGAATCTATTTCGGCTGCTCAGAATCAGCTCATAAGAAAAAGTCATTAAGTTATCATCTCAAGTAGTGGCGGCCGGTCAATGTGGCATTGGATCAATGCATACCTTGTATATGCAGGAGCAGTTATTTAGTAATTTCATGAAATAATATTCAAACATAACATTTATACTGTTTACTCATTTTAAATTATCCATGCATTCATTGTCTATTATATATATTTTATAAATCGATGACTAATTAAAACGCTTCGACAAAGATTAAAACACGGGATTACTTCTTCGATAAGTTTTTAATTAATTAAATTTTATTAATCTGCATGGATTTCTATTAAAACCTTATTTGCTTTATATAATATTAATAAAAACACAATATTCCTTTGTACTTATTTCCACTTTTATTTACCAAGATCAGGACCGGTTTCACTCATGGCGAGCATTATTGTGTTTTTCTTAATGTCATGTCTTTCCTTCAAGTATTAACAGTGAACACTCTCAAAGGGACCTATTTGTTTTATGAAAGCTTGGTATTTTGCATATTCGATAAAAGACGGTAATTTGCAACTATTAATTTAATTAGTTATCGACGAGATAAATTCTCTGGCGTGTTCAACACGAAAAATTTTACGAGATATCTCGTCTGTGGCATCCATCGAGTTAATGTAACACATAAAAAATATTCATGACACTGAAAAATAAGGTTTACTTTTCAATTTATATACTTTCAAATTTTCTATATAGGAGTGAAAAAGGTTAAAAAAATAGCATTAGAGTATTCAGAAAAAAATAACGTAAATGTAAAAAAAATCATTAATGCAAATAATTAAATGTATAGTCATAATCGCAGTTGAAGACGGCTTATTTTCGATACGCCTGAAATATTAGAAATACCAAAAACTATAACTCTTTGATAATTTCATCAACATCATTTCGACTGTGGAAAGAAAAAAGGACATAACCAACACATATCAAATTTTACAGTAGCAGCAAAAAACGTGTTTTGATGATTTTGGGCCATATGCAAATTATGAATTATACACAACCTTAAAGTACACTGAGTCTTCTTAACTGGTGTTTAATTGACATAATCTAACATTAATCAAGGAAATTGTATGGGAAAAACTTTTATTTCAGTTTTTTTTCTTGATTTTAATTTGTTACAAGGTCATCTTTTTCAAACTTAAAAGCTAAATTTAGATACTAATTCGGTATTTGCAGCTTACATTCTTTTAATAGAACGTGTATCAAGTTTGATACATTGACATGATTATCGAAAAAAGCTGTTTTGAAAAAACTGTGGGATACGTCCTTTTTCCTTTTCACAGTCGATTTGATTTCAAGATTTACTAAAGAAATTAACTACGCAACAGTATATCTCCTGGTTTTGTTGAAATGTACTATTCTTCTGCATTATATACACGAACCGATCACTGGTAGTAATCGTGTTTCAAGGTAGAATTGGCAGTGATTTACTGTTCTATTCACTGGGTGATTGCTATTATTAAGTGGGCACTTAATGTATTGACGTTAACCGGATCGACGCGGGCTCAGCGCTCATTGCTCACATCATTACGGCCCGGGTATTATTTAGTTGAATGCAATCAGCTGGGATCTCAAGGTCGTGGAATTGCGGGTTATGTTGAGTCTACCAGGGGCGTGCGAAACATTCAATCTCTTAAATGTAGTTAATAAACAACGTGGGACGAAGATTGCATTCCTCATTATTTCTTATTGCGTCATGGCTTGTTTGTATTGCTTAATATTTCAAATGCATGTCAAATTTGAATCGTTCAAATTATGTACATTCTCACAGATTTTGTCACTAACGACCCGGGTTTCGCCTTTCGACATCTTTATCGATGAACTTGAGCTGACGCTTAGTAAATGAATGTTTCGTGTTTATATAAGAAATAAATGTATCATTGAGTTTAAAGCCATTGCTGGCGAAAAGGATAAGCTCATGGGAATGCCCACAGATTTGAGTCGTGAGTAGTTTTAAGAATTATATTTATTTGTTTGTCGGAAAAGGTTTTATGATAATATTTATACTGGGTATAAGAGTGGAGACCCGGCATGTTAAATATTTAATATTTCATTTAAAATCGGAAGGCTGTTCAATTGTGCTCTGTTTATTTCCAAAATTTCTTGGAAAAAGAGCTTATGACTGTCCGTATTTGGGTGTAACATTTTTATTCCTTGTTCCTGATTGAACACGTGTCCTTCCGAAATTAAGTGATTAGCAAAAAAAGACGTGTCTTTTTCAATCTAAAGTCTGCCATGTGTTCTGATACTCTGGTCTTCAATGTCCTTTCGGTTTTCCCGATATAAAATTTTGTACAACAAAATCACTGTAATCTATAAATCCCGGATTTATTTAAGTAGTGTATTCTATCTTTATTGTTTACTAATAATTCATTGAATAATTTAAGATTTCGACTAAAGGTGCTTGGTGGAATTGAAATAATAAATTTGAATCATTAAAATTATGTACATTCACACATTTTTTGTCACTTACGATCCGGTTTTTACCTTTCGGCATCTTCAGGCGTTCAAGTTCACGGATGAACTTGAACTGACGCTTAATAAATGAATGTATCGTGTTTGAATAAGAAATAAAAAATAAATGTGTCACTAGGTTTAAATATATTTTTAACAATGCTTAAAAATCTTTACTGCTCATTTGAACTGAACATAATGTGAGCGATTAGCTTAGCAGAATTCTGTTCTAACACTATCTTTCTAGCAATTCTGTCTTCCACATTAAAATAGAGGTTAAAACTGAGTAGCAAGCAGTTATCGAAGAAAAAAGTCTACTGTGAGAAGTAGAGAATTCATTATGAGTCTTATTATCCACACCGAGATTTGGCATGGTTCAAAAAATGTTTCTTAAAATGGCATGGTGCTGAAAAGGCTATTGATAATATATGACAAATCTTGTATAACTAAAAAAAATATTCCTTTTATCTAATATTACTTTTATATATGCCCGTTGAATAAATGAACGAAAAGCCTTTAAAATAAGCAAAATATTTTTGTATTTGTTTTGTATAATATTGTCTGTGGTACAAATAGGCATATTGATCTGTACTAATAGATGTCAGAGATAATAAGGTCACGAGAATCTCACGCATCTAACGAGCGATTATAAATTGTGAAACATTGTGTGTTTGTGTTTTTGTTTCATTTAAATCTTTAAAAATCATCGTCATTCACTAAAAAAAAACAGAAATACAAAATAATGTTGAAATTTTAATGATCACAGTTGTGATACATTTTAGTTTAAGTCCGAATATAACGCAATTTTTTTCAAGTGAGATATTTTTCTCTTAGTCTAGCGATTGGCTAATCGCTCTTGCAACGCCCCGTGCTTCTAGGATAGAGTGGGTTGGAGTGGGAATTCAAGACATCACTTACATACTTGCCTTCGAACAGAACTCTATATATTGATTGAAAAATTCATCTATAAAAACTCCGTATTCTGTCCGTGTTTTAAGCCAACGCCGTTGAAATTTGACCACGCAGCCGGAATATATTTTTTATCAATTTAAAATGCTCGAGATGAGTGAAACCGATCCTTATCCTGTTTATTTATTGTGGAATACGTATTTATAGTCAAAATCCGTATGGTATATTTCGTTTGATGACACTGAATGAATAATCATACGAACAAGGTAACATGAATTCGTTTTATAAATTTTTATATATGTTTTGTTGTTGTGTTGTGAGTTAATGATTTGAATGTATAATACAATCTGATATTACGACATCACTTACTTTTTACGTTCAGTGATTAGACCAATTCTAGTAGGAAACAGAAAATGTTAAAAGCAACGTGTGGTGGGCACTAGGGCTTATACAAAAACCGACTTTAAAAAATACTGGTTTTATCCGGTTTTCGAAGTTTTACAAAAAATGGATAATTTAATTAAAATAGCGAAAAAAAAGTTTAAAATTCACTTTAATTTTATTTATTTATATACATAATAATACACGAAAGAAATTGTTTGGTGTCACTCTTCAGAAAATATGATTTAAGAAAACACAAAACGTCTACTGATCGATCACTTAGTGATGATTTAATTTTTGTAACAAATTTCCTAATATCGAAAATACTTTTTTGCTGGGTAATGATGTGGGGTATATAGTCTTTAAGTCATCAAATGAAATATGCAATATTTTTTTGTCTAATTGTTTATAGTCTCGTATATGGAAAATTCGGCCTTTTGAAATTTGAAATTAAGCTGTAAGTTTTTTTTTCTGGTTCTTCAAGAAATCTATTTATTGATTCCTCCTCTATGGTTTTTTAAGAGTTGTAGGTACAACAGGTTATGAAATTGAAAAAACCGGTTTTCGAATGTCACAAGGTTGTTGAAAACCGACAAGCCCTAGTGGGCACATACTTAGATAAGGTAGTGAAAATTACTTAAATGTCTGAACGTATGAAATCGATAATTATTGTATTTATATTATGTGAATCGAGTGAATAATAATTTACTTTACTCTTAACACCGCTAACATGATTTTTAATTCAAATTGTTAGCTCAGACTTAAGTGCTCTTATACCAATACACTAATTAGCCGTAAGTTTGAAGTACTTGCATTTAGTTATCTTATCCGTTTCATGCTCTAGAAACTTCCATAACTTAAACGTATAACTTGGTAGTCTAATCCACAAATACTCCATTAATAGTGTAATACATTCGTGAATTATATCAATACGTTAATGTAATATAATATACTTGTAGTGAATGTGTACGTGACTCTATTATTAGCTGAAAGCAGACGTTGTTTGTCTGCCATGACAGTTGCGAATATACCAGTTCACACATTAAGAACCTGAACACAGATTTTTACAAGGTTTTCTTAAAAATTAAAATGCTATTTGAACTATGGCTATGTATTTAAGAGCTGTTACAATGGCGTGAAGTTGAAATAACTATCTACTAATTTATTTGATTCGACCACACAGGCGTCGTTGGCTTCGGTTACGGAAGTCCCGGGTTCGAATCCCGGTACGAACAGTTTTATAAATTGATTTTTCAATCGATTTATGAATTTCTGTTCGAAGGCATGGATGTATGTGATGTCTTGAATTCCCCCCTCCCACCTATCCTATCCTATGAACGGGGCGTATCGAGAGCGATTAGCTAACCACTAGTCCTGTCCTAGCCCTGTCCTTCTATTCTTACTCTCTTCAGTAAAAGAGAAGTTGAGCAACTGAGTAACAAGCAGTTCTTGTAGAAACATCTGTTGAGATAAACTCCATTAGGAGTCCATATGCTCCACATTGGGAGCGGACATGGTTTCAAAAAAATATATTTTATTATTGTGGAACTAAATATCTTGCTACCAAATAAATGTCAATTCAGTCAAAATATTATTCAACTTTTATCACGACAAAACACACTATCATCTTGAATTGCTTTCCTATATGTACATAGTACAGTACTGTCTTTATAAAAAAGTTCTAAAATCAGCTAAAGTTTTATCCACGGAAATGGTTAATTATACACCTAACGAATACTGGCACTCTTCATGTTGCGTCGGTTGAAGAGCCAGCCTCGGGCCAGGCGCGTAGGTTTATGAATGCTCAAAAAACAGAAACTTTATAAAGAAAAAATGCGATCAAGATTTAACCTAGATTGTAGCTCCAGAAGAGAAGAAGAAATAAAATGTTTTGAGCCTAAATAAGTCATATTAAAATTTACTTTAAAAAATATATTTTATTTTATATTATCCATGTCATATAGTGTTCAAAACGTTTGTTCTGTTCTCGCCTATAAAGTTAAATTAGTCTGTAGCCCATTGTAGTGAAGAGGCTCACAGAAATTAGATTCTCCCATGAATATGTTTATTTACCACTGACATCAACTGAAGGAATTGTTATATAGCAGTAAGCTTTGAAACCATTGTACTTATGTTTATTTCACTTTATATAATACATAGAATCAGTGCTTTTTTAACAAAAAGGTGCCGCTACTCACTTCTTTTTAAGCTTTTTTATCAAATACTTTTTTCTAATCCATGTCCGTTCCCAATGTGGAGCACATTACTTTCTTATGTACATATATCAAGATAAGTTCTCAACCTATCTTTATTCAAAAACAATATAATAAGCTTAAGACCCTTGGTTTTGGTTACAGAGTAAGTCTATGGACCTGATATTGTTTTAAATGTTGACATTAATTTATGATTGTCATGTAATCCGACACATTTATTTTAAAAATAACCTAAAATCTACGTAAAATGGCTTATTAGAAATTTAAATAAATCACCTACGAAGTATATATCCCCCAGCCTGATTAATTCTTAATTATATTTTACACTTGCAATAGTTAATGAATAGATTGGTATCAAAGTCAATCGATTTTACAATTCATCCTATCTCACTTTCTATTTGTATAAACAAATTGTCCTTATATTTTTGGAAATAGAAAATAAAATTTATTTCATGATTTAATTCTGATTATGGTTTCATGTTTACAAATATTTCAAATTGATTGAGTTGATTTCCATGTTATGAATTATAAAATAAAGATTTTTTTTTGTATTCCACGAACTTATTTTTAAAGGCGTATCTCAAAATCATTATATCACGTTTGAAGTAATACGTGTCCTTTGTAGACTGATTTATAACGTCAGTGGAGTTTTTGCATTCAAATCATTTGAACTTCATTATTCTCACTCCATTCGAACCATCTGGCGGGAACATAATCTGTTTTTTTTAGCTATAAATAATTTATCGAATATTAACAGGTGCAGTGGTCAACACCGGGGAATTCCGTGACGTAGATCATGGATTCAAGTCCCAGTACGAGCAGAATTTCTTAAATCGATTACTGTTTGAAAGCATGAGTATTTGTGATATCTTAAAACTTCTTCCCACTTTTTGAATTCTAAGTAACTGTACAAGAATCTAACGTGGGACAAATGAAATGACTAACATACTGAACAATGATAAATGAAAAAAATAGCTTATGAAAGAGATTAAAATCGTTTTAGCCTTTTGGCTGCCGTAGAAAAAAGTATGTTTGTACTTAGCACGCCGGTTATAATTTTCAATTATTAATTTAAGGCTCGTATTTAACTGGTCTGAATTTTAATACAGTTTTGGTCATAATTTTTATCACTTTGGTCAGAATTTATATTAAATGGTCATAATTTAAATGAAATTAAAAAATAACCTAACCAAACTAAAATGGTTATAAAATCTGAACGTATAATATTTTTATTCTGACCAAAAATTGATTTAAACTCTGACCATTTATTTTGTTTCCTTAATTTAATTAGTTATTGACGAGGTAACTCGTCTCTGGCACGTTGTGTATGAATAATTTGACGAGGCATCTCGTCTGTGGCAGTCATCCAGTTAATATCTTAATATCTTAATATTTAATGTTCATTAAGCAGAAATTATTTTCTTTTAAAGAACCTTTCAAAAATCTTTTGATGGTATTATTCATGTATGCGGCATCATACGGAGATATTTTAAATTTGAATTCACAAAGCTCAAGCAATCATGTCTTGAGTAACTGCTCCAAAGAACTCATGGCTATCATTTGAAAGCGTTCCTTAAAAAAGCAGTCCTATTCCTGCGTGCATACACTTATTTTGAACGATTTGAAATACTCAAAACAATGTGGTTAGTATTCTATACCGTCCAAATTAAGCGTATGTATTAACATGGAAATAGCACCGCTGGTAACATAAAAATTCATTGGGTTTTATGACTTCATCACAAAATAGTTCTTTGTTTTTTTTTTTGTGAGAATGGTTTATCATATCTTCTCTATATGAGGGTGTATGGATATTACCCATGGCTTTATCCAACTGACTTTCTCTTAGGCATGCTTAACTTCAATAGTTTGAATGTTCGAAGAGAAATGTATCTGGCCATATATTTCTTTCGACTTATACGTGGCCAAAATGAGAATTCCACCATTCTTGAGAATGTGAATCTAAATGTTCCTGATTATTTTTTGAGAAATCGTGGACATGAATTGTTTGTTCTCCCAAGGTGTAGAACCAGCCTGCCAATGGGATGCCACTGGGAGAGCTTTAACGGTGTTCAACAATATTGCTTCGGATGTCGACATATTCCACGTAGACGTGGGTGAGTTCCGACGAATACTATTTTTATGTATTAAATTAGAGTTCGTCGGAGCTTACTCAGTTGACTTCTTTGCCATTTTTTTTCTACTGATTTTAATATTAAATTGTACTATTTTTTTTCTCCATTGTAAAAGTTTTTGTCAACCTTTTGCAATGTTAATTAAATAAATAAATAAATAAAATAAATAAATAATAATATTACCACTATGAAAAGTAATAATTAAATAACAATGGCATATAAATGTTTAATAATGTGAGTTTTTCAACAGTGAAAACGTGACATTACGCTTTCGTTTTTTCGCTGGAAGAATTACTCTTTTGCCGACATATTAATGACCTTGCATGTTGTGATAGTCGTTAAATTTATTCTAAATTTTCACATAGAAAGTGACAAATTGTTTTGACCTGCGCAAAAACAATTCTCAAGGTACAATTATTTCTTTTTTGAAGTGTCAAAACTTCGTTTCTGTTTTTGTTGATGGCGTGTATTTTTCTTTTTGTATTCTGGCATTTTGTTTTGTACGAGTCTATGTGAACTTTCATCTGGTTGAATTTTGAATTTTCTAAAACATTATTTATAACACTTCAACTGTTTCGTGCATGCTTTAATTTTAGCTGATTTATCTTACAAATTTATTTGACTTGAACATTTTATAAGAATATTAAACATTTATATTATTGTTTTTTTTATTTCGAAGATAGTTTTCAAGCTTAAAGCATTTTTCTCTTCTCCTTCGGGGTTGAATTAATAATCCTGAAATTCTCATGACTATTCATTTACATGCTTCCAATTTATTCTTACGCGGGCAAAACTATAAGCAAAAACTTTTATTTCTAAAAACTTATACCTCGCTTAGGAGGTATGAGTCACCAGTTCTTAGGGCCGTTCGATTTATCAACTCATTGCCTAGAGAAATGGACATTTTTAGTGATAGTATTTGTAAACTGTTTGTTAAATTTTACTGTTTTATTTCTTGATTTTGTATGTTATTTTGATGTATTATTTTATATTTTGTCTCTTTGTATTTGTCAAGTACATGGCGAATTGGCGTCAGCTGTTATGTCATGTACTGTACTTTAAATTTTTAACAATAAATAAATAAATAAAGTTAAACAATTTTATATTTACATTTTTTAAAATTCTAGTCTCCTCGTTGGTTTTTCAAAACACTTCAGTTAATTAGTAAAAACACAATATTCCTTTGTACTTCATTCCACTTTATTTAATATGTCAGGACCGGTTTCGCTCATTACGAGCATCGTCAACTGATAAGAAATATAATTTAACAATGCTATTTATACAAAAATGAACAGTTATAAACAACAATTGGCATTGAAAAGAAATTACCAATTACATTAAAAGTGATTGGTATTTTTTCATCTTATTACAATAGAGTTCCACCAAGTAAATACCAATTCAATCCAACAATATTATTCGTTTCTAATTTAAAATTATTGTAAAAAAAGTAATATTTTTTTGATTATCAAAAACGCGGTCTATTTTTTACTGCATGACTAAAATCCCACTAAGAAAAAACCTATGTTCTAAAAAATATTTTAACTTTTCAACAATTGCTACTCAAAGAAAATATCATATTGGATATTCTTTACTACAAAAAAATTAATCTTTACATTACATTAGTATAATATAACCAATATTTTTTGAAACGCAAGATTAAAAATAGCACCGAATTAAATTTTTTGGAATTTAGAAAATTTGCTATATTTTATCGTTTTCCCACGATTTGTAAAATTAATTGAGTGAAATGTAATTGGTTTAGATTTCAATGATAACATTTGAAATATTTTTAATGTTTTTATTGCATGCAACTAAATGCGGTAAAAAAATACAACTAAACAATTCTTGCCTAGTATATATAGCCTATATTGAATTTTCAAACAAAGAACAAAAATAATAAAAACATGTCAAAAATATTTTATTATTAATTTCTTGATTTTTATCTAACTTGTGTTTTTTTCTTTTTTTCAGGCAAGTGAATGTAATTTTTACCTACATTAAGAACCTGTTTAATAAGGACTGGTATGTTTTAGTTTTAATCAATATTATATATATATTTCTTATTTTTTAAAGTTATTTATTACTTTAATTACTGATCATAATGAATTATAAAATTTATGCGTAGTTTTTGATTTTGCATTGAATATAGTAAAACGATATGTTGAACGTTCTTGCGAGATACAAACAACTTTCGTCTTTATATTTGAAGCCAAAATTCAAATCTATGGGTGAGTAATCCAATGATATTGGGTGTATGAATTAAGCTTGCAGATTGGTTTGTGATGCCAGGGAATTATATCACCTTATGGGACGCGTATTGGTTATTTCTATTTGATGTATCGTTGAACCCATCACACAGTAGGATTAGTAAATGTAATTACAAACTAAACCATAGCATATGATGATGAACTCAAAAACTGATGGTGATGTTTTTTTAATCAACGAAATAAGTGTTATGGAAATAAAAAAAAGGCTCGGATAAAAAGTGTGTTTGAAGCTTTCAATAATGGAATAAAATACTTCATAATTTGAGTCACCTAAACGTAATTCAAATATAATTTAAGATTTTGACCGAAAGGTGCTTTGTGAAAATACAATATTAAATTTGAATCGTTCAAATTGTATACATTCACACAAATGTTGTCACTAACGAAACGAGTTTCGCCTTCGGCATTGAAACATCGGAACTGACTTTCAGTAAATAAATGTATCGTGCATTTATAAGAAATAAATGTATCACTTTTAGGGTGTTCACTGTCAATACTTGGTGGAAAGGCATTATATTAGTAAAAACACAATATTCCTTTGTACTTCATTCCACTTTAGTTAATATATCAGGACCGGTTTCCGGTGACTGGTGACGATGCTCGTAATGAGCGAAACCGGTCCTGACATATTAAATAAAGTGGAATGAAGTACAAAGGAATATTGTGTTTTTACTAAAATAAATGTATCACTAAGCTTAGGGCCATTGCCGGCGAAATGGATAAACCCATGGAAATGCCTACATATTTGAATGGTGAGTAATTTCTAGAACTATATTTACCCTGTTGGCTAGAATTTTTTTATGATTACATATATTTATTTACATGTAGAATAAAAGATTGGGGAATTTGGCAGATTTACCTGCTCATTCAAAACTGGTAGAACTATGCTCTGTTTATTTCTAAAATTTCATAAAAAAACAACACTTACCTGTCTGTATTTGGGTGTAGCATTTTTATTCCTTTATTCGCATTGGAAACGTAGTTTTCTGAGATTAATTGATTGGCTTTGCCAGTTTTCGTTAGAGACAAAACTTGTGTGGGTGTACATAATTTGAACGATTAAAATTTAATTTACGTATCTGTACATGTAAGATAAACCAAATTATGTCAAAAATGGCAGTTATCTTTATGGCTGTTTGCTATGGCTAAGCTTTATAATTAAGTTGTAATAATGTAAGAAAATCACTTGTTTTTTTTTTTTACTATTTTTTAAGATTATTGATTTGAACATACTTGAGGTGTTTTTTTTTAAATTTCACTAGGAAGTATTGTTGTGGGACTAAGTTTATATACTATGTCGATATTTCAATTTGGTAAAAATGGCATAGGTTAGTTAGCCTCTCATGTGCACATATTAATATTTACATTTTTTTTTCATTCAATGCTTTTCTAATTTGACCAATTAAAAAAATATATCATTTATTAGTATTTTTAATACTATGGCGTGATGATAAAATAGCTATAGGCATCATTCGTGCATAATTCTTGTATTATCAAATATATTTATTAAGTCGGTAAAATGTTTTTCGAAATGCGAAATTATTGATTAATAAAAACACAACATTCTTTTGTACTTTATTCCACTTTATTTGATAGGTCAGGACCGGTTTCGCTCCTTCCGAGCATTGTCAACTGATAAAAATGCTATGATGATTGATTGCGAGCATTGTTATTGTCTTTTATGTGTTGCATTAACTCAATAGATGCCACAGACGAGATATCTCGTAAAAATTTCCGTCACCGGTCACCGGTCACCGGAAACCGGTCCTGATATATTAAATAAAGTGGAATGAAGTACAAAAGAATATTGTGTTTTTACTAATATAATGCCTTTCCACCAAGTATTGACAGTGAACACCCTAAAAGTGATCAAATTATTGAAATTACAAACGCATAAAAATATAAATAGATTACAATGAAATATTGTTTTGGTATTTGCTATTTTATTTATAAGAAAACGGTTGTAATTCTGATCATATTTGCCGACTGTGCGACGTATGATTCCATCGAATTTCCTAGCTATCACGTGAAGGTATCATTTCAGTTGATCGTGTATTGTCAATCACGTCCCACTGTGCAACCGATCGCAATTTATATCCATATGAGAATAAAGATTTTCGAATAGCGTAAAGTGAATTACATATACCAATTGGCAATTTAAAATGGATAATGTTCGTTCAACCGATGAAATTACCAAAAGAGTTAAATAATAATTGAATGTAATTTATAGACAATGTTTCGTTACGTAGATTGTTGAATATTTATTACTAATTATTCCCTTTGAACGCCCAATTAAAAACATTATTTGGCGGATTGTTAATGAAATAATTTAAATAATTACTTTCAATGAACTGTTCATATAGAGGTTTGTAAACGTTAGCATAAACACTAATAAAAATGAAATAGTGCGAAACCAGAAAATAGTGTATTTCACAAAAGTTGACATATAAAAAAATAAAGTTATCGGTAATTAAGAGAATTCTATTATATTATAAAGAATGATATTATTTTCTGTTTTACAAAATATAGCCAAAAAAAAAAGATCGATAAAGATAGATAATAAATATTTCACTTTTTTTTTTACCATGTCCGCTCCCAATGTGGAGCATATGGACTCCTAATAGAGTTTATCTCAACAGAAGTGTTTATACGAGAACTGCTTGTTACTCAGTCGCTCAACCTCTCTTTTTCCGAAGAGAGTAGGAATAGAAGGATAGGGCTAGGACAGGACTAGTGGTTAGCTAATCGCTCTCGATACGCCCCGTTCATAAGATAGGATGGGTGGGAGGGGGGAATTCAAGACATCACATACATCCATGCCTTCGAACAGAAATTCATAAATTGATTTAAAAATCAATTTTTAAAACTGTCCGTACTGGGATTCGAATCCGTGACCCCCGTAACCGAAACCAACGACGTTGACCATTCGACCACACAGGCGGCTAAATACCCAATTCAATATGTTTACAAAATTGAGATGAACAACTTATTAGAGCCATCTAGTTTATGAATCAATGTTAAGTTAACTCGTAAGTAATACATTAAAATCCATGTTGAATTATTAATTTATTAATGTTTTTCTAGATCAATAATAACAACTCGACCTTGTGTTGCGCTCATGTAATAAAATAAAATTTAAATACATATGCTATGAAAATTCAATATGAATAGAAAATATATGAAAAAAGAATTTTGGATAAATATTAATAGTCTATTATAAACATATTCAGCCGCTTTTAACATAAGATAAAAGAATATAATGTGTTTAAGTTCCACAAAAATAGTGTAATATTTATGATTGCTTTTTGGGTGCTAAAAGGGAGTTTTTCATCTTTGTTACTAACTTGAAAGAAACAACTTCGACTTCATCGACATCTAGACTTTGATTTAGCAGTAAATTTACCTAATTCTATTGGTTGAAATCCATTTTATTTTTAAAATTGTGGAACAGAACAAATATATTAAAAACATATTTATTTTATGTCAAACAATTTAGTAATATTAATTGTATT
Organism: Himalopsyche anomala; assembly: GCA_031772345.1. Classification (NCBI taxonomy): domain Eukaryota; kingdom Metazoa; phylum Arthropoda; class Insecta; order Trichoptera; family Rhyacophilidae; genus Himalopsyche; species Himalopsyche anomala. The sequence continues at coordinate 1,331,238 of CM062828.1, forward strand.
GTTTACGATATGAAAAAAACATTTTTTTTAAAAACATATGTGGTATACATTCTCTTGACACCCCACCCCATTGATATCTTTCAAGAAGGATTGTTCTTAAATAAAAATACCTCAAATTTAAAAAAAAAAAATTGCCAAAAAAATACACTATTTGATCGATATTATTATGAAATATATCACATTTAAAATTAACGGTTCAGTTATTATCAAAGTAAACGTGTTTAAATTTATATTTTCCTCTTGATATCTAAATGAATTTCGATAGAAATCGTCGCTGATTCAGGAAACTTTTTTGTCAAAAGCTCACGTCTTCCGGTTTCAGTTATTCCCTTGCTAGCGGTGAATCCAATCAAAACGTTTTCAATTGAATTGTATGCGCGGAAATTGCAATCAGATTAAATTCATCATAGACCCAATAAAGCTTCACGTGTGATGCGGATTGCATTCTACTTACCGACTCACATTGCTACGGCATCAGGCGTAGAGGCTGCCTGCTACGAATGTCAATCGATCAATGAAATTAATGCGGCTAGTTTTGTTGATTATGGTGTTGTGACAGGTGAGTTTCCAATGCACTACAGGAAAGCCACTTAGAAAAGAAATACTCATTAAAGATTGCTATGTTTTAAAACATAAAAGATTTGGATTAATGGTTCAACATGAAATGGATTTGCAGAATATTCAGGTTGGGATTCAGAATTAAGATAATAATGACGATTCTCTAGAAGAAAATGACATGACTGTTTCCCAATAAAGGTATCTACAAATATTATATCAATATATGCTATGTAAATTATAATTAATAATAAACGTACAATTTTATGAAATTTACTTGAAAAGTAAAACATTCTCAGAAATATTCCCTACCTGAGATTTCCAACCTGGGAGGCGCGCCTATTGCAAAGAGAGGCGCGGACAGTCTAAAATATTTATTTACCCTTCAAAACGTGTCTATATTTCTATATGAAATAAAGAATGAGGAGGCGCGGAGATATTTTTTCTTCAAAGGTAGGCGTAGTAAAATAAATGTTGGAACCACTGCCCTGATACATATTTTGGGTAAACAAGTAAGACTATTATTGTTGAAAAAATATAGTAATTCTCTCCACAGCTCGCCACGACTGTACTAATGTGTCCAACAGACGTTTTCCGTAGCGTGACGAACGTGGTGCGTTATTCAGTTGTGAGCTAGAATTTCTCGTAAGCAATTGACTAAAACAGTTGCTACAGTTTGCTAAAAAAACACTGTGATGAAAAGTGTTTGAAACTTTCAGCAACATTCAAAATTCGATTAGAATTCCATTGGCACTTATGATAGGGATACTGTCTTATAAAATTATTTTTTTTGCATAAAAAGCTCTCAATCAAGAGCTTTTACTCGTTACGTCCTTTACTCGGTTTGCCGTTTTATTATTAGTTATTTATTGGCCAATAATAACTATAAATAATAAGACCAAACAAAACAAACATCCCGGGCAGATAATTAATTATTCTACCTGACGATTTACGAGGGGTCGGGACCGCTTAGAGCTACCGAGGGCTGGAAGGGGGCTTTGAGCAGTCTCTATTGAAAAAATCGTCCTCGAATTAATTAACTCATTTGTTAACACTAATTATTGTTGGGATTTAAAAGGTAAATGCTTTGTGTTGTATTAAATACAACATTTTTGACCAACCGACGTAGTTTATGGGCTCATTCATTATGGCGCGGATAATAAAATATCCCGCAATCAATCTTTTTATTTACCAGTCAAAATGTTCGTCAGCTTAATCAGCGCTTCTCAATTTTTTTTTAAAAAAACCCATTTGAAAAATTAATTATTTAAATTTTTCAATGCTTTATTTACCCCTTTTTATTACTTTATACATATTAATATTTAACAGGTATTCATAAATTTAATTTTTAAAATATTTACATACAAGCGTTTAAAAGCCTCTCCACGGAAGTTTGTCGTCCCATTAGTTTGGAAAGCGCTGGAATAAATGTTATGGACAGAATGCTTTTGACAAAATTATGTGAACGCAACGGGTTCGTATAAAATATTGAATATGTATCTTTTTTTGCTTCTGTAGCCCAGTGGTAAGAGCTACCTTGTAATGCGGTATTCGGGATTTGTCTATTGAACACGGGATAGTCCCGATAAAATAAGGGCGTCTGGTAACTTTGGGTAAACATGATATATTTACAATCAAAAATCAAAAGCATTCATATTATGATCCAAAAGATGATTTATTTACTAACAATAATATTTTTTTTGATTATATCACTATTTCAATTGTTGAAAATGTTGCCTCTAAGGCTTATAAAAAACCGGTTTTCGAATTATAATATGTCCTTAAACCTGGTATAAGCCGGATTTTTAAGATTAATAAAAAACGATAATTTTTAATGTTCGTTTATTTAATAAATCAATATTTATTCAATTTTATTCGCATTAAATGCAAAGCAAAAATATTTTAATAGACATAAATTTAATTTTTTCAACGCATTTATAATGTAAACTTACAAATGAAATACATATTTTATGTTATTTTATTTGAAACCGTGGTAGTTTGAATTCAAAATATTAAGGTTGTCAATTAAATAATAGAAATAATCAATAATCATATGTGAAACCGCGTTACTAAATTGAAAAAAAAAACCGACTGATGAATGTTGCAGGTTTAACTATAACCAGGTTTTCTATAACCGGATTTTAAAAAACCGGCAAGCCCTAGTTGCTTCCTTCAAAAATATAGCGATACCTGCAGCGTTAGAGTTTTAGTAGCCTAATGCCATCTTTTAAATAGCCACATTTCCACTTTAATATCTTTAAAAAAAGGTTCCGCGTGACCGGAAAGAGATGAAAGGTATTATTTAAAGGCAGGCATGTTCCGGCTTATATACAAAATGTATTTTGCCGAGTAAGAATATTGCGTTTGTAATAATAAAAGGGTTTCATTTTATAGTAGTAAACGACCCCATTCGATAGGGTGAGTACTGCTTAAATTTTATCAACGAATTGCTACGAGAAAAGGAGCTTAACTTCTTAATAGCCACTCGTTTTGTGCCGTTACATTGGTGCATAGTTTTTTGAACCGTAATAAGTATGAGAACATTTTCGGTCAGTCGATAGTAGGGCTTCCAATACCGGGAATTCGTCTATCCCGTAATCCCGGAATCGTCTAATATTTAACCAAGCCTTTTCATAAACAAATATTTATAAACCATATTACATGGTATATAAAAACAATTTGCATATGATAGATGCATTATTTTGCGGTTTATTAAACAAATGCTAAAATAAACTCAAATGTTCGTTATTTGTTTATTGAACTGTAAAAAAATGCCTGAAAATATACAAAAAGTTCTGTTAGCTCCGCTTCCACTTTGTGGAAGTGATGGTCAAATGGGTCAAAAAAAGATGGAATCAAAAAAATACTTATTACGCAGGTTTGCCGTGCCAGAACCACCAAACCACGGTAGAATTTCTTTCGCTGCTTGCATTAGCTGACACTGCTTTTCAAGCTCTTCTTTATATTGTTGAAACTCGTTTCAAAAGAATCAATTTTATTTTTCAATAAAGAGTTTTCTGAAACAAATAAATGTCAACTTTACAAAATTAACGGAAAGAGATACTGAAAAAAAATATTAGCAGTGTGTTACAAGTATTGGTCATTCATAAATAACGTTTTTTTTCCAGATTCAACTTAAATTAGGTCACGATTTTTAATGGGTTTCTTAGCTTTGTGTTCCCGAAGTGAATGATAAATGTTATTAAGCCATACGATAAAACAAAAGATTTGATTATTAAGCTGTTTATAGCAATAAATAATAAATTGTTTAAGTTTTCATTTTTTATAAATATTCCAAACATTTTTCGAAATATTTATTACCCGGGATTGCCCGAGCCCGAATTTTGATAGCCCTAACCCACCCGTGCAGACCTCTCCCAAGCGTTGAATATTTTACTTATAAATAATAGTACATTTTAGGTCCATTAATAGCACAACCAGGATATACACTGAAGAAAATATTGATACTGATTGGATGCTTTCTGTCGTAGTGAAAGTTTTCAGCGTTATCAATTCAAGTTAGTAGAAGGAATAATTTACAACTTTCGCTCGCTGGATATTTAAAGGCCGTTCAAACCATAAACAAAATATAGAAGCTTAATACATATTTTAAAAAAGTATTGATTTTTGTAGGATTAACTATATTAGACATTACACACAAGCGTAGGCGTTAAATATTTTTTATTTTTTCAATCAACTTGATAAGGTTTTTTGGTGACATAAAATAAAGTAAACACACGTCCAAGATATCCAATATTAAATAGGAAAAATATTTACTTCGTAAGGATTTGAAACCAGACCAATCATATCGTTAAGGTACTGTTCTTACTCCAGAGACTGACAAATAAAAAAATATCATTGATTCTATTTATTGATTTGGCATTTACTTGGTAGAACTCCATTTTAATAGGGTAAAAATATCAAAGTATTTCAGTTCTACAGTTTTTTATATGTTATACGTTGATAGCTATTTCGGAGCTGTATCTCTTCTTAGCCAGTAGCTGAGCAAATTTACGTTTAAATCATAGTTCTGACGATGGCGAAAGCCGAAATAGCTATCAACGTATAACATATAAAAAACTGTAGAACTGAAATACTTTGATGTTTTCACCCTATCATTGATTTTAGCCATAATATTTGTTTTATAAAATACCAAGGTGGTTTTTTTAATTGATGATAATGTTGTTTGTCAAAGAAGTCCATAAAATGTCTAAAAATCAATTAAGTTTACGTTTCATTGGTTAGAGGCAGTTGTTTTTGTAACGTAAACATAGTCGGTCTTTGTAGTCTATGATTATGGCTTTTTTTAGCATTCACATTAAAAATCTAGCACGAAATTCTATAAAACATTTGAAATAAGTATAGGTCTTAGATTTCATCATATATTCAAAAGTTTACAGTTGATTTTTTATAATAAAATATATTATGTGTTATATAAAACATCTTATAAATTGACCATTTAAAAAATTATTAAGTATCTCATACTTTTAAAACTATATTTTTTTTTATTTAATTTTATTTAATAATATTCCACTAAAATAGTCTTGAACCGATATATTTTATTTCTAAAAACTGTTGACTATTTTCAGTGTTCTAATGTAAAAAACATTGTTGTGTACTTTAAACTTGAACCCCTTTTTTCCACTTCGATATTTACCCTTACTTAACTGTGGCCACAAAATTCCTGCTTCGCTCGTTCATTTTGCCATGCCTGCCTGCCCTGTGTTCGTTTTGTTTCCAATAATGTTTAGGGGCGATTATATGCGATACTGTTTTGTAGTGTCTCTCAAAAGTAAATGCAAATCACTTTAATTATATCAATTAAATATTTTGTCTAGCTCATGAGCTACCTGCTTCTGTATTGACATCTCTGTATAAATGTAAAGATAAATATTAAGTTTATAAACAATGGTATGTACGTTGTTTATACATCTTAATATATGATCGCTAAAAACTTTATGTAATTCTTTCGAAAATTTTGATTTATAGGTTTATTTATGATTCGTTTGTTGTCGTTATTGAATTTTATGGTAATACAAAGAACAGGATTGAAAATATTGGAAAATTTGGAGGATTATTCCATCAGTAAATGAGAGTAGTAAATGGTGAAATTTTTTTTTTAATATGACCAGAACTTTTCAATTGTTCACTTATCCACTCCGTTTTGTCCAACTCGTTTCTCGATATTTAAGGGTAAACTGTAAGCTTATGTGATCTGTATGTTGATTATCAATCTCTTTCACTTTTGGGATGTTCTCTGTCATTACTTGGTGGAAAAGCATTATGAGTAAAACTGATCTTGATCATATTAAATATATGTAAGTGGAATTATTTACAAATGAGTATTTTATTTTTTTGAATATTAATATTTTTTTAATAAATTTCGTTTAAAAGTTATTAACGAAATAATATCATTTGTGTTCACTTTTATTTATATTTATTAAACCTTTTCTTACTATACAAAAAAGCACGCGCTCCCGAGCTGTGTATCCATTACACATCAGACAAACGAGAGTGAATCATGACAATTATATAAAACTACTACGATATTTCTATTATTGCATTACTCAATGCGTAAATGTATAAAGGAGAAATACCTGAATTTTAGGTCGAGTATTTATTATATACACAGAGAAATGTAATTGATTAGAAGGTATGTGTACTATTAACACATCTTATTTAGGAAAAGGTTAAAGAAAGACCCTCTTTTATAACAGTTTTAGTTTTATTTTTTGCAAATTATCTATATTAATTTACTTATACTTACTCTATGATTTATTTTTCCATATTATGTTATTTTTTGCGCTGTCATTATTTGTTTTTTATAATTTTATTTTACCTTAAGTGATAGTAAACACTATGTACGTTTATATGTTTCTGATTACATTCATTGCCAATCAAACTATAATGTTTCATATAAAAAGATACAATTTTCATTTGGACACTTTAACCGGGCTCAATAAGCAAACATTTTTTAAATGGTAATCGAAAAAAGTCTTTAAGTGGTCTGAGCGCAAGTGAACCACTCAGTGATCTAATTTACAGAACGATTTTTTATAAAAAAAGTATTATTTAAGTTTATGAATATCAATGTGTTCCGAACAATATAAAAATACATTATAACTTTTTAATGTGACCAGAAAACATGCCACCTTCGCGGTATGATAACATGGTAAAACTTGTGTAATGCAAAGGAGCATTTAAAAGCTCTGCGGTGGGAGTTTGAGAAGCACTTGTACAACGAGCAAGCCAATAGAGCTTTGTTGAAAGTTTTCGCTTCGGTGGCGAGCTTCGAAAGTTGTCCGACAGCGACAGTTCGATTATCTAATTAGAAGAAGCCTCACGCCAACCCTCGAAGCCTACTCGTGGAGAGGCATTGTGCTCGTACTAAATTGTGCCAAAGCTAGATGTTACACAGCTCGATCGATTTGTTTGTCTATTAAAACAAGCATTAATGAATTATGTTATAAAAACATTATATTGCATTTTCAGTATATTTTATTCGTTAATTTGGAATTGATATTTTTAGTTTAGGTTATGGCTTATTTCTTGTGTATTTTATTTTTGTGTGTATTTTAATCATGAATAGTGCCGTAAAAATTCTTAATTCAATGTCAATGCAACATTAAAAAAAATTCTCTGTTTCTATTTCTTCCAAAATGACCTATTCAGATTTATGACTATATTTTACTGAAGATGTAATATTTTAACACCATGTTAGAGTTGGTTTTGAATATTGACAAGAAAGCTTCTTCATTTCATTGTATATTCCTTAGCGATAATTTTTCTTTTAGAGTTGTTAATATTTAACCTATCGTCATATAATTCTATTTTTTATTTTTCAAAGTAGTCGGTGAAGATTAACCAATAACGTATTTGGTTTCATTGAGTACTATTTTCATATTTGAATTTTACAATGTTTTTTATTATTTTTTCAAAACTAATTTAAAAATGTATAGTTTCCGTCGAATAGAATGAGAAATGGGTGTGGCACTATTCAAATCTAGTTTATAAATAAAAACTACATACAAATACACGAAATTGTACAGTGGAAACTTTCATCCCCGAATCCATACATGATAGAGAATTCCAATACAACTTACACTACTCAATCAAAATATTATTAAACTTATCTTGTATTTTTTATTGACTGCATATTTTGAGCTTAAAAAAAGTTTCTTATATAATTAATATATACGATTCAAAAAATGTTTGATTCATTCATTTGAGTCGTATTACTCCGTTAAGATTTATTATTGCTTTCCTGATACTATAACATGACTAGTAATTCAATAGTAATTGGGTACTTTATTGTTTTCTTTCTCACTCTGTCTGCTATTGAAGAAGCTTTATTAGAATGCAAAAGCAAGTGATTTGCGACATTTTTTATTTTACTATAGATGCAAATGAGTTACTTTTATTCTTTTAGAAGACTAAGCGTCTAAATTCGTTTGATTCGGCATATCTCAAAGGTGTATCGAAATAATCACATTTCAACAAGGAAAGATTTTTTTCTAATATGATTCACTGATACAATTATAATTATAGCACATTTAGTTTTATACAATAATAATAAGCGTGTTTATATATATATATATATATATATATATTTTAACCATGTCCGCTCCCAATATGGAGCATATGGACTCCTAATGGAGTTTATCTCAACATAAGTGTTTCTACGAGAACTGCTTGTTACTCAATTGCTCAACCTCTCTTTTTCCAAAGAGAGTAGGGATAGAAGGATAGAGCTAGGACAGGACTAGTGGTAAGCTAATCGCTCTCGATACGCCCCGTTCATAAGATAGGATGGGTGGGAGAGGGGAATTCAAGACATAACATACATCCATGCCTTCGAACAGAAATTCATAAATCGATTGAAAAATCAATTTATAAAATTGATTTATTTGCCGCCTGTGTGGCCAAGTGGTCAGCGTTGTTGGCTTCGGTTACGAAGGGCACAGGTTCAAAGTTTATATTTACTCTATTATATTCTACAATATTTAAACATTATTTATTCTATGGAAAGAAATTGCGTTTCCCAAAACTGCGTCGTCCGCAAAAATTCACGGTACGCAGTGGGTACAAGGAAAAAAACTTTTTTAATAAAAACGTTTGCATTTAAACAAAACCTTCACGCTTTGATTCGCAGTAACATATTGATAACCGGCCTCTGTGTTTGGGGAACATAATCGAAGCGCAATTTGCGTATGATTTGATTTTAAACGAACACATCTCGCTGACAGAGAATAATATTGTTTGACAGTGTTGCTGCTATGAACGTGCTGGAAATCGGAATATTTATCGACATTTGACTTTTATGACGTTGAGTGTATTTGGTTTAAAAAAATCATAGAAAATTCATCTCTCAAATTTTAAAAAAGCAAAATTGTCTAAAAATTTGTATCTCATTTTTTGAATTTTTTCATGGAATGAATTCAGAATTTCAATACACACATATGCTATTGATTGACTTGGCATTTACTTGGTAGAACTCCATTATACTATACTTAAAATAGCAACGTATTTAGTTCTACAGTTTTTTAAAAATATTTATTAGTTTAAAGCTATTTCGGCTTTCGTCATCGTCAGAACCATGATTAAATTTACATTTTTCTCAGCTATATATACTGGCTCCGAAAATATGCACAATAAGAGTGAATAACATGATGCAAATGATTTCATGTTGTTTATCAGATTTACGTTTTTGCCCATTGCACAAAAATGTTGACAAGTGTTGAGATCAATAATCACAGAAAAAAACGCAAAAGTATACAGGAAATGTGTTTTTCCTTTTTTGACTTTATGTATGTACATAATGAAACCCAAAGGAATGGTACAAACGCCGAATTTGCCCCATTAAATCCCTCCCTCCGAGATTGCATTTCAATACTTGATAGAATTTAATTACGAACTTTCAACGTTTAGATTTCATCGGCCTAAATAATATATAAATTTATTATTCATCCAAATTTCGTTCGTTTGCTGTGAAATTTTCAGTGTTCAGTGCGTTATATTATGTGCTGTGTATTGAATGAAAGTTTATGTAAACGATGGCAGAATCAGAGCGAATTGATTCGTTATTCTGCTTATTAAAACAAACACTGAATCAGTCCATAACATTGGATAATAATATCTGTATTGCGTAAGTGATTGATGGTTACATCACATTATCTTTGACAAGAATGTTACGTGCATTTATTGTCATTCATATTCACTAACATTCAATAATATCTTTTGAATGAATCGAGTAATTCATTGATTAAATTGATATTTATGTAACAATATATAAATGCCTTTAGTTAATTTACTAGGGATCATATTTACTCGGAATGAATAATAGTTCAAAACATAAAACACTGCTGTACTAATTCCACATTCATTTAATAATTTGAAACAGATTTCGCTCATCAAAAACATTTTCAACTGATAAGAATATTCATACATTAATGCAGGGTTATTTATACTATACCAAATAAGACTAATAAGGGTGTAACTAAAAACCCATGCTGACTTATTTTTCGTTAATGTTAAATATTGCTTAAGATGACAATATTGTGTTTGAAATATTATTATTTATTTTTATTACACAGTGTTATATAACTGTGGGTATTGATTAAGGTTGCTGATGAAACCATAGCATTTGAAAAAATAATACGTTTGGTCAATAATGTAATAGTTATTGGTATGGTAATCAATTGCTGAAATGTTAACATTTCTAATGAAACACTAAAACATTTTAATTTTTAAAAATAATGCCCCATTTAGAAGAAAAAACTAACTTTTACAATTATTGATACTGTCCTGTAACTTCAAAGCATCGGCGAGGTAAGAAAAATATCTAGATACAGATAATAAACTAAAAACCTTACTATTATCTTTTACCATAAACCGTAAAATGGAATAAATAAAACTATAATTAACTATTCAAAAATTCCACCACAGACTTCAACGTTTAAGGGTAACGACGTGAACGTACAATGTTGATTGTTGAAAGAAAGACTTTTTAGTTTTCTTACCATTTTTATTGCTTTGCAGAGTTTCTCAAATTATGACGGCAAAAAATATTAGTTTTGGGTGGATACAATCTACTTTATACAAATTTTATTAAAAAATTATCGAGTCTCCGGTTGTTTTATTAAGTTTTTAAATTTCAAGTACTAACATTTTGATGATGCGTAAGCGTGAATTTGTGGATTTCAATAGAACATCACAAGACTTTCGCGGTAGTAAAGATTTTGATTTGTGGTTTGAACGTTGGTGTATTTTTAGTTAAAATTACCATTGATTCTGAGAAAATATTTTACACAATTGACATAACACGTTATAATAAAACAATGATTTTTATATTTAAGTCTACGGAATATTGTGAATACGAAATATTCTATGTACGGAAGAATCTGTGTTCAGAAGAATCGGTATACGTAGTATTCTTGTACGGAGATTTGTGTTTGGAATAATCCATTCACCAAATAAAGTTTCAGAGCGAATATAACGTCAAATTCTAATACTATGTTGCTCATCTTTGTAAAATGCCTAGCGCAAAATTATTATCACTGTATTTGGTGGTCTTGAACATGATGTACGTCTCAAACACATTAGTTAGATAACATATTATTTCATGATAAATTAGAATTTCTCGTAGTATATAAATATAGAAGAAAATAAATATATGCAAAAATGCCTTATTTCAGATTGCTTTTTAGATATAATTTATGCTGAAGGTGAAGTTTTTCTAGTATTACGCATTCTTGAACGACATCCGCTCAATTTTCAGGATGAATTAACGCAGAGGTCCTGATTTACAAAAGCGTGACACAGTTGTCGACAAATTTAATACCAACTTGTACAACTTACGTAAATTTGATTCATTCTTAATTAACTTTTCATCGCATTTTAAATTTAGTAATCTTTCAAACAGTTAATTATGTATAACTGACTTTAAAAAAAAATGTCGATTACACTACACGTTTGCAATCATTCAACTACTATTGTGCAGTTTTATTTTACCCTGCAGAATTAGATGACAGTTTTTTTGATAATGTTATGTTGGCGTAAACGATTCGGACTTTAATTTATTTTCAGATAATTTTGCTAATTATTATACGATAGCTTAAGCAAACATTTTTCTTTAATCCCGTGTTAACAAAGACATTATATATTAACATAGATTTTCGAATAAAAAAATATACCCCGACTCAAATACACCTAAATTGTAACTTCCGTGGCGGAATATTCTCAAATTTCTTGGTGACGTCCAAGCCTCTTATTAGATTTAGACAGTATTATTACATATGTCGGGTCCTATAGCAAAACAGTTAGCGTTTTTGGCTTCCATGCCGGATCTCACGGGTTCGAGTCTCAGTACGACCTGCATTTTTTCGATAGATTGATCGATTTCTGTTCGAGGGCATCGGTGTTTGTGATGTCTAAAAATTCTCTCCCACCCTTCCGATCCTTCAATAGCTGGGTGTAGTGAGAGCGATTAGTCAACCGCTAGTCCTGTCTGTTGAGCGACTGAATAATATACAGTTCTCGTAGAAAAAACTTCTGTTGAGATACCTCCAAAAGGAGGCCACATGCTTCACACTGGCAGTGGACATAGATTAAAAATTATATATTTTATTTTATTATGTACACCTTTTACATTTAATTTATCTTTTGGCATTATGTGTATAAAACCTATTCAGACAAATATTATTTTTTATTTTTGTTACTATTAAAACGTTAATTCTACTGAAAACACGTGCAAACATTATTTTCAATCGGATATAACTTTCTAATATTTCCAATTATTTTTCTTAACTACTTTTAACATATGTACGTTTTAAAATCGTTTCTACTTTAACCCAGTTATGTGGTTTCCCAAAAAAATAATTAAACAGTGACTATTTAAAATAAGCTTTATTTGTAACTGATTTTCAAATTTGATATCGAACTTTTATCAAGCACCTATAGTCAGTATTTAAAATTATAGCAAACAGACACACAATTCTTCTTGCTTAAAAAAGATACAACATATTTTACTTATCATCTTAGAATCGGTGTAAACTTGTGCTTAGTATAAACTGCATCAAATTACTATGTGGAACAACTTAATTTTTTTATTTTAAATCCATGTCCGCTCCCAATGTGGAGCATATGGTCTCCTAATGGAGGCATAATCTCAACAAAAGTTTTTTTCTACGAGAACTGTTTGTTACTCAGTCGCTCAACCTCACTTTTATTCACAATGAATAGTAGGGAAAGAAGGATAAGGCTTGAACACGACTATTGATTAACTAATCGCTATTAATACATCCAGTTGTTAAAGAATCAGAATGATGGGAGGAGAGAAAATGGTGTGAATTAAAATCGCAAACACCCAGTCTTCGATCACAACTTTGAATTGAATAATACTCAAATTCATTGTGATCTGACCGGGAATTGAACCCAGAACTGCGTGATCGATAGTGCAAGCTCTAACCAACTGGGCCACAGCAGGCAACAGGAACAACTCAATGGAAGATGTTATGTTTTTTTTCAATTAAAATTAAGCTCAACAACATTTAAAAAAGTAATACATGTTTACTCACAAATACTTATAGATTTTGAAAAATACAAAATAATTGTTTTTCTCTTATTAATGAAATACATTATTTGTTATCATTCACCTTAATAACTAAAAATTGGAAATAACCAACCTTAAAACAAAATTTAAAAAAAACGATGTCATATTTTAAATTCCATGCACGAATCCTAAAAAAAAAATATCATCCATAGTCAGTCCATTCACGGTAGCAAAGCTTGACATTGATGAATATCGAATAATGGCAGTATTTGTTTTTGTATAAAAGTCTCCCATCACGGTCGTGATAGATGGGTCGAATAGGCGGCGTAGCATCCGCGTAGCACCAGTGTAGTCGTCGTAGCAGTATGCATATTTATGATCGAGCGGCGACAGATGTCACTGATTGCGGCAGGCCTACGATGGGAATAGCGTTTAATAAATGCCACGACATTGGAAAACAACTATCGTGGTAATAAAAGTAATCTAAAAACATGACACTTTTTTTTGACTTGTACAGTAAAACCTCCATTTACACTAAAGTCGGGACCGTGTAAATTGGAGTAATGTAATTGGGGGAGTGAATCTCATACAAAATTAGGAAATTCGTTTTTTACGCGAAAATGGCAAAACTAAAACTTCCCTTAGTTTTGCAAAAAAAAAAAAATGGACGAAATATTTAGTTACTAAGCAAAATCCACCACACAGACAGTCGTTCGGCTATGTTTGTATAGCCTGGCACGTGTTGACTGTCAATATATGGTGGAAAGGCATTACATTAAGAAAAAAAACACAATATTCATATGTACTTAATTTCCACTTTTATTTATCAAGATCAGGACCGGTTTCTCTTATGGCGATCGAACTTATCAGTTGGCATTGCTCGCCACGAGCTAAACCGGTCCTGATCTTGATAAATAAAAAGTGGAAATCAAGCACAAAATAATATTGTGATTTTTCTTAATATTTAATAGTTATTTTTTTCTTTAAATTAAATAGTTGAATAATTTGTTTACTTTTTAAAATTAAATTGGCTCTGTGTTTTTTCAAAGTCGCTCTTAAAAAGTTCCCAACCACTGATTTTCCAATTTTCATTGCAGTGTGTTCACGCCCGAGCGAAACTGGTTTTGAAATTGTGAAAAAATCTGATTTCCGATAACATTTTGTTAGGCGTGCGTCCAATAACTGCCGCTTCTATTATATTATACCCGATAAAGCTGCTATTCTGCGAACTCGTTCATGTTTTTCGCATGAAGCTTTTTTATACAAAGTATATTTTATATTCATCCAATCAAAAAAAAAAAAAAGATTTTTTTATTTAACGCATAAAGCGAAAAATAATCAACCATTTATTTGTAAATATGATTGCTTTTGCTCAGTGAACAAACATTTTTTGTTTTAGTATTTGTATTTTTTTTATACCAAATTTCATGGATGATCGTTGAGTACGTACCATCCGTATGATGCACTCGGCAAAACTAAAGGATCTTAGAATAGGAAGAAAAGCTATTGGATATCAACAATATTTAAAGAAGTGCAACTTAGTAGCTATAGAACTTTTTTATCCATGTCCGCTCCCAATGTAGAGCATGTAGCCTCTTAATGGAAGTATCTCAACAGAAGTTTTTTCTACGAGAACCTTTTGTTACTCAGTCGCTCAAACTCACTTTTTTTAAAAAGTGAGTAGTAGGGAAAGAAGAATAAGGCTAGAACACGACTAGTGGTTGTCTAATCGCTATCAGATAATCAGAAGGATGGGAGGAGAGGAAATAATATGAATTGACATCACAAACACTCAGTCTTTGATCACAACTTTGAATGAAATAATTCTCAAATTCACTGTGATCTTATCGGAAATCGAACCCATACCTGCGTGATCGGTAGTGCAAGCTCTGACCAACTGGGCCACAGCAAGCGACAGACTATAGATTAGAGTCATGTAATTCGTCAAAGTAAAATAAATTTAAAATACAGTTTCCAAAATATTAAATATTATTTTTCATCCTACGCTTTTGCTAAAGGAAGTGAAAGATTTAAATATTCTTTTGATAAAATATTATAGTTAATTATTAATAATTTTTAATAAACTGTAATAGTTTCTCGTAAGATTCAGATCCTATACAATAGAAAACGGAAACATTATCAATCTTTCATTCTGGAATTTAATCATCAATTTTTTATTGGGAACAAGTTTTATATATTCGTTACGCCACTATTTTCTCAAAGATCATTAAAATGTGTATTTTATTCCGTCCATCTATTAAAAATGTTTCGGTTTCCAAAAACATAGTTCTTTTAGTTCGTTTATAATCATTATATTGACTGTAGAAAGAAAAAAGGACGTAACCCACACATAGCAAATTTTACAGGAGGCACATATGTAAAACGTGTTTTGATGATTTTGGGCCATATGAAAATTATGAAATATACACAACCTGGAAGTAGACGGAGACTTTTAAACTGGTGTTTAATTGTCATAATTTAATATTAATGAAATAAATTGTCTAGGGAAAACTTTTTTTTCAGTCTTTTTTCTTGGTTTTAATTTTCACAAGCTCATCTTTTTCAAACTTAAAAGCTAAATTTAGATACTAATTCGGCGTTTGCAGCTTACATCCTTTTGATAGAACGTGTGTCAAGTTAGATACATTGTGATTATCGAAAAAAAGCTTTTTTGAAAAAACTGTGGGTTACGCCCTTTTTCTTTGCCATATCCAATGCCACCAGATGAGGCGTTGAAGAAAAGATAAGCTACTAAATAGTCATTTTCAATTTTTTGTCCCATCTTTATATCCTAAAGCTATTTAAAATGAAGATTATAATCAAACGTGGTTTTTCAAAGTAAGGTATTCATTGATCTTAGCAATATATATCACTTTATTCGTCGCTGTAACAAAAATGTGAAAGCATTTTTTTATTCAACAAAAATGAGCCTAATAGTATAAATAATTTATGGGACATCTTATTGCTCCATGTAAAGAAAAAAATCGCTAAATAACTGCTTACACTTTGCAGTAAATATGATTCTGCTACGAAGCGTTGAATGCTGTAACAAAAGAGAAATTGTTAGGCACACAGGAGCTTCCAATACAGCGCTTATTTTCGCTTTACGACACTCATTCAAGAAATAAAAATGTCATTAAAATTAATTTAAAAAAAAAACTTTTTATTTTACTTTAAATATTAAAGATAAAAAGTCTTGAAATCGACAATTTAAAGCCTTTATTTTTTGGCGTTGTACTCCCAAATGATATGACTTCCCGACATAATAATAGAAAGTAATGAAATCGCAGTTAAGCCGTTAATAATACAATACACGTTTGCGTCTACCCACTTTCTTGCGAGAGCAAAATCACAAAAATTCTCATTTATTATTATTGTACGAGTCAACGGCGAGTAAAAAGATTTACACCCCAGATAGTTCTATCAATAGATGTAAGCTGACGGAGATCCCCACTTTAAGACCCCTGGATGACGGAAAAAACAAGGTAAATTGCCTTGGCGTTGCGTTTTTATGCGACTCCAAGACGTTAGGAGGAAAGCATTATTGTCAATGTGTGTCTGTATAGTTTGCTTCAATATATAATACATCAGATTCATCCCTTTAAGTATGATGTACCTAGCTTAGCTTGCCTCACCAATTGTCGTCGACGAGTGGTAACTATTTCGTCTCATTTACTGATATTTTATTGTTCCCGAGATAGCGGGAAATAAATATGCCGATCCCGGGATTTTCCCGGGAAATTTGTACATAATGGAATGAAAAAAAATAATAATTCAATAGGTTAAAACTTAAATTATTATTTGACTAAATTATATAAATTTGAATTTTCAAGTATTCGTTGAATAAAAGTAGTTGGTAATGCTCGCCATAAGAAAAACCGATTGTGATATTTTAAAATAAAAGTCGAATTAGTACAAATGTATAAAATAAAAATAATAAAAGATTTTTAGTACTTTTTCCACTTAAAATTTATTTGATCAGGACCGGTTTCGCTCATCGCGAGCATTATCAACTGATAAGAAAAATAAATTAAACAGTGCTATTTATACAATTTAAATTGAAATAAAAAGGTGTAAGCAACTACTAACAATGAAAAGGATTTACAAATTACATTACAATTACACAAAATTAAAATGCTTAACACCTATAACATACAATTAAAAAATCATCAATATAAGTGCAAATGATGTAAATAAATTATAAGATTTACATCTCTCTAAAAAGACTTCCATGTGATGATGTCGGCTCGTTTTCTACATGGCATTGCATTTTTTAAAGAACTTATGCTTGCTTTATTAACTACTAAGTCGGTGTGGTTAATCTGTTGTCTAATGAATTGTTCACTTTTGCAATTCTTACTATAACTGATTAATTTGTGATTTTTTAAGATTGTTTTTCAGCATCCTATTCTATAACACTATATTCTCATGGTAGTTTATCTCTAATACTTACTAGCTAAGCTAAAATAAACTTGGCAGTGAAACCAAGCTTTGATATTTTAAAATGTTGATATTTGGATGCCCTTTGTTTTGAATATCTTGACGGTCATCCACCAACATATCATTTAATGAATCGCTGTCTTAAACTTGTAAACTGACTATACTTTAACATAAGACCTGACAAAGGGGCGTTTTACTGTGATAACACTGGGTCAGGTGTGTAACGGTTAAATAAAATTGCCAGGGCGTTAGGGGAGCTATGCGGGGAGTGTAAGAGCGGTTAAGGGGTTGAGGAAACTGATTCGCTGATAAGAGAAGAATACAATTTTCACCCAGACGCGAATGATGGATGATAGATTACTCATTTTAAACGATTACACTCACATAAATCGGATATAAAAGTATTTAATATATTCTAATTTTGTAAACAAAGATAAAGAATAATAAAAACACAATGTCAATTGTTGTGTACACCTTTTTATTTCAATTTATTTTTGTATAAATAGCACTGTTTATATATTTTTCTTAACAGTTACAACAAATAAATATAATTCTTGAAACTAATTACTACTCAAATCTGTGGGCATTCCCATAAGCTTATCCTTTTCGCCAGCAATGGCTCTAAACTCGGGTCGTTAGTAAAAACAAATCTGTAAGAATGTACATTGTTTGAACGATTCAAATTTAATATTGAAATTCCACCAAGCATCTTCAGCCGAAATCTTAAAAAAAGAATATTGTGTTTTTATTAATATAATGCTTTTCCACTAAGTATTGACAGTGAACACCCTAAAAGTGAAATATAAAGATTGTGTAAATTTTTATATCATTGCTGTCAAAGAAAATAATATTGTCATTTAACCTTTAAGGACCTTCAATCCTTAGTGGAAAGGTATTGTATTTATATAAATAAAACATTTTTTTACTAATTAATATTTTATTTCTACTTACATATAATATATGCTTACTGGCACGAATTATTTATAATTGATAATATTATTATAATAAAAAGACGAAAGACAGGTGTCTCAATGTGGTTCAAAACTCCAGGTGATAAGTGTGCGTTAAGATGAGGCAAATGTATTGCGACGAATAAAATAAAAGAATCAAGTTATTATTTTCCAGCATACGTTTTGAAAAGTATCAATGTTTCTTTTTATAGATCTTCCTCTACTGCAACATTAAAAAAATCTTTTAAATTTAAAATTTTAGCAACATCACTAAATCACCGTTGATAGATCGTACTAATTATAAATCCTTGTTTACCAATAAAATCTGAAAATGTTTTCAAAACCACGTCAGACATTTAGAAATTATATATATCAAAAGCCAGACCATAAAGTTAACAACCCTTGAAAGATATGTTATCATACATTGCAAATGAATGTGTATCGCATAAACATAAAACTAGAAATGACGACAGCAAAACATATTACATAAAAGTTTTGACAAGCCTTTTACTATGCAATAAGTTTACTATGACATATGTCAGCATGAAATTAAAGTGGAAAATCTCAATTCTAAATTATGTGTCCAAATCTTTTAAATTAAATCATAAACACAAACCGTAGATATTTTGGGGATGTTATCATATGTCCGTTGTTAAAAAAAATAGTGTGTATTGAAAGAACAAATGTTTTATTAAATATCGCCTTTTAAACATTGAAGACAGTTTAAAAACGCTATAGTTTTATTATATAATTCAATATCAGACAGAACAGCTTTTAAAGTATTTAGACCATTTGCAAATGTTTTTACTTGCAAGCCATATGTTGTGAACATCCGCTGTTCGTAATATGTGCTTCTTCGAACAGCATCTATTATATCTAATAAGGATGTCTATCTCAGTATCGAGTAATCGAATATTTGCATGTAATTTGTTTATTGATATTTATAGAAAAGTAGATATGGGATAATATGTTGTATATCCATAAAAGTCAGTTTTTATATCAGGGTAAAGATATTCATGTCTGTAATATTTTCATTTGTTCATAATTCAACATCAAATTGTATAGAGCAATCTATTTTTTATTTAAAACTAGCCGGTTCCCGGCTAGCGTTGCAATGCCATTCGAAGAAAGGAAGTGTTTGTGTTTATGTTGCATGTTTTCTCTTTGTGTCTGCTTGACGTTTGACGTTTGCTGCCGATTGTTTATGATACGACACATCCGTCACCTATTGTAAGTTAAATGTTCCATAAATTTTGCGCAAGTGCAAGCATACTTTGTCAAAATTAACTCTATGGCAGTTATACAAACATTGATTTTTATATAATATATAAGACCTACTGTTAGCTAATTTTACTATGCCTATAACTTTCCCGAAAGTGCAAGGAAAAAGTTTGTCAAAAAAATATTGCAATTGAATGAGCGGTGTGGCAACGCATCAATTACGCAAAAAACATTCATTTTTATATATTAGATTGCATAAGATTGACAAATTATTAATTTAAGACTTTTACAATGAAGAAAAAAAAACATAATAAAATTTAATATTCAAAAGTTTCACTTATTTTATTAAAACGAATTTACCACTTCAGTTGTCATCCTCGCCAGACTTTTATAACCCTCTTTATATATATTTTATAATCGTTTCGAAAAAAACACTCATAACTTATTATTTATAAAAGATAACGGATTTTTAATAATTTTGTTCTCTGTGAGTCACTTGTTTTTTTAAGAATATTCTAAAAATGAGAAAATAAATAACTTGCGGTTCTATTCTGGTTGAATTATCCGCGAGTCATTTTTTATCGCTCTGCATGCTATTGAAAATGCAGTGCCAGAGTGGGAAAGCAGATGGTTTGTAATGATTATAATGTAATATTTACATTGAGTTACTAATATATATGTAAATAGCTTCTTTTTCATTGCAAATATTATGTCATTTATTTTTATTACATTCGCAAATTAATCAAGACAATCTCATATTAAAAAAAACCCATTTTTTAGTCCCCGAATAAAAATGGTAAACGAAACAAAAATATTGTATACGAGTTACCTGATTACCGATTCTGAAATATTTCGACTCCACGAATACTTAAGAGCCCATCCTTAATACCTATACAAGAGTAGGTCAGAACTCGCGAACTGTACGTCCTTCCAAAACTCCGATATGAGAAAAGTTTTTAGTAAAGAGTTTATTAATGTACAAGTTGGACTGGAAGCGAAGTCAGCAAAGCTCGGCCAATCTTGGCTTGGAGCTTATAGCCCCGGAAAATGGCAGACTTAAGCACTTTCAGCTTTATAAATATACAGATATTGTTTTTCACTTGTTTTGACCGATGAATAAAATTCGAATATATGGAAAATATTTTTCATCATTTCCGGATAACTTCGACGGAGACAAAGACTTCAGTCTCGATGTAATTCTATGAACATGAAACTCTGTACTATTTAGTAGTGCATTCATTGTCTTGACGTTTTCAGTTGTCGTCGTCTTTTGTTGAAATAAAGCCTCTCTATTTCTGTACACGATTACTTGCTCTAAGTTACAATCCATGAACGAATAAATTCAAATATTGATTAATTAATTAATAACCTCAGCTGTATAATGTTTTCTGTAATTGTCTACCTTACCTACTCGTTATTAGATGTGTAGTTAATAGCTAATACATAGTATTGTGTAACTCTTGGATATTAGTTTTCACCACTTACTCTTGGTTCAATTGATTTATAAATTTCTTTCTTAATAAATCTATAATTTTACCTTTGTTATATTCTTTCTACGTTTGGTTAATTATTTGAATGAGCTTTATGAATCTTTATTAGTGGATACGGTAGAAAACCCTAATATATATATATACATATCGACCGTGCGAGAGTATAATAGACGTACCCTCAACTTGCAAACGGCTTATTGTCGCAACCACATTTTAACAAACTGTGTACAAATTTTATCATAAGGATGTACGCTGTAAATGCCGATCATAAGTATCCTAAATGTAGGTATCTTAACAAGTTTTAACAAGATGACGCTTGTAAATACTACAATCAGATAAACACTGCAATCGAGTTTTCGAGACTATATATCTAATTACTATTAGTAGTCAATTAAACGACCAGTATATAAAGAGTGCACTAAAAGATGTGTATAATTCATAATTTGCATATGTCACAAAATCATAAAAACACATTTTTAGCGCCTCCTGTAAAATTTGATATGTGTGGGTTACGTCCTTTTCCCTTTCCACAGTCGATACGATATATATATATATTATATATATAATGTCCGCTTCTAATGTGGATTATGTGGACTCCTTTATCTCAGAAGAGTTTGTACGAGAACTGATTATTATTTAGTTTTTCAACATTTCTTAGAGAGTAAAGATATAACGATAGGGCTAGGAAAAGACTTCTGGTTAGCTAATCGCTCTTGCTACGCTCTGTTTTTGTAAAAGAAATTAGTTTTAAAATTTAAAAATTAACTCGCGGGATAAAATAACTACCGGATTTTTTTTTATCAGTTGGAAATGCTCTCTAGCTGCAGGATATTAGTCCTGTTTAGGGCATCTAATCCCGGATCCTTTCGTTATCCCAGGATTTTGGATTCAGAATCTTTCCGAGATTTCGGGTATCGATCACTAGAAAAAAGTCAGAAATTGAGAGATTTAAAAATAATGTGTAAAAGACTGTGAAATTTTGGCTAGTTGTCAAATTTTCACTTATTTTCAATCCCAAAATCCCGGGATTAGTACTATCACAATCCTGGGATTTTAAGGTTACAAAATTAAACAGGATCCCAGGATTTTAGACCCAAGTCCTGTTGTCTTAATCGAAATGGTAGAATGTCTGCTATGGTGTATCTTCTGGTGTTTTTTTATTAAAGACTAGTCGATTCCCGGCAAGCGTTGCAATGCCACTCGAAGAAAGAAAGTGTTTGTGTTTATTGAAGTGCATGTTTTCTTTTTATGTCTGCTTGACGTTTGACGTTTGCTGCCGATTGTTTATGATACGACACACGCGCCACGTAATGTAAGTTAATTGTACTATAACATTCGCGCAAGTGCAAGCATACGTTGTCAACATGAACTGTATGGCAGACATACAAAAAATATTTTTATGTATAAGACCTACTGTAAGTTAATTTTACTATGTCTATAACCTTTCCGGAAGTGCAAGCAAAAAATTTGTCTAAGTTTTATTGCAATCTGATGAGCGGTGTGGCAACGCCTAAAGTACGAACAAACAAACATTCATTTTTATATTTTAGATTTACATAAACAATATTAAATCAAAATTTTGAAAATTACATAAGAAAATAAAGCTAATAAATACTTACCTTACTTTACGGTGCTTAAAATTAACATTTAATATGAATTAACAAGTACAGGGTTGTTTTAATAAAGTTTAAGTTGTTGCTTTAATAAATTCTAGGAAGTTTTGAACATAAAGCCAGATGGTTGTGGCACATACTAAAATATTCATAGCTGGTAGTATTTGAATTTTATTTACTGGCAACACGAAGAAATGACATAAATTCACGTTCGGCCGTATTTAGTGCATTTCGTTAAGGGTGGGTGGCTGCAAGCAGGTAGGTAGGTTATACTGGCACCCCCTACAGGCATCTCGTCTTGCAGGCTATATATTTCCGAGATGAAATCTAACCCGTCGTCGCAGCTCTTTCAGTTTTTCAGCGATACGAAACCATGAGTATTGAGTACTACAAGAAAATAACATTTTTTAATTTAAGATTTCGGCTAAAGGTGCTTGGTGGAATTTTATTATTAAATTTGAATCGTTCAAATTATGTACATTCACACAAATTGACACTAATGACCCGGGTTTCGCCTTTTGGCATCTTGAGGCTTGAACTGACGCTTAGTAAATGAATTTTTCGTGTTTATATAAGAAATAAATGTATCATTCAGTTTAAAACCATTGCTGGCGAAAAGGATTAGCCTATGGGAATGCCCACAGATTTGAATGGTGTGTAGTTTTAAGAATTATATATTTTTTTTTGTTGGGTTATATAGGGTATAAAAGTGGAGAGCCCAGTATATGTAACTTTTCATTTAAAATCGGAAGACTGTTCAATTGATGTTATTGGGAATATATTTTCAATGTCAATTGTTGTTTACACCTTTTCATTTAAATTTATTTTTGTATAAATAGCATCTTAAATTATATTTCTTATCGGTTGACAATGCTCGCATTGAGCGAAACCGGTCCTGACTTATAAAATAAAGTGGAAAAAATACAAAGGAATATTGTGTTTTAATTAATATAGTTTGTTGTTGTTGTTGATTAAAGTCTCATTTAAATCTCGATTTTTAGTTATTTTAATGAAAATTATTACAAAGCGGTAGTGGTTTATTCACTTAAGGTTGCGAACACCTGAATTATCTCGCGCAGTGAATAGGAAGACATAAATTTGGCGTAATTACGCGCTCGTAAAAGCGATGTAAATGTACAAAACATGGAGAGTGATGCAGGATAGGGACCGGAAAGTTTACGACCCGCGCCAGGAAGCCACTGCGGTTCGCGTTTTGATCACTGCCCCACTTTGGCAACCCCTGCATTAAAGACACCGCCGCCGATTCTAGGTGGCTACAACAATAAACCTAAATTTATGACATGTGGTGTGGGCGCAAATTTGTCAGTGTAAAAACGGTGAGTTCATGTTAAATTTATCGAATATACCCACTTGATTATTAAAACACTTTTCGGACTTTCGGATAGCCTTTTCATCCCTTATTTCACAATCACATGATGAATTGTATTGTTACATCTTTAGCAATATTATTAAAACAATCTCAACACTCTTGATCATGTTGTATATTATATTTAATATCAACTGTGGAAAGGAAAAAGGACGTAACCCTCAGTTTTTCCAAAAAAGCTTTTTTCGATAATCACAATGTATACAACTCGACACACGTTCTTTCAAAAGGATGGAAGCTGAGGATGCCAAATTAGTATCTAAATTTAACTTTCAAGTTTGAAAAAAGAAAGGCTTGTGAAAATTGCAACTAAAAAATAGGTTTTTCTTGAACAATTTATTAAATTAATA
Source organism: Himalopsyche anomala (assembly GCA_031772345.1). Classification (NCBI taxonomy): domain Eukaryota; kingdom Metazoa; phylum Arthropoda; class Insecta; order Trichoptera; family Rhyacophilidae; genus Himalopsyche; species Himalopsyche anomala. The sequence continues at coordinate 1,355,794 of CM062828.1, forward strand.
TTAGATTATGTCAATTAAACACTCGTTTAACCCGTAACATGCCATACTGAAAAAATCACGTTCCCTGCCATGATGACATCTCAGTTTCACTGTTTATTGACAGTATTTAAACCTAAGTTAGAAAATAAAAAATAATTTTAAAAATGTATATATGCAAGAATACCTAAAATGATAAATACTTATTGGCAATATTAAGTGAAATATTGAATAATTTAATGGCTCAACTATTTACGTCATGGGCATGCATGTGTTAAAGAGTCTCCGTGCACTTGAAGGTTTTGTATAATTCATAATTTGCATATGGCTCAAAATCATCAAAACACGTTTTTTGTGCCTCCTGTAAAATTTGCTATGTGTGGGTTACGTCCTTTTTCCTTTCCACAGTCGATATCGATGTCAGAAATTGGAAAGTGAAATCAAGCCAAAAATCCGCAGGTTCCTCTCCATTGGTCTAGTGCATGGTTGTGAAAAGTACAATATCGATATTTTTAAATAAATATATTATTAAATGCTAGTTGCCGCTATAGAGTCCACAATTCAAATAGTATAAATTTTTCTAACTATCAATTCCGTTATTGGAATCTTGTTTTCGTAGAAAAACCATTACAATAATGCTTAATTATAATTTCATATACTCTACACTGTAAACAGACATGGTTGAAAAAAAAACATATCGCTCACAATATTCAAGGAATAACATCATCTCTGCTATATTCATTTTCCGATTTAGCATATCCATTTCTGGAGGAGTATGATCTCTCGCCATCATAATAGTATAAATTCCGTGGAAAGTGGTTTGCTACAGGCGAGTCAATATCTTTTACACGATTTGGTTATATTTCCACATGTGATAGAATGAACGTCTACGAATGAATATTTGAACGAGTTCGATCTTGGACAAATAATGCTATATACCCACCCTTAGAATGAAATGCTTTGAATATAAATATCTGGTATCACAAAATTATTATTTGTGTGAATTAAAAAAAAAAAAACATCGACAGCTCGAGACATATCTGTGACGTTACAAAACAAACGCGGTCATTTCCATAATATATCGACTGTGGAGAGGAAAAAGAACGTAGTCCACAGTTTTTTCAAAACAACTTTTTTTCGATAATCACAATGTATCCAACTTGATACACCTTCTATCAAAAGGATGTTAGCTGCAAATGCCTAATTAGTATCTAAATTTAGCTTTTAAATTTGAAAAAAGATGGGCTTGTGAATATTGTTTTTCGTAGACAATTTCTTAAATTTGTGTTAGATTTTGTCAATTAAACACCAGTTTAGAAATCTCCGTGAACTTTAAGGCTGGGTTTATCTTATAATTTGAATATGGCCGAAAGTCATCCAAACACGTTTTTTTGTCCCTCCTGTAAACGTGCTATGTGTGGGTTGCGTCCTTTTTCCTTTCCACAGTCGATATGAAACCAAGTAAATCATTTTATTTATTATCCGGTTTATTTAACAAGAACATATTTTGCTGTTTTATAATCATGGTTTCCACTAAGCAATTCGGTTTGAGCAATGTTTGTAAATGGAAAATTCTTAACAAACCAGAAATTTACATTTTTATTTTGGAGATGGCCACGTTTGATTTATACCATCTGGATTTGGCCAGTTTCTAAATAAATTTTGTTGGACATGATCAGTTTTAGTTTGAACGAAAATATTTGTATCTTCACAGGTAAAAACAAACAAAAGATCGTCTAAATATTTTTTTAATGTTATTTATACCAGTATAAGCATGTTTGAAATAACTTTTTTGATATATAATAACATGAACAGTCATACCAACCAAAAATCTCAAAAACGGTCAGTAAATTTTGTTTTATCAATCTGTGCTTTGTATACTTGAGGGTATTACTTGCAAACCCGGCTTATTCCAAAGTTGTTGAAACATGAATGTAATTAAGTAAATAAAAAATATTTTTTGAAAATATTTTTAGAAATCAGTCTCAAACATGTTTTGACAACATCCAAATATTATTCAAAAGTAATGTAAGACTAAAAATACTGAAATTCATGTTTCATTTTTTAACCATTTTGGAATAAGCCGTATTTGCAAGTAATACTCTCACATATCAATTCATGGGATTCGAAACAGTGAGCACCACAACCGAAAGACACTGAGCCCGGTTTTGTATTTATGAAGCATTCTTTTTATTTAATTATTAGGTTGCTGTATTTTGTCTTTATAAAATATTCTAAGCGTAATCTCCCATGCACTAATAGTTTTTTAAATAAATTATGCACAAGCTTTTACTATCAGCTTTTCTACAGTCTACATAAATTTAACTACGTATCGAAGCTTTATTCTCTAGGAAAACTGAATAAAAAAACATTATTTTTTAGTTAGTGCTGGCTAAACAAAGCGTTCGGTACTCGCTAGTGGATTGGCTTATCGTTCACTGACCATAAAGCTTTCACGATAAAAGCGCAGCGGATGTACGGCGAGCTTTTAAAAAAATAGTAAAATAACCATACACAAAAATCACTAGAAACAAAATGATATTCTACTATTCTTGTAAATCATATGAATTTTGGACTTTTATTATTAAAAAATTTATTATTCAAGAACAACTAAAAATTTAGCTTTTTTTAAAATCAAATTCAAAGAACAATTTTTGCCAAATGACGTTGTCTGCTATGAAATTATTTACGGTCAATCACCGTTATTAGAATACTACTCACTTATGAGGTGTTCACTGTTAATTATTGGTGGAAAGGCATAATATAAAAATATTTTTCCTAGCTTAACATTTCTAATTAAAAAAGATCAGGACCGATTTCACTCGTCACGAGCGTTATAAACTTAACTGATAGGTTATAAATCGATACAAATAAAAAGACAAATAACATGGTGTAACAAACAATTGTTAATAGATCTATGAAAACAATTTACGAATAATGATAAAAATTATAAATTAATAACGCTAAATTATCTATAGTTGAAACGCTTAGGATATCTGCAAAATAAATACAGCTAATTTGCAATAAAAAAATATCGATTTCTCTCCTAATGTGTTTGTATATTTTGTATGAATAACTTTTTAGTAATGTATATTTTCAGATCAGTTGATAAAATTAGTATAAAATTTAATTTGTTAACGTTGGTATTCTACGTGTAGTGTTGCAAAGTGTGATACGTGTTTCCAGGGCCGACGCCATCATACAGGCAAAATAGGCAATCAACTAGGACGCATAAATTGAGTAATCATTTTTTTTATAATCTAAAAACAAATAATAAATCGTTATAATTATATGTCGTATTCTATATACTTCGAAATAGAAAGGTTGAGCGACTGAGTAACAAACAGCTCTCGTAAAAATTATATGAGATACCTCTATTAGGAGGCCATATTATAAGTGGACAAGTATACAAAATAAGTATTCCATAGATTGTTAAAAAGGGGGCGCGCCAATAACCGTTGCCTATGGCGCTAAATAACCTCGCGCCGGTACTGCGAGTTTCATCTAAACACGTGTCACATTATTATGATCAGGTAGGTGTAGGGAAGGAAAGAATTGATGGTTTAATTATAAATATAAAAATAAATACTTAAAATAACATTATTTATTCGCTGTCGATTTAATTCTGACGATTCCGACTATGTACACTTAAAATACTAAATTCACAGCTATGTTTATTGCTAAATATACACGACATCTTCCATGCAATAAAAACATCAACATTATCAGTGTTCTTTTTCAGTTTTGAAATACAGTTCCGCGTGTGCCCTTTTAAATATATAACGCTCGTTAGGTGTCGTTGTATATTTGGAGGGCACTTATTCATACCTTAAGTTAGAAAAATGTACACCACTTGGTATTCTTTCATAATATTACAGCCGTACTGCGAAAACCCTCCACGTTTTTCCCTTCGTCTTGACACACTTCTCGCAAACACAGTTTCCCGCATTTAAATATTTTTATAGGCTAACCTCTCCGACGCACTTTTTATGCGTGCCTCTTCCGGCGTGGTGTGAAAACATTCCGCCTTAAGTGTCGCCCTCAAGTGTTCGGAGATGGAACCAAAAAAATGACACTCACGGATCTCGAATACTTCGTACTTTCTAAATGAAGATTCTTAAGCAAATAAATATAAATCAAAAATTTGTATGATATATAAATACAGATAACATTTAATTAAGCTGTATTTATAATGGTTTGTAGGCAGGGGTGGGTTGGAGGGGGCTCGCAGGGGCTCGCGCGAGCCCCTTGTTAAATATTACCCTGGCCGGCGAGCCCCTTGTTAAATTAAGGTTATCATTATTCTCAAATATTCGCGTTATATAGTCTATAAATATGCAATGTATTTAAATTAAGAAAGTTGTAATGTACATTTGGGATTTCTGATGTACATTGTTCACTTATTGATATTGAATAAAAAACGATATACTGCGTACTATTACAAAACATAGGTGAATAAGGCAACATTCGATAGCTTCAATAATTATTACGTATCATTGCACATGAGTAATAAAAAAATTCACACCTGAATATCACGAATTACTATAAAATTTCGCAAGCCCCTTGTTACCGTATTGGCAGCCCACTGCTGTTTGTAGGCCAAATTAACAGTAAACTAATGTATTGAATGTTATACATTTAAGCAGTGGCGGCCGGTCAATGTGGCACTGGATCAATGCACCCCTTGTATATGCAGGGGCGGTTATATTTTATGAAATAATATTCAAACATAAAATTTATACTTTTACTCATTTTAAATTCTTCATTTATTGTCTATAAAAAAAATTTTAGAACATTTTATTCTTTTTTATTTTATGCTGGCGAAAAAGCCTTTTCGCCTTTCCTATTATTTTCTTTTTTCGTGCACTTGAACGCCTGAAGATGCCGAAAGGCGAAACCCGGGTCGTTAGTGACAAAATTTGTGTGAATGTATATAATTTGAACGATTCAAATTTAGTATGTATTAACATATTATTTTTATCACAAAGCTGCCTCTGTGCTGACAAAATAACACAAAAATGGCGGGTCGTTATTGTTAACCTTATATGATTAATTTATGTATAGACTCATAGTTTATTAAAACTAGGGTTTGAGAATATGTATTATTAAACAGATGTTAATTGGCGCTGGTGGTCAAAATACGCGCTTAAATTCGGAACTATCCGCATCGCCGTGCGGGGCAATTCCATAAACGTTTTTATCGCGGTTTCCGGGATTCGGGATAACACCCCGATCGTACATCGTTTCCCATCGGCCGGTTTTATTTATCGTCCGCCGAGCTTTAACGCCTTATTTATCGGGAAAACAATATTGGCCTCACTGGCAACACTTGCAAAGGCCGCACTCTGACGCTGCAGCATAAAAACGAAATGGGGAAAATGAATTTTCAATTTTCACGGTGAAGATGCAGATTGCCTCATTGCTGATTTTGTACAATGGCGGATCGTTTTAAAGGATAGAATCTTTTAAATTTCAAAACGAAACAGAATGATGACTTTGCAAAATTCTTGAATAATTTCTCTTACGCATTTTTATTACTGATAAAAACTAGCGGGCTATAATTTTGAAAACGTCTCAGTTGGTTAATGCGTCTCTGTATAGGCTACTGGGCTCTAGCAGCGTCCCTAATCTGTGATCTATATTTTCCTTAATAAATTAACTATCTCAGCTGAATGTTGTATTTCATTTCGAAAAACTTATTTCAAATGAATTAAAAGGAATTGCTTCGTATTGCCAAATCCTTTTTTAATATGTAGAAATCTTAATTAGATTTTCGTCATTTAATAAGCTATTAATCAATAGTTGGAAGTCGAAGTGTTACGCTATTTTTTTCGTTAACGTTAATTGTAGTTTTCAATATTATATTAATAGAATCACAATATTCCTTTGTACTTTATTCCACTTTATTTAATAGGTCAGGACCGGTTTCGCTCATTGCGAGCATTTTCAACTGATAAGAAATATAATTTAACAATGCTATTTATAAAAAATAAATTTAAATGAAAAGGTGTAAACAATAATTTACATTGAAAAGAAATTACCAATTGCATTATAAGTGATTCTAAAATAACACATAATGAAAATGTTTCACACATCTAACATATAGTTAAAAAGTTATCCAAGATTAATAAATTTCAACTTGAAAATTATTAATACCAGCAAAACGAGTTTTGGAGATATTTTGGGGAAAAAGTATAGAGAATTGAGGATTTCAAATTCCCCGATGTGCTGAAAAAAACGAGTTACGGTGATATTTTGGGCAAATCGGTAAATTCCTGGGTTTTGAGATTTTGAAAAAATGCGGTGCTCGCCGCCATACCAATATTTTAAAAGATTGCGCTCTAGGGTCCAAAAAGGTTGGTAACCCCTGTATTAATAGTTACCCGTTATTACACACTGGGTAAAATAAAAATAAAATCTGTAAACAATAATTGAATCATTAACAGCGAAATGGTTAAGATTTTGAACCAAGTTTCTTGAAATGAATAAATTTTACATAATGTAAATCTGTATTCGTATTCAATGTGGGTAAGAATGTTATCATAAAGTATACAGAAAAGATACCTGGAATCTTTTAACCTCATTATTACATTTTTTATTTATGTATTAGGAAAGGGTTCTTCAACGAGATCTTTCGCTTCGCTTCTGCAAAGTTATTATACCAGTTCTAGGGGTGCGAAAGAGTTTTTTCCACAGATCAAATATTAGAAAAGCTGTAAAATGAAAAATTCTATTTTTTGAACTCAACTATGTTTAAAAATATAACATTTCTGAACTGATATGAAACAAAAATATATTATATCATGTAAGATTCAAATCCCTAAACGAATACTTTGTACACTCTTTGAAAAGCATCATCAGACTATCACAACGTTTACAAATACGTAAAAAAAATATTCAAATCTTATGCTATAATTTAAAAAATAAATTTAGAGTTTGTTTTTTTCTACTGGACGCAGGGAAGGGTGATATACAAACATTGAGAGTATTAATTTTAAACAAATTTCTTTCATTTTGGCAACACCCCATGAAAAAAGTTCAGGAATAACCCATGTTATTTACTAATTCTTCATTTCTTTTAATGGTTTTATTTCCTTACTTTGTAAATTAATTCATATACATTGTTCTGTACTATATCCAACTTATTAATTTTAGTATAATAGCATTTGAAATGATTGACAGCGAGTTGGTTGGATTTTATATTTTAAAAACTGAATTGTAAACCTTAGATATTTTTTTGAAAAGCATTTTAATAACATTATTACTGTGTCTGCTGTCATAAAATGATATTGAAGTATCTTTGCATTCATGCCACTTTTAAATTTTAAGTTTATTTTATATATTAATTTGAATCATCTCCAATTAATTTCTGGTCGTATCAACGTCTGAATTTCCACCATCCCATATGAGGATCTCAACTTCAAAACCTACCTAAATATCACTTTTGATTTGATTTCAAATATCGATGCCAACTTGTTCACTATTTTAATATCCACACAATCAAAAATTTCCGATTAAAAATCTCTATAAATACAGAGAAAACGCATTTTAAACAAACGTGTTTAGTTTCAAAACCTACTCAAATTCCATAAGCTCACTGCCGTTTGTTGCACTTTACCAACAATTTCTGTTTTTGGAGTTTAGGTAGCTTTTAAAACTAAGGCGTTCATATGTTCAGTCTTTCTTAAAGTTAATCTACATAGCTAAATACGACCTATATAGTCACTTTGAACGAGCTTTTCCGATAATCAAAATAAGTGTTCAACAAGTGAGATACGTAAATTTTGAAGTGGGATATTGGAGCTTCGTTTTACGGTTCATTCTTATGTGACACAAGTCTAACAAGCTTAATTTAAAGACATTTGTTATTATTTTACACGGAATATTTTAGTTTTGCGTACATTTTAATTAACGGTTTTAATTTAAGCGTACAGAAAACCCTTTATTACAAAATAAATATTAAAAATAAATCTTGCAACCCTGTCCGGCATAAACTTACCCGGTATTTAGTTTGCCGTGAATTTACCTCTCTAGAAGCGGAAGAGCTCACATTGCTTGGCCATTAGCGAAAAAAATAATAGGGTTCCGCGCTACGCCGCCGAGAAGCAGACCCCGAGTCTTCTGTCTGAGGAAATAAGATCAATTAGCAAGGGACCGGACAGCCCCCTTTTACAACTCCTGATAAAAACATCCGCTAACGATGTTATTTATCGATTAGGGGGATCCAGCTCTATTTCAGGGCTTAGTTTCGCTACGATTTCAGTGCTCTTAATTGCTGGAGTCATTATATCGGAAGGAAAAAAATGTGTCAAGGATATACGTGCTAAATGCGTTGGTATTTTTTTAATTCGACCTACCAGATAAAAAAAATGGTTTGATACGATATGCTGACTTTATTGTACCTGATATCATGTTATATTTTTACAATATACCAACGTATAGAACTTGATGAAAGCTGAAAAACTGTATCCTTATTAATTCACAGCTGATAAATAAGGCTCGTATTTTGCCGGTCAGAATTTATATTAAATGGTCATAATATATCGGTCAGTAATAATAGTCATAATGTTAATGAAATTGAAAAAAATCCTAACCTTACCAAAACGGTTATAAAATATTCTGACAGTATAATATTTTTATTCCGACCGTTCATGTTTTTATTCTGACCAAAAATTGATTTAAACTCTGACCATTTAATTTGTTCCAGATAAATAATACATTTTCCAACGTGACGCTTTGTAGCTTTGGATAACTCCTCTTTCTACTCTTTAGAATTAATCGATTGGATAATCAGTTATCATTTTTTATGCACACTATTATAAATTTTTGTTGTAAACTTCTGCATTGAAAAAATTTAGAAATGTTAAGATTTACGTGTCATATTAAATTTTAGTTCAATAAATTTGTTTGAAATATTCAATTTGTGTAAACTAGTGTCACTCGTAAATTGTTTTTTTATTTTATTTTGTGTGCCAAAAATAATTGGTTTCACGTGAGTAAATGTAAAAAAATATATTTCTAAAATAAAACCGAGTAAGATAAAAATCATTTTTATTCAAAAATTATAAAAAAATGTTTAATCTCACTGGTTTATATTACTTAATGTACGATTGTAAGCTAATACAATTGAGGATTCTTTTAAAATATATTTAGAGAGTATTCGTCTATGTGCCTTATTATGTCTGTGTATGTTGATCGAATTTTTACAGGTTGTATTATCACTTGGTTAAAAGTATTACTTATACGCGAATACAATTTTGTAATTGTAAATTTGAAAGACAAATATATCATAGCTCCAATGTGTTAGATATAGTATTTTTTATCGCGTTCATTTTATTCAGTTTTTCTTAGCCATTATTTTTACATAAAGCAATACGTTCTTTATCAGTAGAGGCATTCGCTAAATAGTTTCTCCCCTCACATTCTCGCATTGCAGCCCCTCCCGCAATACCTCAGCGGTACCGAAGAGGTACGCACGTACAGGGGCATTAATTCTGCTTAATAGTTCTCTGCTTCCCTTATGTTAATTATCATGCCAAGGTAACTTTCCTCTCTTCTCTCCTCTTTATAGAGGGACCTTGCGTGCTCAGGGGTCAAGCATTTTGAAACTATGCTACAATTTTTTCTTTAGTTATTGAGTTATCTTTTTGTATTTTTTTAATCAACCATACAATGTTTTACAATGTTTTATTTTAATGTCTACCACTATTAATAAACAAAATGCACAAATACAAAAAAAAATACGATATTAAAGCACGTTTTTTGGCATTTTTTCACGTCATTAGTATACATATCGACTGTGGAAAGGAAAAAGGACGTAATCCATACTTTTTTAAAACAGTTTTTATTCGATAATCACAATGTATACAACTAAATACACGTTATATCAAAAGGATGTCAGCTGAAAATGCTGAAACAGTATTGCGAAAATTGCGATTTTGAAAAAATACGTTTTTCGTGTCTCCTGTAAAATTTGTTATTCGTGGGTTACATTCTTTTTCTTTTCCACAGTCGATATGTTCCTGCCGTCTTCTTGACGTTCAAAAAAGCCTAGAGTGTTGTTTGTCTAATGTTCAGTCTTATTTGATGCACATATCATGTAGCTTGGTGTCATAGTTAAACAGTAATAAATCACTAACTGATTTTTCAGTAAAATTTATGGTTTTTACGAAATATATTAATATCGTTAATTTTGAGTTATTTTTTAAATCTTGGTTGCGAAAAATACTCGAATTCGATTAATACGTATTTATTCTCTTACGCGTTACACACCTCTGCATCAGATGTATTCCAAAGAGGAGAGATCCTTACAGCTTTATTTATTATAATTAGGGTCCTGAGAAGAAGGTGAAGGATCGTCAATGGAAGGAGGGGAAGGTATCCTTCTTCAACTTGCATAATATAAACATACGAACTAGCATAATGCCTACCTGAAGTTTTGCTCGCAATTGAGCTGGGGTATTCTGGCAGCCGTTTCGAGATAGTAACCTAGTATCTTGCCGTCATAATGAAGAGAGACTCGATAAAGTTTTTCTTAGACGAATGGATCTTTTTAACTTCTTGGGACTTTTCTAATTTAAATTATAACGTAAAACTTTTTAAATTGTGATTGGTGCTGAATTTATAATATTGTTAAGTAGCCGTAAATATATAAACGGTATTAGCTGTTTGAATTTTATTTGCATAATAAATATATTAGACTTCTTTAAATGTAGTAATTAATGTTGATAAAAATGAGACGGCCGTTTTTTTTAGAACAATTGGTTTAATAATAAAAATACAAATCGCTGGCTTAACAAATAAGAAATATAAATATGTAATAATTGGACGCTTTTTTCAGGTTTTGAATGCCGTTGGGGTGAAGATTCATTTGATAGTTCTTCGCATCTTTGCGAAGATAATCATCAACAAAACACCTAGAACGTCTGTGCTGATAGATATTTCAGGAATCTTGAATTGGTAAGTGATTTTTAAGTAATCTAACACCTCTATTTTGCAAAGTAGCTTTTGGATTATTCATTTATTGAAAAAATGGTAACAAACATGGACGGAGTGAAAAATAAGCAACTTAAACCTTTTTTATATTTGCTGAATGATCAAAAGTAATTTCGCTTATCGTGTGAACATTGTGAAATTAAATCATAGGACAAATCAACACCTTTATTAATAAAAATATAAGTCTACATGCAAAAAAATATTATGAATTGAATATACCAATTATTGATAGAAGAGAATCATTTCTATGGCTGTCCTTAATAAATAGTACAACCCAAAATTCTACTTTTAATTAAAACACGATTTCGACTCCATCTTTGAGTTTGCTTTTTAAATATAATGAATTTTATTGTTTGCTCTTTTGATTTTTTAAAAAAATAATTTCCTTTTTCTAGCACATACAGTTACTATTTCACCAATCAATACGATGAAAAAGGATAATTTTCAAATACAATATTTGGCTTATTGTATGTATTTACGTATTAAAACTTCTTAAATAAACGGGGGTGTGAATTCTTCAATATTATATCTGGTTAAGAAATAATTCTCTGTTTTTTGTAATCTTAAAAAAACTATTTAATCATTGAATAGTATATATTTTTTAATGGATTTGGAACCTCTTATATTTTTTTGGCTAAGTACCATGCAATGGCGCCACTTTTGATTTAAGCTATTTTTATATACAAAAAGTTAAAAAAGGAGTCGTAGTTGTTAGTCTCTATTCGACTCTGACTCCACAGCCCTGAATTTTTCGTTCGTTATTACATTCGTTCAGATAAACAATTCAAAAAACAAAACTGTACACTAGTACACACAAACTTATGAACCCTAAGTAGAAATATTAACCCTCCAGAGACGAGAGCTTTTTTTCGATAAAAAAAATATTTTTTAACCCATATTGAAGTCACGGATAACTTTTATTCCCAACAAAAAATATTCGGATTAAATATTAAAATTAAAAACATTCGGGTTGAAATATAGCTAAACGTGAATTTTTTTTAAATATTTACAATTTGACATATTTAGATCAACATAATTTCAATACAAATATATTAGCAAAAGAACTATAAATAATTTGATGTTTTGATAAAAAAATAACTAACAGTTTCAAAAAGTCCATTAAAAAAAACAGAAATTCAAAAAATCACAGTTCATAGTTCATCAAATCTGTTCAGAGTAATCATAGTTCTGACGATGGCGAAAGCCGAAATAGCTCATAGATATAAAAACTGTAAAACTAAATACGTTGCTATTTTTACCCTATTATAATTGTATATTCGTCTCAGTAATAACTTTCATATTTATCGGCAGACGTTGTACGCTACACGTCTTGGGCTGTGAGCCGTTTCTCATGCGGAGATTTACAGCCCACCTCTGGAGAAGGATTTAGAAACCGCGATAACATATTTGGCCGAATTGCTCATCGGAAATGTGTCAATTCACAACGAACATTACCCTCTGAAGCCGGTCGCACAATCCCGACAAAATGCACTTATATTCAACGGAAGTCGCATAAAACTAATGTATCTATCACTTTTAGGGTGTTCACTGTCAATACTTAGTGGAAAGGCATTATATTAATAAAAACACAATATTCCTTTGTACTTCATTCTTCTTTATAAATCAGGTCAGGATTGCAAGCATTGTACACATACTTATTACTTTGAAGTATTACTATTTAACGATTTATCAGTATACGTTTATATGCATTCTGGAATATGGACATCTGATCATCATGCTTCTGAATAGAACAAGGTTTTGTGATCTGAGATATGTCATAATTTACTTAATATTCCTTTGTACTTTATTCCACTTTATTTAAAAGGTCAGGACCGGTTTCGATCATTGCGAGCATTGTCAACTGATAAGAAATATTTATAAACAGTGATATGTATACAATTTTTCTTATCAGTTGACGATCCCGCAATGAGCGAAACCGGTCCTATTTCCACTTCATTTAAAAAGGTCATGACCTCATGGCGAGCATGGTCAACTGATAAAAAATATAATCAAACAGTGCTATTTATACAAAGACAAAATAAAAAGTTGTAAGTGACTCTTTAATTACACAAAATTTAAATACTTTCGATGGATTCGGCGGTAACTTTGTGGAGGTTCATTTTAATATAAAATAACTTATATTATTCCACGTATTGTGCTAAAAACTATGGCACGTGTTTCGCCTCTTTCAGAGGCATCCTCTGTCAACTACTTTCGCAAATGCTTGCTGAAGTACTAATTTTGTAGCACAATACGTTATTTTATATCAAAATTTAAATGTGTAACACCTTTAACATATGATTAAAAAATCATCAAAGATTAAAAAAAAAAGTTTTAACTGATGGTAATTACAAACATAATCTTTTTAGTTCATAGTTATACTACTATTTCGGTTACCGTTCATTTTACGTTAATAGTATTCAGATAAGATACATTTTATGCAAACAAAGCATATTAAACTTATTGCAGTAATGCAAAAACAGATCATAAATGATCTTAATATGCATGAAGTCAACTTCCCATGGGTACTAACGTGTTTTTAAGTGAACATTTTCTCTAGTCAGAGTACAGCAAAGATTTGCATAGTTGTGTCTGCATGGTAATAAGTGTATTAATGTGGGAAGAAATATGTCTTCGCCTCTCTCAATATTGCCGGAGTAAAAAGGCAGAGTAGAGGCGAAGCTTTGTGTACAAAATGTAACGGAAAAGCTCCGCAAAGGCTGCGACTGTTGCGCCGCGCCGCTGCTTTGTGCTAACGCCCGTTACAGACGCCCCCCGCTAACGGCGCAAAAAAAACACTCAGCTGTAAGTAATCAAAAGCTTCCACGCGGAAAGTTTAACGACGAATCAAACTGAGATGATGTTTACAATTTTAAAAGCTTTCCGTTCCGCTAGGCTATTATTTATTTAGCGCTCTGTTTGTGATGGTAATTTTTTCGCTAGTTATGCCAACGACGGCATCGTCATTCTCTTCGTCGAATCTTACGTTGTAGCATATATTTATAATTGCATTGTTATCAAGTAAAGGTATTTTAAAGAAACGAACATTCTCAACAGTAAAACTCAATTTTCTTTGTAGCAAGTAATTAAACCATGTATACATTTCATCGTGGCAGTAAGAATAAACATTTACAAATAATGTTTCTTGAAATACTTTTAGCTTGCGTTGGTGTATACCAGTTGTAAATACTCCTCAAAAACAAATATCTCCATCAGTTTTTCTCAAACTCTCACTTGCGTATTCAACAATTTACTTTAATTTTGTAATAAATACGCAAGTAGTTGTGTTTACTTTTGGTTGGTAAATACGATTATTTAATAGATTTTTTTATGAACTGTAACAACTATTTAAACATATTTTTTACAATAACTTCATTAAAATTAATTAAGTGATTTGTGAACATGTTTCATATTGACACACCAACTATTTTTTTTAACTAATAGCTTTTACCGTTTATACTTTAATTAATAAGAATTTGATTAGACAAATAACTAACTTTCATAACTTTATAAATTCATTAGATAAAAATATTAAATTCACGTTAGAAGTCGGAGGCAAGAATATTAACTTTCTTGACCTAAATATTAATATTGAAAACGGTTCTCACGAATTTAAAATATTTCGGAAGCCTACGTTTTCGGATACAGTGATACATAAGGATTCAATGCACCCATTTTCTTATAAACTAGCCGCTTTTCATTCAGAAATTCATAGACTTGTGAGTGTTCCTTTGAATGAAAAGAACTTTAATATCGAATTAAAAATCATCAAACAAATCGCCATCAACAATGGATACGATATGTCTCTTATAGACAATCTTTTATCAAAAAAACAAACTAAACTTGCAGAAAAAATGTTATTTCAAGGTACATTGTCAAAGGACATAGATCATACTAGGTATTGGCGTAGAATCATTTATTTAGGAAATACTAGTCTTAAAATTAAAAAACAACTAGCTGATAGTGTTAGACCAGCCTTTTACTGTAAAAGCTCTTTAGGCAAATTATTAGTTAACAATAAAGATAAAATACATTACCTAAATAAATCTGGAATTTATAGATTACAATGCTCTTGTTGTAATAAATTTTATATCGGCAAAACAGAGAGGACTTTAAAAATCAGGGTATTAGAGCATATGGCAGCCTTTAGACTGAAAAAGGACACGTCTACTTTTGCTAATCACTTAATTTCGGAAGGACACGTGTTCAATCAGGAACAGGGGATAAAAATGTTACACCCAAATACGGACAGTCATAAGCTCTTTTTCCAGGAAATTTTAGAAATTAATAGGGCACAGTTACATAGTCTTCCGATTTTGAACGAGATATTAGGCCTTCCTGGGTCTCCGCTTCTATACCCTATATAAATAATATCATAAATAATATCATAAAACCTTTGCCGACAAACAAATAAATATAATTCTAAAAACCACTCACTACTCAAATCTTTGGGAATTCCCATGAGCTTACCCTTTTTCGCCAGCGATGGCTTTAGACTCAGTGATACATTTATTTAATATATAAACACGAAACATCCATTTACTAAGCGTCAGTTCAAGTTCATCCGTGCGCTTGAACGCCTGAAGATACCGAAAGGCGAAACCCGGGTCGTTAGTGACAAAATCTGTGGGAGTGTACATAATTTGAATGATTCAAATTTAATATTGAAATTCCACCAAGCACCTTCAGTCGAAATCTTAAATTGATTGTTAGATTTTTCAATGTATTATTTTATCAACTTGTTTATGGTTTTAAAAAATATGTTTGTACATTATTTTTAGTATGTAAATAGCTACTAAGACTAAACGCTTTTGTAAGGTTTTTTTAAAGCTTTATTTAGCTTAGCTATATGTATATGTACTGGTTTAGAGGTAATACACAATACCTCTTCTCAAATTTTCTAGTTTTTTTTTTAAACTTATACTGAAGATTTTTTTTTACCGTGTCCGCTCCCAATATGGAGCATATGGACTCCTAATGGAGTTTATCTCAACAGAAGTGTTTCTACGAGAACTGCTTGTTACTCAGTTGCTCAACCTCTCTTTTTCCAAAGAGAGTAGGAATAGAAGGGTAGGGCTAGAGCAGAACTAGTGGTTAGCTAGTTGCTCTCCATACGCCCCGTTCATAAGATAGGATGGGAGGGGGGAATTCAAGACATCACATACATCCATGCCTTCGAACAGAAATTCATAAATCGATTGAAAAATCAATTTATAAAACTGTCCGTACTGGGATTCGAACCCGCGACCTCCGTAACCGAAGCCAACGACGTTGACCACTCGACCACACAGGCGGCTTTACAGAATAAAGTATTAGATTTAATCAATTGACTATGGGTTTTTATAAAACATATGAGAACCGCAATTGCAAAATCTATCTTAAGACCATTTTTGATTTTTTTTTAAATTTTGATGTAAATTTCTTCTCTATTTCAATATATACACAATCAATAAATTTTTGATTTCAAAACCTCTCTTAATACAGAAAAAACGCAATTAGTCTCAAAACCTACTGAAATCAACAAAGCCCACAGCTTTTTTTGCACTTTGCCGACAATTTTGATTTTTTGAGTTTGGGTAGGTTTTGAAACTAAGGCGCTCATATATGAAATGTGACAAATATAGTGTTATTAAATTGTTTTCAAAATAAATAAGTTTTGATTTCAATGATTACGTATAACTGCGTTAGCTTGGTGTAATTTACAAATATTAAAACAGACAATACTTATTATCCTGCATTAAATCTTACTGGTAGACGATTTACCCCTTATTTTATTGCGTATTTTACTTAAGCATCTCGTAATGTGAGTATTTTCCTTGATACGATCTAGATTGTTACTTTTTATTCGTTTTTCATTGTAGGTAAAACATTTCTTCGTTTCAGGAATTCCAGAAAAAAACCTACTGAATAACTTGTTCACACAATAAAAACATTCGACATCTGTTTTATATGCGTCTGACATAAAGAAAGGATTTGAGTTACAGGATGACTTGTAACAAGGTATTGCAATTTTTACAGACTTTTTCATTTACATGTTATTCGGCCAAACCCTTAGAGACTACATACAGTACAAGTCAATACTTTATAATGATAAAAATAATAAAAGATTTTTAGTACTTTTTCCACTCAAAATTTATTTGATCAGGACCGGTTTCGCTCCTCACGAGCATTATCAACTGACAAGGAAAATAAATTAAACAGTGCTATTTATACAAATTAAATTGAAATAAAAAGGTGAAGCAATTACTATCAATGAAAAGGATTTACAAATTACATTATAATTACACAAAATTAAAATGCTTAACACCTATAACATACAATTTCCTTATCAGTTGATAATGCTCGTGAGGAACGAAACCGGTCCTAATCAAATAAATTTTAAGTGGAAAAAGTACTAAAAATCTTTTATTATTTTTATTATAATGCCATTCCACCAAGTATTGACAGTGAACACCTTAAAAGTGACTTTATAATGAATTTAACGACACAAAACTTAATTCATATATGTTATGATTTTTAAAACAAAATAAAATATATTTCAGGAGTTCCTGACGGTGGGGAAATCTCCCCTGTGCGGGAATTTTAGTACTCCAGGGATGAATCATCAATTTGATTCTTGTTTTTTTTTTCTAAAAGTATTATTTTAAAACCAAAATGCCATGTTCATTAATTATTTATCATAACATTACTTCACATTCACATGCACGACGTTTTTGGTGCTAGGGTTTTAGTATTGTAATTCTCTCGTCACTGAATTATTTAATGATAGAAAACTTTTGAACGCGTGAACTGTCAGGCGCTGTCAATAATGGACAGTCAATTTACTTTTATAAAAAAATATTTTATTCACTCTTGTGCTTTAGTCTCAGAATTCGAAGTGTTAAAGTAAAAAAATACGACCCTTAATATATTATACTACCATGTGCATCAGTAATAAAAAATACACTTTTTGGGTTAGACTACCTTGGAGGTAATAATACATTAGGAGGAAGGGGAGAAGTGTTGATAAAGTTAAGAACCTTTAATATATTAACTTTCTTTTATTCAACTTACAGATTCAGATAAAAAAAACTTAAGTGCTTGCACTTCTATGACTACAAGTCATTGTTTACTTTTATTTTGTTGTATTCTGCGTGTTTGTGTGCCTTTTTTCAAATTATATTATATACAGTGAAACCCCCAATAACACTACTCCTAATTACGCACTGGCTTCAAATAGTCGCCGCAAATCCCCCAATTGAACAGTCTCATTCCATTGTCGTTGCTACGAGACGGCCGTCTGTGCGGTGTATACAGTAAAATGTTGGCTAGCGTCTGTGTATTTAACACGTGCCAGGCTCTACTCGCATAGCCGGGCGACTGTCTATGTGCTGGATTTTGCGCGCGCTTTGCATTTTATCACTTGGTAACTAAATATTTCGTCCATATATTTTTTTTATATTTCGCGGAAAAAACAAAACCCTTAATTTTGTATGAGATTCACTCCCCCGGTTACACTACTCCAAATTACACGGTCCCGAATTTAGTGTAAATGGGGGTTTTTCTGTATATTGGGCAACCAAAATGTTGAAATTTAAACAATGTAAAAATATTCCTGTCGATGGCATGCCGAAATAGCAATTCTCAGAGAAATTAATACTTAAGTACTTGATGTTTCATTATTTCTTATGTTAAATTCATATTTTCACCGGTTAACGTCACCTTTTATTCCCGCTAACAGACAGCAGACTATCACATAGCGTCAAATATCTGGCCTTCCTTAATATAAATATATTAACTTTTAACTTCATTATTCCACGAAATAAATGAAAAATAAAAATATAATTCGGCACATCTTTGTTTTTTTTTTTTATAAAGGACGTACAAAATACATTTTTTTTACTTATCCTGTACACGGAAGGGCGAAATAATAGTGAGTGTGAGAAGGTACGTGCGCACATCAGCATCCAACTACTCTGCTCACTCGCGGCGCAGGTTCAAAACATTTAATTTCAATTTGAATTATTCAACTACATAGTCTGATATTAACTATACGAAAGTAATATACAATATCTTAATAAGATAATTCTCTCCTTGCCTCCCTTTTTATTTAAATAATATATCAGAATAGTAAAATTTAAATCATTCGCACTTAAAAAAGCATTTTTGAAAGTAAGATCGTCTGAGGATGCTTCTGAAAAGGGCTAAACACTTGTGACAGTTCGTAGCACAATACGTGAAATAATCTAAATTACTGTATATTAAAATGAACTTCCACAAAGTTACCGCTGAATCCATCGAAAGTATACGAAAGTAATACGCAAATACCAATATCACTAAAACAAAACAAACCAAAGAATTCTTAATTTCTTGTAGAAAGTTTTTACTAATTCTTCCTAGGTAGTTAATAGATTTAAATAAGCTGCTTTCTTGATTGATGTTGGGATAAATATGTTGTTTTAAATAAGAGAGCTTTTATTGTTTGTATAGAGTAAATTTTTTCATTTGCCTTTTATTAAGCTGTGTTTTTAGCTTATGTTTCACTTTTAGGGTTTTCACTGTTAATACTTGGTGGAAAGGCATTATATTAACAAAAACACAATATTCCTTTGTACTTTACTTCCACTTTATTTAAAAAGATCAGTTGACAATGCTCGCCATGAGCGAAACCGATCCTGACCTTTTTAAATAAAGTGGAAATAAATTACAAAAGAATATTATGTTTTTATTAAGCTAATGTTTGTTAGTGTATTTTAATATTCTTATTCCGTCTCTTTTGTGTGTATGTATGCAAAACTCTTGTATCCGAAACATTCAAAACAAAATTTTTGTCTACGGGTTTCGAAACAATTTGTTGTTTTGTTTACTGAGACCCAATCATGACGGACAATATTAAAATGATTACTTTAATTATGTTATATTTTACAACTAAAAATAAATAAATACATGAAATTGATCGCATTCCAATAGTGCGTTACCACTGCCTACGCAGAGCATAAAGCACTAGCGGGGTGGCGTTTCTACTGGCGGGCGTAGCATCTCACGCACGCGGTAGAAATGCAAGAAATTCCGCCCACCTTACTCTCACCCTGTCTTGTCGCCCATTCGACTCGTTGCCCGTCGCCCCCTTTCCAAATCTGGCCCTGGCCGCGGAGCCCGCAATAAAAAAAACACCAATGTTTTTTTTTTCTTTTACACATCTCAGATGTCCGCAACCTTAGGGTGCATGAAACTATTTCTTTGTATTTAAATTATTAAATAGAGAAACAGCTTTAATAGTTTCAATTGCTTACGCCAGTCATTTTGAAATCTAGTTATTAAAAATCGTTTGACGAGGCGGAAAGTTGCTATCTTTTGTTTTATTTTGGCTTTCCACTCTCCACCTCTTTTAGATACTTTGATTTTCTTATTTCAATGTTTACCCTAAGCAAAGTTGTTTTAACAGCTTTATATGTAAATTATATAAAATACAGATTTGTGTTTTTTTTATTCCATTTTCAACAAATTTGATAAAATATCAATATGAGCATATTATTGTATAAACTATAATTTTAGGTAAAACATATACATAGCCGCCTGTGTGGTCGAGTGGTCAATGTCGTTGGCTTCAGTTACGGAGGTCACGGGTTCGAATCCCAGTGGGGGCAGTTTTATAAATTTATTTTCAGTCGATTTATGAATTTCTGTTCGAAGGCATGGATGCATGTGATGCCTTGAATTCCCCCCTCCCACCCATTCTATCATATGAACGAGGCATATTGAGAGCGATTAGCTAATCACTAGTCTTGTCCTAGCCCTATCCTTCTATTCCTACTCTCTTTGGAAAAAGAGAGGTTGAAAAACTAAGTAGCAAGCAGTTCTCAAAGAAACACTTTTGTTGAGATAAACTTCAATAGGAGTCCATATGCTCCACATTGAGAGTGTACATGGTAAAAAAATCATATTAGCGTATTTAGTTCTACAATTTTTCATAAATTTAGTTAATAACTATTTCGGCGTGCGCCATCGTCAGAACTATAAATAAACTTATATATACTGTCCTAGAAGATATACACAATACATCTTGTTATTTGCTCTAGTATCCTAAGAATCAACTCATTTTATAAAAAAAATGTAGAACTAAATACGCTGATATTTTCTACCTAATTGCAATGGAGTTCTTCCACGTAAATGCCATTTCAGTCAATAAACTTTAAGAAATTATTAAAACTACGTCTACTAGAATAACATCGGTACTTCTTTCTTTACTCTTATTGTCAAAGAATAGAAATCTATTCAGGATTTCGTCAGAAAAATAATTAAACGTTGCCAAATTTACATTAAAAAATATTTCAAAATAAATCTTTCTAACTTCTGTCTTCATAATAATATTAAATATTCAATTCCTGTTGTAGGTTTGTCCTCAAATAATTTAAAATCCTAATTGTGTGGATGAAATCATGCAGACGACAAAATGCGTTTTTTCGTTTACTTGACGTGTGTAAAAAATAGTTGACGACGACTAGTGAAAAACGAAAATCTCTCACGATAATCCAGCTCGCATGCCGATGTTTACTTCTCAATGACTTAAACAAGACATGGCCCAAAGCTGACTGACATTCCTTCACGAATGGCCAAACCGACACGCACCCCACCGAATAGAAACAGGGTGGGAACTACTATACCACCCTTTAAGGTAGCGTGTACACTATGATATAAATAATACAGTGATTTTAAGATGCATAAATCTCTTTTTGTTATTATAAGCGCTTTGGAAAAGTTCTATTCTTGTTATAAATAGCTTATATATAAAATTATTTACGCCAGAGGCTTTGAGGCTCTGCGTTGTTCCTTGAGTAGGCTTCCTTACCGAAGGAAATATTTATGTAAATGGAATACGTATTGCAACAGTGACTTTTTTACACTGGTGGTTAGATATTCTATTGACTGATCAATTTAGTAGTGATAGTAGTAATATTTTAGTAGCATGCTTTTGTCTGGATTGATATTGCAAGAGTATTTATTTTTTACAATATTTTTGTACGTGTTTTAAATCTAGGTTTACATAAAAGACAATACAAATTAATATTATAAAAACACACAGTTTATTTACTATTATATTTCACAAGTCAAAAATTTTCTTTTTTACTTAGCTGATATAAATACTCACTTTTAGGGTGTTCACTGTCAATACTTGGTAGAAAGGCATTATATTAGTAAAAACACAATATTCCTTTGCACTTCATTCCACTTTATTTAATATGTCAGGACCGGTTTCGCTCATTACGAGCATCGTGAACTGATAAGAAATATAATTTAACAATGCTATTTATATAAAAATGAACAGTTATAAACAACAATTGGCATTGAAAAGAAATTACCAACTACATTAAAAGTGATTCTAAAATAACACAAAATTAAAATGTGTAACACATCTAACATATAATTATTTGACTTTTTTTTGTTTTTAAATTAAAATTACTCAAACTATCATTATATAAAGCAGGGCTTCTCAAACTTATTTTGCATTGGAAAACTTCGCGAAACTTTGAATGTTACCGAAACACAGCTTATTTTTTAAAGTATGGTGATTCATAATATTATAATAAAAATACTGAAAAAATGTATTTTGTTAAATCACTTATTATTTATTAACTAGTTATTTTGAAACGTGTTACATAAAATATAACTAAATAGCTCTAAATAACTAAATAACCAAAAGCTCTTAGTGATTGAAAATCTCCGCCTGTATCTACATATTTGACGTTTTAAACATCAGTGGAGATTTTCCATCACTCGATTTGTAATATAAAATAGAATATTCTTAAATGTGTTGCAGCGTATATTTCCATTCCAAATTATCGCAGAACACATATTTATGTCCCACGGAACACCAGTTTTCCGCAGAACATAGTTTGGGAAACCCTGATATAAAGTATACGGCAATTAGTATAGTCAATTAGGGGAAAAAAATTAATGTAAGGTTCACGTTATGTTACGTAAAAGTTTATGTTATTAGTTAAGTTGAAAAAAAAAATCTCATCTAATAAAATAATAAATAATTTTCAGTGAAATCTCATGATTGTAGAATATTATAAAAGTTGTCTAACAATTCGATCACAAAACATGTCCACTGGCTTTACAATGATTACCTCACTCGCTTCACCTTACAACCGCTGCGCGTTGTATTTACTTTTAACCCCATTGTGCGTGCCGGGGGTCACACAGTGTCGAACACGATTTGATCCCGAAACTCAAAGTGAGGTCTTGTGTGAACCTTTTCAAGAGCTCCCTATATAAATAAACAAGTGCATTTGACCGCGGGGTAATGAGGGCTGAACCGAATCTACAACCCAATAATAACTATTCATATAGATTAATTATTTATTTATTATTACTTCAAATCTTAAAACGATTGAGTGAAATCTATGTACGCAAATGCAGCATCTTACGAAATATAGCGCGTAATTGGGATTAATTATTTTACTGAAAAACAATGTTTTTTTCTAAAATAACGCAAGCTTAAATTTCGTTGGTGGTCAATATAGGATTTTTTTTTACTTCTCGATGATTGCTAATAATAATGTACAATATTGAGTTTGTCACAGCCCTTACTAATCAATTTATTTATTTGGGTGATTCGAGTTACCAAAAAGAGTTATAAAAAAAATCTCAATTTCCAGTTAACGCGTTGATATGAAATTTAATAAACGTTGCTTAGTATGTTGTCATACATTTATACATACTAGCTGTAAGCCCGTTGACCTCAACGGGGGGGGGTTGTTGCATTTTTAAGTAGTCAGAAAATTTACTGGTGTGACTGTGGTTTGGGAGGGGCAGGAGAAAGGGAAATCGGGGACAATCATACAGACGGACGGACGGACATTATCGACTATTAATAATATAGATAGATATTATGAACATGTTTTAAAAGTGAAACTGTCTCATCATTTGTTTCATAAAAAAAGAACTGAATACATAAAAAATATATTTGAGCTTATTTTGATGAAGTTTTACCATTCAATGCGATACATTTTTGTTTTGTCGATAATTGTTTACACCGTAATTTAGAATCGCATTGTTTTCAGTTAACACTACCCACTTGCAAATACTATTTTTTAAATATGCTTATATTATAAAAATAACACAAAAATAGATAAATGGTAAAATTAATCCATTTTTAACACCGGGGCTGAATTGGTTGACATACCCTAAAATGAAGCCATGTAAGAGACATTGAGAGGCACTTCTAACAAAGGTTGAATAACACCTCAAAGGGAACAGGTGCGCCAAATATCTTCCTGTCAAAGACAAAGTGTTGAATTATCTGAAAGCGCCTTCTTTTTCTTTGCGCTTCGTGCAAATGCAAAGGCATTGCTAGGCCACAATGCCACTCTGATTATTCTACTACAAACGCTATAAATACATTTCAAGAGTTTTTTTTCTTTTGGGTCAACCTTACAAAATAAAAAATAATACGTTTGAAATACCAAACGAAAAGTTTCAGTTCCTAGTACAATAAGTAAGTTAGTAATGAAAATATAAAAATAGTTAGTAATGTCGATTCATGATTTCGATAAAAAATGCGTTTTATGTTGCCTCCTCTTCTTAAATGTTGTTCGTTTGAGATTTACTCTGCCTCACAACTAAACATTTATGAAAGCCTTGATTTTTTTTCTTCAATTAAAAAATGTACACATTATATTCCAAAATATGCGGAAGATTAGAACAAAAAAAAACTTTATTAGACTTAATTACACGAGAATCACAAAATATTCTATTTCGTTTTACATATTGCCGCATCGTTTCAATTCGGTAAAAAATATCGATAATACGGTAGTATTAAATAAAAAAAATATATTTTTATTTTTACATCTGTATTTCGTTTTATTCGTTCATAAAAATAATTAATAAGAAGCGATTTTCACCTCCCAAAGCAGCATAACTAGCAGCAGGATACACACAATATGTGAACTATTCAAAAACGATTTTATTTGAGCGATTTATTTCTCGGGTCAAAAAAAAATTTGAAGACCATATTTGTATATTCTTCTCCTAAAAACACATTTTTTTGTACTTTATTCCTCTTTTTTTAAAAGGTCAGGACTGGTTTCGCTCAATGCGAGCATTGTCAACTGATAATAAATACATATAAATAGTGCTATACATAAATAAATTGAAATGAAAAGGTGTTAACAACAATTCAAATTGAAAAAAAATACAAATTACAGTATAAATGATTATATAATTACATAAAATTAAAATGCTTAACACCTCAATATAATTATCAAATCAAAGATTAATACATTTTAAGTGGTAGCTGATGGTAATTACAAACATAATTAAAATTTAGGATTTTTTTACAAAGTGATATAAAATGCTAAATTACTAAAGTAAATAATTTTAATGATAAGTTTCTGTTTTTTCCCGCTTCTAAGTAATAAGTATGTGTACAATGCTCGCAATAAGCAAAACCGGTCCTGACCTTATAAATAAAGTGGAATAAGGTGCAAAAGAATATTGTGTTATTATTAATATAATGCCTTCCCACCAAGTATTGACAGTGAACACCCTAAAAGTGATATTATGTTAAAAATAATATGTATCAGAAAATGTAAGCAATTATTTATTATATTCACAGTGCTGGTTAATTCGTGTGTCAAATTTATCAGACAGCTTCTCAAACAATTCTTACTTTTCATTATTTATGTAAATTTTTACATTCTTATCGATTCTTGTAAACTCAAGCCGATTCCCGGTTAGTATAATAAGTCAAGAGATAAGAGTTCTGTAATAATATTCAGCTGTCGCTAGTCCTCGGCTACATTTCTCAATGTAAACAGCGGGGTGGGTGTTTTTACTTCTTTCCACCTATTCCCGATTTCTTTGCATTAGCCTTGAGTGGGTTTTTTTCATCTACCTCCGACGTCTTATCTTTATGGCTTTAGGTTGGTGCTCCTGCTTTCAGTAAATTTTCCGTTTCATGTTTTCTCTTTAAGCTGTAAATTTACGCTTTTTCGAGTGGGTTCGCTAAAAGGGCGTTTACACGGCCAGTTTGATTGCTAATCAAGTCTAAATCAATGCCAGATTTTCGTAGTTAGAAAAAATGCTTGATATACTTACGTTTATTTTCTTTACCGATACTAGGCTAGTGTTATGTTTTACTAAAAACAAAATGTTGCCCGAATGAGAATTCACTTGATAGAAGTTATTTAAAAAATGTAAAGCGTTTTAAGGTTTTTAGAAAAACTGTAAAAAATATTGATAGTTTGTTCAGCATTAAATCACTCTCAAAACTAAATGTTTATTTACAATATGTTTTAACTCTTGTAAATGTTCTTTTGCAATAGGGCATTAATATAGAATCTTAATGCAGTTTATTTAAATTCAAGTAACTTTTCTACGAGAACGGCTTGTTACATAGTTAGTTGCCTTACTTGTATTTTATCCTACGGAGTAAGGATAGAAGTGGAACTAATGTTCGAATCATTATTTCCGCTACGCCCCGTTTTTTTGGCAGAAGGCAATTTTAGACATAACAGTCATTTATACTTTTAAATAATAAACAAAATATATATGAAACTGACTGTACTGAGATTTGAACCCATACGCACTGTTACCAAAACCAATGACGTTTAGCAACTTAAGGAGGTATTCTAGCCTAGAGGTACGAATTTCGGGTGTTTTTTCTAATTCTGTAAAAAATCAATACGCGAAAAGTTATTGGTCTAACAAAAAGGTATGTCCTGACGTACGTTTCCGTCAGGACATCCCTTTATTTTAAACCACCCACTTTACCAGCCGATAACTTTTCTAGTTTTGAATTATTGTTTTGCTCAATTTTTTAAATATTCTTAAAATATAAATAAACGAATTATAAAAAATGGACTGCAAAAATATTCTTGCTTTATTTTACAGAGCTCGAAAAAACTACAAGTTTCTAAGTATGTATTGAGAGATGGTTAGCAGAAAAAAATATATTGTTTAATTTTTTCAACTAAGCTCGGAGAGTTAGGCGAACTATGTTAGTGAATTTTAAAATCTTGCACAAATAGCATCGCGAATACTTAACTACAGATATTTAAATAGTAGGTGACCACGTTTCCGACTTAAATGGCCGTGTAAACGTCTCTTAACGAGTATTTATGTAAACACAGCGTAATCGGCTGTCTATTAAAAAAGCGCGGCATGCAATTAACGCTTTTTACAACCTGACGCCTGAAAAAAATGTAAATCGCCGATATTCTTAATTAATTATATGCTAAGCAGCAATAAAATTACATCAATGACGTTTTTTAAAGTCGAATTATAAAATCTTCACACTTTTATCTAGAGTTTGTCAACCACTGAATAAAATTTGATTGTTAATTTAAATTATTATTATTCATACATCTTACATAATCTCTATTTATTAGATTTGAGTTTCTGCCTGTTTGCTCTACATAAGAAGCTTGGCAGTCTTAGCAAGAGAGGCGATAGATACCGCTCTAAAAACATGTTCCCACTTTACTTTACTATTAAGCTTTAATCGATACTATTGTATATTGCGGTAAAAATATCATAGTTTTTAGCTCTACAACTTTTCATAAATTTAGTTTATAGCTATTTCGGCGTGCGCCATCGTCAGAAATATCTTTAAACCTGCATTTGCTCAGCTATATATACTGGCTTAGAAGAGATAAACAATACATCTTGTTATTTACTTTAACATCTTAATTTAAATTACAATCGATAAACATGACTAGTTTTTATGTGTTTTTGTTTTGTTTTGTTATCGCTCTAAGAAACACTAAGGTCTTGTTTAATAAATATAATACTATAATTGTAAATTAAGTAAATGCAGGTTTGAACATAGTTCTTTCGATGGCGTAAGCCGAAACAGCTAAAAAATATTTTTTTTTAAAAATGTACAACTAAATATGTTGATATTTTTACCGTAATTATAGTATAGATTAAAGCTTGTTAGTAAAATAAAGTGGAAACATGTTTTTAGAGCCGTATCTATCGCCTCTCTTGTGACATTAGATACTGTGTTAAGATATATTTTGGCCGATGATATTTGTGATATTTATTTGAGTTAACATAGAGTAGAACAACAAAGTTGTAATCAGGTTTTTGTTCATATTTGTACATGAACTCCAAATCTCTTTTCATTATTTATTTAACTGTCATACTGCCAACGATTGATAGTGAATTTATATTTTCATTTATACTCACTAATATGCTATTAAAAATACTTCGTTTCCCTTTTTTGTTTTGCTTAGTAATACTTAAAAACACATACGTTATTTGAAAACGTGTGCTTAAGCGACATTAAAATTTGTTTGTTTTTTTCGTGAGTGATGTAATTTTAATTCACAATCGATAATTCTGTCAAAGCACTCAGCCGTTGAGTGTTTAGCTATTTACCCCTTCAGAACGTTTACAAAATTATACTCTATTTTATCATGTACCTAACTGTTTGATTAATCACCATAAATGAACACAGTAACATGAGCAAAGGTCATTTAACTCTTTTTATATCATAATATATAAAAACCGGTTTTTTGGCTAAATTTGTGACATTCGAAAACTGGTTTTTCAACTTCGTAACCGGTTGTGCCGAATTTTCCATAAACGAGTCTATAAACAAAAGGACAGAAAATTTGGATCTTTTATTTGATGGCTTAAAGACCATATGCCCTACATCCATTACCCAGCGAAAGGGTATTTTCGATATCAGTAAATTTTGTTACAAAACAATCAGTGGATGCTTTGTGTTTTCTTAAATCATATTTTCTGAGGAGTATCACCAAATAACTTCTTGTTGTGTATTCTTATATATATATAAATAAACAACTATAAAATTTTTATTTAAATTATTATTTTTTGTATAACTTCGAAAACCGGATAAAACCGTTTTTCGAACAATATTGACCATCAATATTTTTTATCTTTTATTTATTTGATCAATATGTGTGAACATGAATATTTTGATTGAATAAAATAATAACAATTATACATGTATGTTAAAATTTGCTATTCAAACGTTTTTGTGTTAATTAGTAATTAAATCACTATTTTTAATAAATCCTATTGCAGCAAAATACTGTTTTCTTTGTCTATATTATACATATACTCGGTATATTCAAGATTTTAACTCTAGACCAGTAAATTGTTATTGAAAAAATACCTATATCCAAACGAGAACCAGGTAAGTTTTTGGATGCCCTAAATATTCCTCATGGTTCCGTAAAAATTGTTTTAAATGTAATATTGAACTACTTCAAATACAAGATAATATGCATTAAATTCCAGGGAATATAAATATATTAAACACTATAAAATGAATTGTATATGACAGCGTGTAAAAGTTGCACGAATTTTATTGTGGTAAGCCATTTTTATTTATCGAAAGGGTTGGCATTTAGGCGAAATAATTTAATAAAAAAACACGTCGAAAAAAATGACGACCAAAACATATTTTTCATAATTTCATTTGTAAAGCGAAGGTCGAAGTAATGTAAATTGTTTTTTTTATCATGCAATCTGAATGGCTTACTGCTGCCACGCGCCGAATTTTTTTATGCGTTTTAGGTGTGTTTTCGGAACATTTTCGTTAATTTTTAAATGTTCACTTTTATACTATGTATGTTATCTTTAACATGACGTAAAAACACGAAAGTAATTATAATACACACCTGCTTCTATTTAATAACGAATTAATTTTTAATTATTTTTCGTTTCTTTAATAAAAAAAAAATTAAGTCCACGTCCGCTCTTTAGATTCATAGATATTAATATATTACATACAAAGAATTTCAACATGGCGTATTCAAGATGATTTTTTCAGCGCAACTCTTACGATTGCACTCTTTAGCCTATGTGTGCACAATTTGATAAGGTGGATAGCAATGTGTCCTCTAAGCAGCGCGCGCGCGCGACCGCACAGCAGTTTGAAAGCAACCTCGCACTCATTCCGAGTTGGCGCACACTCCGATACAATTATTTAAATTGGAATTAACTTTATTGACAGAAACATTTAGATAATTTAACTAAAATTAAATTCTAATCTTTTATAGGAATAAGAAATTGGAGTATATAATATAAGGATTAGTTGTTAGAAACGACGTTAAAAGCTAGAATTTTTGTAAATTAATTGATAAAATATGTTTATGATTATATATTTATAAGCGACTGACTATTTGTTTCATTCTGCTCATATGCTTAATGTGTGCTTGATTTTATTATAATATATGTAAAAAATAGAATGAGTCATGTTATTTCTTATTTTATATTTAATACACTTATTAGTAAAAAAATATTTATAAATTATCCAATAGTAATATTATTTATTATGCGAATCAAAACAAAAAAAATACATTTTTTAAAATCAAATATGACAAATTATTCCGCGCATTTGTTGGATTGGCCCGCTCAGCTTTTGAATTTGCCGCGCATGTAACCTCTTCTCTTAGGGAGCATTGATAGTCATGAAAATATCACTACGAGTAACACCGATACTACTCGATTGAAAAATCATAAATGGATTAACAAATAAATATATTGAAATCAACATTTATGGGTAAATAATCTACAGGTCAAGCAACATCGCTAAATTCCAACTTCTATATGTATTTATTGTGGAAACATATTTTTTAAACATTTAAATACTTAATTTACCATAGCCACGATGCCGTACTATTCGTTAACAGATAGTCACTATCAGTGATAGTGATTCATATTTTATAATGTCTTTTACGATACTTTATAAACAAAACTGAATTTACATTGCGATTAAATTGTATGAGGTTATAAATGCTCTAATATTGATCGAAAGCAGCAAACATTACATACAAAATGTGTTTTTAAAATATTAGGCATTACAGTTGATAATTACTATCACGTTCAATATTTCGCTTTTTTGAAATCACTTGAATTTATTATTCTTGATTATTTGTATCTAGTTTATCTAGATCAAATCGAGTAGAAAATAAATAATGAACCTGGCCGTAACTTAAACCCAGAACCATCTGATCGCTAGGATAAAGCTCTTACCGTTATACCTTAGAAGCCAGTGTAGTGCTATTATATAATTGTATCACTTTTAGGGTCACTTTCACTGTCATCACTTGGTGGAAAGGCATTATATTAATAAAAAAACAATATTCCACTTTATTTTTTAAAAATGTCACGACCGGTTTCGCTCATTGCGAGCATTATCAACTGATTTTACAAATTACAGTATAAGTTTAGAATTTCGACTGAAGGTGCTTGATGGAAATTTAATGTCACACTTTTATGTTTGTATATAGAGAATGCGAACCGTTTGCTGCCCGTCAGTTCAAGTGCATTCGTGCAGTTGATAAAACCAGAAGATGCCGAAAGGCAAAACCCGGGTCGTTATCGTCAAAATTTATGTGTAGTGTAATTCAAGTGTAATTCAAATTTTACAGTTAATTAAGTTATTCTATAAATACACAAAATTTAAATGTTTGACACCTCTAGCATATAATTAAAAAATCATCAAAAAAAGCATGGAAAATAGAAAATTAATATTAAGTTGTTAACTCTAGTAATGTAGCATTTTATATCACTTTGATGAAAATTTCTCAAATTTTAATCATGTTTGTAATTACCATCAGTCACCACTTGAAATTTATTAATCTTTGATGTTTGTTACAACTCATTCAAAAATTATGGTCGACTCTTTGGTAAGCAAAGGTTAGTTTATTATCCACGATGAAATAGAAAATTATTTAATTAATCATATTTTTCATTGGTATATCATTAACCCAGCACACATATACTCCCTGTTGTCACATTGTGCGCATTAAAATAATGTTGATAGTGGGGCTGTCATCTTGTATTTTTAATACCTACTGGTTAAAAAGTACGTAGATTATAAATATCTGGAGATATGATACATCTTTCGAGTGAATACGTTTTGCGTTTCAGTTTTAAATTACTTAAAGTGAATAAAAATAGTTGATTAAAAACTTTAACAGAAATATATGCATTCTGATATTATTCAAGCAAAATAAGGCAAGTTCAAGTAATATTTATTGTGAAACTTTACCATCGCGATTGCTTTAGTCGTGGCATGCAAAAAAATATTTTCAAGCATTTCAGGAAAATTCCGTAAAGTACTTTTCGTGCTTGAAAACCGCAGTTGGAAAAGTGGGTCGCCGCTGCAAGCTTACTTAATAAAGCCTTAAATATATGTTTTGTTTCTATTTCTGGTTCGTTTTATGAAATTATTGCAAAACCTACTTGCGTATCTCGAAATAATAAGCCTTACTTGAAGACTTGTAATTTTAAAACCTTTTATCGGATTAACGGAGTATTTTCTATATAATATAAATTACAATAAAAAATATATATATTTACTAGGACGGAGTTGAACCGTGTTAAATTTAAACTCAATTCGCTTTTTATCCTACCAGATTCACGTTTTTTAGCATTATTTAATACTTTAATAAAAACACAATATTCCTTTGTACTTCATTCCACTTTATTAAATATGTCAGGACCGGTTTCGCTCATCGCGAGCATTGTCTAATTTGGGATGACTTTTTAATTATATGTTAGATGTGTAGTAAAACATTTTAATTGTGTGCTATTTTAGAATCACTTTTGATGTAATTGGTAATTTCTTTTCAATGCCAATTGTTGTTTATAACTTTTCATTTTTGTATAAATAGCATTGTTAAATTATATTTCTTATCAGTTGACAATGCTAGTGATGAGAGAAACTGGTTCTGACATATTAAATAAAGTGGAATGAAGTACAAAGAAATATTGTATTTTGATTAATATAATGCCTTCCCACCAAGTATTGACAGTGAGCACCCTAAAAGTGATTTATCACTTTAATAGTCTGTGTCCAAATTTGAAAACTTTTGCTTTTGTAACGTAAATAATATTTTTTTCATATTAATAAAAACACAATATTTCTTTGTACTTATTTCCACTTTTATTTATCAACTGATTACACGGATTGCTGAACGAAGCCGGTCGTAGTCTTGATAAATAAAAGTGGGGAATAAGTACAAAGGAATATTGTGTTTTTCTTAATATAATGCTTTTCCACCGAGTATTGACAGCGAACGCTAAAAAAAATAAAATATATTTATATACGAAACTACATATTAACCGGAACCAACTTTACTTAACATCAAAGGGACAATTTTGAAGTAAAAAATATTTAACGGGCCACCATTTTTTTAGCAAATATTTTCTGTTTTCAGAAAACATAAGGCAAAAAAAGTGTACCTATATTACCATTTACTTTTCTTGATAAACTGAAAAATAATATTTCATTTTTTACCGTGCGGTTTATACGTTTGTTTGAAACTAAATCTTGCAATCTAGATTCAAATTGTGTGTTTTAAATACGCAAAACAGATGTTAAATTGTATTTATTAATTCTCATTGCAAAAAAGATTTTCTTTACAAATATAAGTACTCCTAAATACAATGAGCCATTTATTGAGCATGTTTAACAAATGTCAAAATGTTGGACCATTCATTCTAGCCAAAAGATATTTTATTGTAAAAGTAATTTAAAATATTCCGTTTGAAGAAAGAAAATAATATAGATTTAAAGATTTAATATACATCTCGCGGGAAACATTATAAAATCACGCGGGAAACACCTTGTTAAACATATTTCTGACGATGGCGAAAGCCGAAATAGTTATCAACTAATAATATAAAAACTGTAGAACTAAATATGTTGCTATTTTCAGCGTATTATAATGGAGTTCTATCAAGTAAATATCAATTCAAGCATTACCTTATTGAACTTTAAATTGACGTGATGAAAAAAGTGTCCATTATTATAACGGTATAAAAACGGTCTAAAAATTTGAAATGACTTCCTATGAATTGTTTGTCGACCACAGTGCTGTATGAAAACGGTTTACTTACGTCATGTCACTTGGAGAGAAAAATGTTAGTCGCCTGCATCTGAGCGGAAATTTCGCGTCTTACGTCGTACACAAGTTACCCATTAGGAAATTGCATCTCACTCCCCGTGTAATGGAGTTTATGTGTAACACTATTAAATTAATATCACGTTGGGATTATTTATATCAACATCATTGTCGGCTTAAGTTGTACAAGATCGCGCTGCCTCTGTTTTGTATTTTCCTCGTGGAAACTCATCTATTATGTAGACATTTAACAAAGCTGTAAAGAATAATTGCTTGCCGTTTCATATTGTGAGCCCCGATGATAAAATTAACATCATTCTATTTATCACTCTCGCTAAATACAGCTATTTTTTATATCACATCTCAATAAATCTGCATTACGTTTTTATTTATAAATATTTTTTTGTTGATTGATTGAATTGGCATTTTAGAACTCCATTGTAATAAGGTTAAAAATAGCAAAGTATTTAGTTATTTCACTATTTCGGCGAATGCCTTTATGAGGACTATGTTAAGCCTACATTTACTCAACTATGATATCGACTGTGGAAAGGAAAAAGGACGTAATCTACACATAGCAAATTTTACAGGAGGCACAAAAAACGTGTTTTGATGACTTTGGGCCATATGGAAATTATGCAATATACACAACCTGGAAGTGCATGGAGACTTCTAAAATAATGTTTAATTCACATAATCTATTATTAATTAAATAAATTGTCTTGAAAAAACTTTTTTTCAAAACTTTTTTCTTGGTTTCAATTTTCCCAATCTCATCTTTTTCAAACTTAAAAGCTAAATTTACATACTAGTTCAGCATTTGCAGCATACATACTTTTGATAGAACGTGTATCAAGTTTGATGCATTGTGATTATCGAAAAAAAAACTGTTTTGAAAAAACTGTGGGTTACGTCCTTTTTCCTTTTCACAGTCGATATATATACTGGCTTAGAAGATACGCAATACGTCCTTCTATTTACTCTAACACACTCATATATATAACAACTTATAGCATTAAATTTATTAAAAAATAATATAAAATATAAAATAACTTTGATTATTGCACGTATTGTGCTACAAACTGTGACACGTGTTTCGCCTCTTTCAGAGGCATAGTCTTACTAAACATTATGTTAGTGTTTCTAAGAACGATACAAAATATGAGATTATTCTAGATAAATTAATTTAAATTAAACTGATATTTATTATGAGTTAAATTAAGGGTTGTAAAAGCGGTGGTGGATTTATAATTGTTTGTTCATTTTAGATATCATTGGCTTGATTATGTCTTGATTTCTAATTGCTCAAGTGGATTAATTTAGCTTACACTTATTTATTATTAACTTTTTACTAAATTAAACAAGCTCAAAGTGGCATGGAAATGATTATTTGGTCACTTGTTCCTATATCTCGTAAAA
The DNA here is from genome assembly GCA_031772345.1 of Himalopsyche anomala. Classification (NCBI taxonomy): domain Eukaryota; kingdom Metazoa; phylum Arthropoda; class Insecta; order Trichoptera; family Rhyacophilidae; genus Himalopsyche; species Himalopsyche anomala. The sequence goes on from CM062828.1 coordinate 1,391,058, forward strand.
ATGACATAATTATGTTTACATTTGTATATGTCATTACTCCACCTCAGCAATATTTTAAGACAGTAAAAATAAGTCGAATACCTAGGTTGTTGAAACTTGTTGATAAATTGCAAGGCTATGATTACATTATTATCTAATGTTGTCGTTAGTTTGTGCTTATAGCGCTGAATCTATTTTGAAAGCACGTAAAAGCTGAAATTATGCAATAAACTGAAAATATCTAAACTCACTTAAGTACAATTTTCTATAAATGGCGCCCGACGTAGAGCTTATGTGTGAAAACTGTTTAGTCGTAGATTCTTGTGTGGCGTAGCTGAAAAGTCTGGTTTTTGTTACGAGTTATAATATGGGTCGCGCTAGACTGCTTCCGTCTTTTCGAAATTGTATCACAAAACCATTCATTCCGAGTATTGCATTGCCTTAAATAACGTCACATTAAGTCGCGCCGATTTACATTCAATTGCACTGCACCGCTCAATCAGACAATCAATGCATCTCAAACTAGATGGGTGCATTTTATCAGCGAGAGAAAAACAATTGAACGCAAAAGTAGCTAACAAAGCAAATGAACCACTTGATTACCAAGCGGACACAGGTGTCAGGAACATATGCAAGCAAACACGGATGTTCAAGACATTTAAAAAATCAAATACTTGGATAAGCAATAGTTTGATGAATATGTGTAGTACTATTTACACTGAGTCAATAAAGTTTTTTAAAATATCGAATTCGAGTGTATATTATGCAACATTATTTTTCTCAAAAACACGCGGTATCTCTGGGACATATTAATGATTTATTTGCGCGGTATTCAAACGGTTTATTGAAGCTAAGAAAATTACCCAAATTTTAATTATGTTTGTAATTACTTTCAATCACCACTTGAAATTTATTAATCTTTGATGATGTTTTAATTATACGTTAGAGGTGTTAAGCATTTAAGTTTTGTGTAATTATAGAATCACTTTGACTGTAATTTGTAAAAAAAAAATTAATGTCAATTGTTGTTTACACCTTTTCATTTCAATTTATTTTTGTATAAATAGCTCTGTTAAATTATATTTCTAATCAGTTAACAATGCTGGCAATGAGCGAAACCGGTCGTAACCTTTTAAATAAAATGGAATAAATTACAAAGGAATATTGTGTTTTTATTAATTACTATCAGTGCTTGGAAGATTCCATATTTATAATCCAACTCTTTCTGGGTAAGAGGTTGACCACATTTTGTCAGTTTTAGTTGAATATTCTGTTAGTATTATAATACAAAAAAACAGAATTTTCTTGAAATACATATATTTTTTAAGAAAATGCTTTTTATTATTGTTGTTATTTTTATTGTTGCTCCACGATGTATCAACAGAAACAAATATTACAGATTGTTCGAACACAATAATTTATTTATTGTTAAGAAATTAAAAGTACAGTACATTAAAGCTGACGCCAATTCGCCATGCACTTGACAAATATATAATTAAAATTAAAATAACAGTACATAATACATAAAAATCAACATAAAAAAACCAAGAAATAAAAAAGTAAATCATGTTGTACGTCCAGAGATTCATCGCTATAAGTTATCCAAAAATCAAAATGAGATTCTTCAAACTGACTACGTACATTTTATATGTTATATTATAACTACGATTCAACCACGTATTTGCTGGCAATCCCGTTCAATATTTGCATATACACATGAAAACAATGAACAAACCGTCGAAACCAAACAACTCTTTAGTCCGAACAATTTATATTTTAAAAGACTCTGTTACCAAATTCGCATACGCGATTGGAATGTCAGTGTTCTGACATAGTATATTTCCTCTTGCCGTAGAACTGTAGCATGTCGCGTCGTAGCACCGTAGATATATATGTTAGAAGCGACATAGCTTCTATTGGCTAGCAAATAGCATCTATTGATATCCCGTGCATGAATACGTCGTCCTGCACGTAATTTAGTACATTTCCAATATGTACACGATGCACAAAAGAGAATTTTTTTTTTGGAATACTCAATATTTTTCTTATAAAGGCGTCGTCGACCGGCTAAAGCTTTTACTTGTACATACAACTTTACATTCCAATCTTACTTTTGCGGTTTTATAGAATATAATTCAATATTTAATAGAAACTAAAAATAATGTATGCCGCCTGTGTGGTCGGGTTCAAATCCCGGTACGGACAGTTTTATAAATTGATTTTTCAATCGATTTATGAATTTATGTTCAAAGACATGGATGTTTGTGATGTCTTGAATTCCCCCTTCTCACCCATCCTATCCTATGGGCGTATTGAGAGCGATTAGCTTACCACTAGTCCTGTCCTAGCCCAATCCTTCTATCCCTACTCTCTTTGGAAAAAGAGAGGTTGAACGACTGAGTAACAAGCAGTTCTCGTAGAAACTCTTCTGTTGAGATAAACTCCATTAGGAGTCCATATGCTCCACATTGGGAGCGGACATGGTTTAAAAAAATATATATATTCCGTCACATAAAATTTAAATCCTGATATTAAATGGTTTCAAATGAATTGAATTGATTTTATTTAAATTAATAAAATAAAAAATAAGAGTAAAACTGCAACTCAGAGATTTTTTTTTTTTTTAATAAATAATCGCATGAAAACTCTGATGTCATCTTTCCACATATTCAAATCATTTTAATTCTCTTTGAACAATTACAATATAATTATAAGTTTATGTAATCAATAAAGTTTCTAATAATAAAAAAAAATAATAACTCTGTTATGTCACTTGTTAAAGTAAGAAAAAAATCAAATTTCATTTCATACTTATAATGAACCTCCGCAATGATACCGCCGAATCCAAAGAAAATAGTAAATTCTCTTTACATCTTCCCTGACAATTTTGATTATATGACACATAGCAAAAAAATGAATCTATAGTTCTTTGAGATAGTGAAATAGATTTAAGGACCAGATATTACCGAATCACTGTGATCTTTATTTAAGTTTGATGAGAATTTTCGAAACCTTAAACGAAAAATCATATTCATACCCAGTATTTAGTGTCAACAACAGATGCTGTTATGGACTGCATGAAAAATATTTAAATCATCTTTTTATATATGTATATTAATCTTATCCTCGTATTCTGAAATTCTGTATCGTATAATGGAAGCCTTTGTCGTTCGAAATAAGATTAAATACAATACAAAACTAAATTTTAAGATTTCGACTGAAGGTGCTTAGTGGAATTTCAATATTAAATTTGAATCGTTCAAATGATGAACATTCTCACAGATTTTGTCACTAACGACCCGGGTTTTGCCTTTCGGCATCTTCAGACATTCAAGTGCACGGGATTCCGGCTTTGCGCATTGCCCCCCAAAAAATTCAAATTGTCCCGCGGAGTGGCGTACGCCCCACGTTCGGAAACACCGGTCTAATCAATCTGAAGGAGTCAAATATTTTTTTAGATCTGTAACTAAAATGATAAATGTTACATAGTATGTTCGATATTTTCAGTAAAATATGCAATGAACTTTTACTTGCGTGTTTCTTTAATAAGATGGTTTCACAAAATGAATCCAATTGATTTTATTGGTAGAGATTCTAATAAAGTTTCTTTTACGCTATTGTAATATGTATGTTTTAATAACTTATATTTTAAAAAAATGGATTAACCTTTAGACGATCAGACATTTGTAAAAAAAGCATTATGTTTGAAATAGAGGTCGTCAAATGGCATTACATCACGATTTTAATCAGTAAACAATATTAAATTTATTTAGAAATAGCGTATCTAGCCGATTTTTACGCCGATACTTGCGTCGTAGCGAAACAAACAACAAATCGCTGTAACAATTGATGTTGACTGAACACGCTACAATGTCGAGGGCATGAATTGCGAAATTCTAAAACGGAAAGTTTTGAGAATTTCTGAGAAGGTAAATAGTTCATGCGACTTGTTTTTCGCCGCAAATCTACTAAGCTTTTTCTGTGAATCCGGACTTTCGTTTAAGTTTGTTTTATATAAAACTATTTGCGTCGATTTCAATTACACATCACGCTCTAGGTGCATAAGTGAGTTTTATATATTTGTCCTCTTACTTTAAATAAATTAAATCCATAAACGAGTTTTATAAAATACTTTTTACGATCAAAGCTGCGATTCATCGAATCGATTTATACATTGATTTTTCAATCGATCATATCAAAAGATATTGATATCCGTCATATTTGTATTCCTGCTCACCAACTAAAAGAGGAATCGATTAACTCACGACTTGTACTATCCCGACATTAATTTCAAATTATTTCATTATTCACTATTTAAATAGTTTAATGGTGATTTTTTTATTGAGCTAAGTATAAAGCTAATATTTGGACAGCTTAAATATTAGGTTTGGTCAGTATAAATGTAGAAAGGTCATGTTTATTTTTGGGATAACCGTTATTATAAAAATGTGGTTTTGTAAGATTCGGTAAGTTTTGTTGTCAACATAAATCTGGCCTTGGGGTTAAAATACAAATCAATAATAGGAATACTAGCTATTCATTATACAAATTGACCATTTATTATCAATACTTAATATAGAATATTTAATACTGCATAAATTAGGGCACCCAATCCCGGGACCCTGGATCTCTAAATTCCGAATTTTCGGGATCCCGTCCAATTTTGTAATTTAGTTTAGTGACAGTACTAATCCCGGGATTGAGGATGAGAAGTGTCAAAAAGTCGTAGAAATTGTAGTCATCTGCGAGACCGAGCAGTGACAGATTTTTTGGAAATCTTTAAATTCGTCTACAATTCAATAAGAAATGTTTGATTCCGGTATCCCGGGATTGGAAAAAATGTAAATCTCAAAATCTCGGGATTACAAAAAGGGTCCGCGATTACTTTAGTCTAAATGTATATTTAAATACTGAGGAGAAAAATACAAGCCTTTTCTTTCTGTTTTTATTTGTGTATTCTGAGATTCTCCATTAGGACATGAGATGCTCAGTATTAGAAGTGGATATGGTTGAATTGATTCATTACTTATATTGATCTAGTCAACAAGTTGTTAGCTCACTTTTAAGGTGTTCATTGTAAATACTGGTGGGAACGCATTATGTTAAAAAATAAAATATTATTTTGTACTAATTCCACATTTGTTAAATAAGATCTGGAAATTCCGTCATAAGCAAAACTGGTCGTGATAGTATTAAATAAATTTGAAATCATTACTAAAGAATTTTTTACTTTGTAGAAATTGTTTTAGCTGAAGGAAAAAGTAAAAAAAAAAAAAACAAGAAATCTTTAAAAATAAATACTTACTGCATAAGATTATATTCATTTAAAAAAATAATAGCAATTTTCACTGTGAATAATAAAAAACTTAAAAAGTATTCTCTCTTCTTTCATATTTTTCTTCTAAACAAACTCTGTTAATTAATTATGAAATCATCTTTGATATAGATATTTTTTTACGGTTAATTAAGTGTGTTGATCCTAGAACCAAAACACGTACCATTGTCGTGACATCGCAACTAAATGGTATTTACAAGGTAAATGTTATCTTATTGGAAATAAATTACCATAAATTGCCGCCGGATATAACATATCTAAAAGATTTATGTTTAATTCTGTTGTTTCTTGCGATTTTTGTAAATATTAAATATGCAACCTCCTTTCCATTTTTTTAAACACCGTATAATAACTATGTACGGTACCTTCTCTTTCGATTATTATCAAATGGAACCAAATTAAATGGTCAGAGTTTAAATCAATTTAAAATAAAAATATTATACGTTCAGATTTTCATAACCATTTTGGTTAGGTTAGGTTTTTTTTCAATTTCATTTAAATTGTGACTATTTTATATTAATTCTGACCTAATCTAATTATTTTTTTCTGCCCTCTGTGCACTGACCGATATATTATGACCAATGTTATATAAATTCAGACCAATGTGATAAAAATTATGACCGAAACTGTATTCAAATTCAAACCGGAAAAATACGAGCCTTATCAAATGTCTGTAAATTCATTATTAGACTAACTTTGATACATCGCTATGTATTGTTTTTTGTTGAGAAAAAGTTGCCAGTTTCAAAAACTTCAGTGTACTGCCAACGGCAGGTATCATTATGCATGCGGGGATTACCGTGAAGGCCTTACGAAAAACCTCGTGCAGTTGAAATCCCACTGACTTTAACCGTCGCGCAGTATGCGGCTATAAAGCCTTGCGCAGTATCGAATCGTAGGGGAGGTTGCACAACCAGGACAGGCGGGGATTTGCGCAAAATGTCCGTTTTGAGATGGCAAAGTCGGCCCCAGGTAAGCCTTAGTCGACTAGTCCTCCGACGTACCCGCCCCGCTGAGCGTTTGTGCACTGTTACACCCCAGCGCCTACTAAATGCAAAATTAAAGACCGAACGTTGGTGCACTGCACTGCCTGTGGTATTCAATTTAATATTTGAGTTGACATTGCATTTATGTGCTAGGTGCAATTCATATTGTTTGCTGTTTATCTTGTTGTAGATTTGCGTTATAAAACATATGAAAATGAATATATTATACATTGCTCGATAAATTAAATTATAGACTGAAGTTGTTTGAAAACAAAACATAAGAATAGTTGATGCCACGTATTCTTTCCATTGAGTTCTGTTTATTACGTTTTTATTTACAGTAAAACCCCCATTTACACTAAAGTCTGGACAATGTAATTCGTGGTAGTGTAATTGGAGGAGTCAATCTCATAGAAAATTAGGAATTTAGTTTTTTCCGCAAAAAATGCAAAACTAGGATTTCCCTTAGTTTTGCAAAAAAAATAATATAGATGAACTATTTAATTACTAAGTGATAAAATGCAAAGCGCGCCAAAATCCAGCACATAGACGGTCGCTCGGCTATACGTGTATAGCCTGGCACGTGTTGAATACACAGACGCTAGCCAATATTTGACTGTATGCGCCACACAGACGACCGTCTCGTAGCAACGACAATGGATTGCGACAGTGCAATTAGGGGATTTGCGGCGAATATTTCAAGCCAGCGCGTAATTCGGGGTAGTGTAATTGGGGGTTCCACTGTATTACACATCTAGATCTAATATATGTGTAATGCTTTTTTAAATTATGTCCAATCCCAAGATTGAGCGTATTGAGTAATAAAACATTTCAACAAAATTTTACGGCTTAGTGAGAAATTGTTGTAAATCCTCCCTTTTCAATATAATTCACAAATATATGTTCAGATATTAACTGCCTTATACTGCAATATTAATTATTTCCGTCAAAATCACAAGTTGTATAATTTATTATATTTTGATTTATCAAAACATTTTTTTTAATATAATGCCCTTCCACAGACAATACAAAATTATAAAATTATCTTGATTAAAAGAATTGGTATTTAATTGGTATGAATAAGGTTTACAATATCAAAGCATTTAGTTCTACAAAAATTATAGTAACAGAACCAAACTCCTTTCCATTGAGAAAATGTAGTTCCGTCGCGTGAAACCGAAAAAACTATCAACTTTATTCCTTATAAAAGTACTCTGGTCCTTGTTACCCGAAGGTAATTGGTACTGAAAGTAAAAAGGAAATCAAAATTACTTAGGAATATGGAAGACAGGCTTATCTTATTTGAAATCTGTACAGTCAATTTTGTGTTTTCTGTATGGGTGAATATTGTAACATCACTTCTCCGCAATCTTGTGGCAAATAAATATGTAGCAAAAGATCCAGGTTTATGACTTTTTCAACATTTTTTTTAACTGCAGAGACTCGGATAGTGAAGACTACACAATTCGATATTTCTTCGTCATATCTTGACAGTTGACACTAAAAAAATGTTCTTAAAAGTTTTGAAAGATTTACGTGAATTTTGTGTGGTTTTCAAATGTCTTCTTTTCTAAAATACAATTATGTGTACACACATTTTTATGCTTTTTTCGTCAACAATAAACTCGAATTCACACGCTTATAAGATACAATATATGAAAACAACAGGTAATTTATAAAATGGTTGAAAATATGTATTTTGCCTTTCGAGTGTTTCGCTTTTCGACTTCTACCCACTCTTTTCCGGCCGCATCTGCAAAATATCTGCAGAGAAATATATTTAATAATACACACTTCTGCCTTACAAAGATATAACACAATATGATATAGTATACGAAACATTGTTAGTAGCACTCTGTGTGTGTAACACGAGATTCGGATAATAAGCAGCTGCGATTCTGTAAGTTGACGATTTACCTTACTTAACTAGAAAAACTTCTAGTTTTAATTCGGTTTAACTCACTTAACGTTTATAATCATAATAGCTTCGAGAGGCATTGTCGAAAACATTATGTCAAATATATTTCATTAGACTTATGTATTTTTATTATTATTGATTGAAATGGAATTAACTTCTTATTAAGTTATATAGTTGATTTTTTTTAAAACCGTGTCCGCTCTCAATGTAGAGCATATGGACTCCTAATGGAGTTTATCTCAACAGATGTGTTTCTACGAGAACTGCTTGTTACTCAGTTGCTCAACCTCTCGTTTACTAAAGAGAGTAGGAATAAAATAATAGGGCTAAGACAGGACTAGTGGTTAGCTAATCGCTTTCGATACGCCCCGTTCATAGGATAGTATGGGTGGGAGGGGGGAATTCAAGACATCACATACATCCATGCCTTCGAACAGAAATTCATAAATCGATTGAAAAATCAATTTATAAAACTGTCCGTTCCGGGATTCGAATCCGGGACCTCCGTAACCGAAGCCAACGACGTTGACCACTCGACCACACAGGCGGCTAAAGTTAGTTTACTTGGCATTTACTTGGTAAAAATCCATTATAATAGAGTAAAAATAGCAACGTGTTCAGTTATATATTTTTTATATTTATTAGTTGATAGCTATTTCGGCTTTAGCCATCGTCAGAACTATGATTAAGCTTACATTTTTCTCAGCTATATATGTATACTGCCTCCGAAGAGATACAAACATCATGTTATTCACTCTAACATCCTAATTCAAATTACAATGAATAAGTGTAATACTAAAATCTCTGTGTAATTTCTTTGGAGGCATTATATTTATAGCTGAGAAAAATGTAAGCTTAATCATAGTTCTGACGATGGCTAAAACCGAAATAGATATAAACTAATAAATATAAAAACTGTAGAACCAATTCTTATAATAATATGTATAACTAATAACTTAAAGGTGCGTGTTGTTTAAGATGCCATTTTCTATTGAAAAAATAGCAGGCTCCCTATTATTTTTTTACGGATAAATTTATTGGAATTTATTAATAAGGAATGCTCAACTCATCTGGAGTGTTTTGAAAATCATATAAAGCTTTATTCTATCAATTAAACGAATGATTGTAAATAATTCACTTTATATTTTGTCTTAATTTTTGGTGTTGCTGTAGACCGCTACTCACTAAATAAATACTTAGTATAGTAGTAGTATAGTAGTAGCATAAATACTTAGTATCAATGCTTTTCCCCGTGATAACTTTTGTAAAAACCTTTAGTATCATTTAATGCCTTTAATTAATTAATCCAGTTTCATTTAAAAAATTCTGTGCACGAGCACTATCCAGGCTGTCTAATTGTCTAATTTATTGCACGTGTAAAATCTACAAGGCGACCTAAAAACACGTAAGCTAACAAACCACCTCCCGGTGTACACCGAGTACAAACAAGCGTAATGGTCTCTCTGTTATGATTATTTTATATTATGTGAATCATAGGTAATGCTTCCTGCAGATGTAATCTCGAAACACCGAACTGCACTTGTGGGCATTTCTATTTCTAATTGCATGCGGGCACATGCGGTTACCTGGTGCATTTCTCGAGTACTCCAGTCGCCGGCTAATTGAGGAGACTGGAACCTGGGTAATCGAGATACACGACTGGGGCTTTGGACCATTGACTTAATCTCTGGTTAACATGATTGCTTTGCAGGTAACGGCATTCAACAATAATGATTGGGTTGAGTTCTCGTGTTAACAGATAATGTGGCACAGATCTAGATACTCGAAGGCTATGCTAATCGAAGTTGAAAATTTACATTGTAATGCAGCTTAAATCAAAATATAGCAAAGAAAAAACGGAAAAATATTTATTCCACAAAAAATACGTTATGCAGTTGATATTAGGGCCTCCTATCAGGGATGGGCTGGAGGGGCTCTCGCGAGCCCCTTCTTCAGCCTAGCTTCAGTATACACAGTAGTACATTTTTAACCATTTCGATTGATAAGTTTACGGTAAATTGCATATTTTTATTACATATTATACGTGTATTGAGCAATAATCGATTGCTCATTTAAGTATTGCATATAATTGAATAGGAATGATAAACAAATTCACTCCTTCCCCAGAACACCGAGAATGGCTTTAAGATTAAGCGAGGCCCTTGTTAACGTGTTTGTAGCCCACCGCTGTCGCCAGTCATATGATCCCGGGACTGTGATGGTACTAATCTTGTGACTTCGGGACAAATGAAATACTTGAGAATCTTGCTATCAAAACACTTGATATTTTTAAAATAAGCAAGCAAAAAATTTCTTAATGCATCACTACATATTAAAGAAACAGTTGAGTTCTAAAATTTATTTTAAACACTGTAAAACCACTCGCAAAGATTTTTGTGTAAGCTCACACTTTTAAATGAATAATATGATATGGTTTTACAAAACCAATCGGCGATCAGTATTTATCATAGTGATAGTATATTTCGAATCATACGAAAGTACTACTTTTCATTTCCGATAAATATTCATGGACATTTTAAACTTTTTTTTATCAAAACAAAAAGTTTGTTCATGTGTTTTTTTTTCGCAATTTTCTCAAAACTTGATATTTGCAGAGTGTGAATTACGGTACTAAGGTCCTCATATAAGCGTGGGAAGAATTTATCTAGCAATACATCGAAAACAAATAATTTTACACGTTTGCAATTAAAAATAGCAATTTATACGTTAGACTTCATTGCATAGCTTAAAAAATATTTGTAGTATCCAAAGAAATAATAAAAATACGTTTTTTCGATGAAATCACGTAATATAACAAAAGTAGAAACAGAAATTGCGGCAGGAAATCTCTAAGGCAGCAAGTAAGCATGTTTTTAAAAAAACGCAAAACAAAACTGGTTCACTTTTGAATAAAGATACTAGCTTGTTCTTAAAATATGCACGACCAAGATATTCGTTTGTCATTCCTAACTACATTTTAAAATGCAAAAATTCGCCTGTAGGTCAAAATGGCAAAGTTGAGACTCTATAATCAACCATATATGTATATCCGTATAGCTGCTTAGTTCTCCATAATACGTGCGGTGATTGTCAACATTTTTTAAAACGTCACAATAAACATTTCATCTGTGTCATTATTTCAATTTTATAATCTTTCGATTATTCATTAATTAATTATGGCTGAAAACACTTCGCAACTGTTCTGAACGGATTCTGACGTTCCTTGGTATTTAAATATTGGGCAACTAAAGGTGCGTGGTAGAATTTAAATCATCAGGTGTTGTCACCAATGACCCAGGTTTTCCCCTTTTGGCATCTTCAGACGTTCAAGTGCTTGGATGTACTCGAACTGACACTTGGCAAATAAGTGTATCGTGTGGTGGAAAAGCATCAGTCAATGACAATGTCAGTTGACAATGCTCGCCATGAGCTAAACCTTTATAAATAAAGTGGAAATAAAGTACAAAGGAATATTGTGTTTTTTTTAATATCGTGTATATACATATATCGACTTTTAAAAGGAAAAGGGACGTAACCCACACATAGAAAATTTTACAGGAGGCGCAAAAAACGTGTTTTTGATGAATTTGGGTCATATGCAAATTATGAAATATACACAACATTGAAGTGCACGGAGACTTCTAAACTGGTGTTTAATTGACATAATCTAATATTAATTAAAGGAATTGTCTAGAAAAAATCTTTTATTCAGTCTTTTTTCTTGGTTTCAATTTTTACAAGCTCATCTTTTTTTAATCTTAAAAGCTAATTTTAGATACTAATTCGGCATTTTCAGCTTACATCCTTTTGATAAAACATGTATTACGTTTGATAGATTGTGATTATGTTTTGAAAAAACTGTGCGTTACGTCATTTTTCCTTTCCACAGTCGATATGAAATAAATTAATCATTAAGTTAAAGCTTTTGATTGCGATATGGATTAATTTTACTAATGATTTTATTATAATAACGTTCAATGCTACGGATGTATTAACTTAAACGAATGGTCTTTTTAGGTCATTGAAATTTAATTTGACTATCGGTAATGAATGCATACTGATTTTAAATGGTGGGTAATTTCAAGAATTATAATGATTTATTTGATCATTTTTAAGGTGCTTACTGTCAATACTTATGGTAGAATGGCATTATAATAAAACATTTCTAGTACCTTTTCCACATAAAATTTATTGGATCATTTTTGATGTAATAATTTGCATTGCTAAGAGGTCTTCAACTTTTTATTTACAGTTTATTTTTCTTGTATTTTGCTAAAATTTATTTGCTTAGTTGTAATACCAATTGTTTGTCATACCTTGTTTTTCTTACTTTACTTTTGTATAAATAAAAATAATAATAAAAGATTTTTAGTACCTTTTCCACTTACAAATTTATTTGATCAGGACCGGTTTCGCTCCTCACGAGGATTATCAACTGATAAGGAAAATAAATTAAACAGTGCTATTTATACAAGTTAAATTGAAATCAAGAAGGTGTAAGCAATTACTAACAATTAAAAGGATTTACAAATTACATTATAATTACACAAAATTAAAATTCTTAACACCTATAACATACAATTAAGAAATCATCAATAATAAGTACTAAAAATCTTTTATTATTATTTTTATTATACTGCCATTCCACCAAGTATTGACAGTGAACACCTTAAAAGTGATTTTGTATAAATATCACTGTTTCATTGTATTTCTTATCAGTTGAAAATGCTCACAATGAGCGAAACCGGTCCTGATCCAATAAATTTTATGTGGAAAAAGTACTAAAAATGTTTTATTATTTTAATTTATTTGATCGTTGGAAAAACTATTATATGAAATTAAATTATATTTGCTAACATATAGGGGAAAAGTTATGTTGAATTTTGAATATTTATTCTATATATTATTTATAAATGAGATGTAAAGTATTTTTTAATACGAATTTATGATCTTGTTATCCTCTGATGATCAAAAATAATATCTGAAATTTATCACCTAACATTATTATGATATGTCGTCTCTGATATAGATATTGCTGTGGTGTTTTCGTGCAGACGACGCTATAGGACGCTATCACATAAAAAAAAACATTTATAATAAACTAACATACGTTTAAGTATTTGAATAATTGGATATTAGATTAAAATAAATAAAATTTAATAGAATTTAGAAAATATTTTGCTATCACTCGGCGATAGTCTTTCAGTCCCCTAGTTTGACCGTCTTCCCTGCAAAGTGCAGCGTTCTCAGAACAACAATGCGATTGTAAGCGGTCGTAAACATTGGTACCGTTTCTCTAGGTCAGCTCTGTGCGCCGCTGCATTATGCAGTCCAGTGAATGCTGCACCGGAAACCACCGAGTCGTTACTTCATTTATGTAAATATCTCGATGCACTAACTGCTATCATGCACTTACTCTTGAGCCCATGGGTACATTTTCGGAAATTTAAAAATCGGAGAATTTCTGTAACACACAAAGTACTGATTCAAATAAGAAGGAACAAATGAAATCGTTGTTATCACTGCGTTAATTTGACCTTGTTGTAGAGATTTAAATCTCACGATTTCATGAAATTCATAATGCCATTGTAGTTAGATTGGCGCGGTAGAGTAGTGTTGTACAAAGTTTGTTTTTTTAACTAGCTTGTGGAACAACATAGTTAATTGTGTGCTATGGAGTTAATATCTTATACATAGGTTCCCAACCTTTTTCGGCTGGCGACCCCATTTAATAAAAGCCATGTGACCCGCGGCCCCGATGCAATTGAAAGGGATATTTTTTTTCAATAAGGTCATTTTAGTTGACTGTAGTTTTAGTTTCGTTGTTCAAATCCAAAATCGATAAAAGCTGGCGACCCATAGGTTGGGAACCCGTGATCTTATATATAAAAATGAATGTTTGTTTGTTCGCACTCTATGAGCTGGCAAACCACTGATTCGATTGCAATAAAATTTTGACAAACTTTTTGCTTGCACTTCCGGCAAGGTTATAGGCATATTAAAATTAGCTTACAGTAGGTCTTATATATAAAAATCAATGTTTGTATGTCTGTCATACCGTACATACAATTTCCGCGAATGTTATATGCGTAGTACAATTAAATTACAGTAAGTGGCGCGTGTGTCGTACCATATACAATCGACAACAAACGTCAAACAGACAGAAAAAGGAGACGTACACTTCAATAAACACAATTAAAACACAAAGACTTTCTTTCTTTGAGTGGCATTGAAACGCTTGCCGTGAACCAGCTAGTTTAATATAAAATTAAAAATGATTTGTTACAAAGAATTACAGTAACAATGTACGGTAAATTTTAACAAAAAACTTGAGCTTTGAATGGAAATTTCTTGCTAATATTTGTACAAGAGATATTTTTCATAAAAGGTTTTATTTTATTCAATTTTTTATCCTGAGTGGTATCAATAGGTATGTTCAATAATAATCTCTCAGTCCAGAAACGAACAGAAATCCCAATCCTAAATAAATGCTTCATCACGGACTATTGTTAGACTTTCTTAAAAAGATGATAATATAACCGAAAAGATGATGAATATGCCTGAATAAATCAGGGAAATGCGTGCCTTTTGGAGGGGCTTACCTATCTTCTTTTGTACGCTATTTTTGTTGGGAAGCATCAATATGATTTTTTGTTATCGTTCGTGCTGGAAAATAGTCACGCGCGGGCTATTGTAGTTTTAAGAAGCCTACATCCTAGATCCGGCACTTGCCAAAGTTTCTACTTACTTTTAATTAAAAAAAATAAAAACCTTTTTTGAACATATTATACATTATTTATCAAAGATCAAAACCGTTTCGACTCATCGCAAGCAAGTTATTTTTTAATCCATTTTCGCTCCTAATGTGGAGTATATAGCCTCCTAATGGAGGTAGCTCAAATAAGTTTGTTACTGTTTGTTACTCAGTCGCTAAACCTCACTTTTTTTCAAAGTGAGTAGTAGGGAAAGATGGATAAGACTAAAACAGGACTAGTGGTTGACTAATCGCTATTGCTACAACCCAGTTATTAAAGGATCAGAAAGATGGGAGAAAAGGAAACGGTGTGAATTGACATCACAAACACCCAGTCTTCGATCACAACTATGAATTGAATAATTCCTAAATTCACTGTGATCTTACCGGGAATTAAGCCTAGACCTGCGTGATCGGTATAGCAAGCTCTAACCAACTGGGCCACATACTACTTTCATATAACTTTTAATTAAAAAAAAAAAAACTTTTTTTTAACTTATTACACATTATCTATTAACGATCAAGACTGTTTTGACTCATCGAAATCATGTTATTACATTGTCAAAAAAAAATAATACTTTGTTATTCCACTTTTTTTCGTTACAAAATGTGACACTTGTTTCGTCTACTTGAAAAGTATCAGCAAGTAGAAGTTATCAAATTTAATATTACATCTAAAATTAACTATCACAAAGTTACCGCCGGAATCTATTGACGATACATGGTTATTTATAAAAAAAATACTGAGAGTAATAACCAGGGCTGTGGAGTCGCTTGAAAAAAAGACGACTCCGACTCCAGCCTTAAAATAATTAACGACTCCGACACATCATTAAATATATTTTTCAAAAAAAAATCGAGCCGCTCATTTTTCACGACTCCGACTCCACAGCCTTGGTAATAACGAAGTGTTTCAAACAATTATTAAAATCAATACGTAAAGAATATTTTAAATTATATGTTTTTGTCATTATTTATATACTGTTTTCGTATTTATTTCAAAAATTGTTTCTGACACATTGTTATTATTTTTTTTTTTGAAAAAGCCCATGTTTTGATTTATATTCTTATCAGTTAAGAATGCTCGCGAAGGTTCTAATTTTTAAAAAATAATGTATAAATAGTACAAAAAAATGTTTTATTTTTTTCATATAATGCTTTTAAAATAAGAATTGATGGTAAAAACCTTATATGTGATTTGAGTGTTAAATAAAACTCATGTGTTCTTATTATTGAAGATTTTTTTAATTTTATTATATCTACAAGGATTGTATTGATTCACTTATACATAAGAAAAGAACAAGTGGTTCATGCAACGCGATAAACATAAATTTTCGTAGAAATTCGATGAAAAAATATGTATAGCTATAAATTAGTCATACTATTTAATAGCAAATATGAATCTAACCATAGAAGGCACCGCACAAATAATATAATGACCGTTCTGTTAAGTTCTATTTTTATTAAAGATTTTATATCGACTGTGGAAAGGAAAAAGGACGTAACCCTCAGTTTTTCCAAAACAGCTTTTTTTCGATAATCACAATGTATACAACTCGACACACGTTCTATCAAAAGAATAGAAGCTGAAACTGCCGAATAAGTATCTAAATTTAGCTTTTAAGTTTGAAAAAAGAAAGGCTTGTGAGAATTGCAACGAGAAAAAAAGCTTTTCTTGAACAAATAAATATTAGACTAAGTCAATAAAAAACCAGTGTAACAGTCACCTTGCACTTCAGGGTTGTGTATATTTAATAATTTGCTTTTGGCCTAAAATCTTCAAAAGACGTTTTTTGTGTCTCCTGTAAAGTTTGATATGTGTGGGTTACGTCCTTTTTCCTTTCCGCAGTTGATATAAAGTAGACTTATATAATATTACGTCAGATGGCTGCGTCGAGTATGTATGTAGATGAGTTTTAGTCTCAAAGTTCTGATTGTAGTTTTATAGATAACCGTCAGGTAGTATCTATTGTTGTTAGGTTTTGACACAGGCGGTAAATACTTTGTTTTTGAAGATGTTTCAATTTATTACAATGTAAGACAATACAACTTGTTTGAACAGTACAGGGGAGTGTAATGTGAAGAAATAACCCTAAATTATAGTTTGCATGGAGTTTCATATGGTGATAATAACTGCCCACTCACTCGTCGTCGCCTACGCGTTTTTAATTGTGTTACATTTATTTATTAAATGTTTTAGTGAAAGGAAATTGATAAAAACACGTTTTATTAATGTTAAGAGGAAACTATGTAGGATAAAAGGCGAGCTTATAGTTTTATCTATAATAGTGTATCAACATTGAATATTTCATATATTGTCAACTGTAGGCTATGTAACAGTTCGATAAAATTTTTATCCCGAATACACTCAGTCAAAAGATTTATATAGATCAGAATCATAGAATGATAGGCAAAATGTTTTTTAGCAAACGTATTATATAATTAATATTTTTTACAAAGTGAAGTTTATATATGGTATTTAAAAAATGGGACCTCTTTTTTCCATATTAAACTGAAACTTAAACCTTCGTCGTGTCATTCAAATGGCTTTTTGACCTATTAAGCGCCATGTATCAAAAAGATAATCACTGTCTGGCTCTAAAAAAATGTAACTTTTTCATAGAACACGTAATTTAGAGTAAAACAGTGAAAAAATCTCTCGTTAAATCTTCGAGAACCGTTGAAGTGTACGCTGTTTTTTTTTACAAGCGCCGAAGCAAACACACTGGCCGGCTGACACATTTTTTGTGCTGGGCGCATATCCCAGCAGGGTCGCTTTTGTCCCGTAGCACTCTATGTAATTGAAAAATAGCCTTTTCTTTACTAATGATCACCTGCTGGATTTTTTATCTCCATAAATTAGGTTAAACATACATTCATTACATCTTACCAACGAAATGTTTTATAAAGTTTAATTTTCTATTTTTGACTAGTCTGATCTGAATTTCGCATTATAATATATCGTCGCTGTTCTAGCAGAAGTTGATAAGAGACAGATTGGAAATTCTGAGTGAACAGTAAATGAAAAAATTCTGCTTTTAAGATATAACCTCTAACATCGATATTTTATGCTACATCGATAATTTTCATATGAAAATATAGATTCATAAATGCTGATCTGAGTTAAGCCAGCTTGGAGACTGCTTGCTAAAAATAGTTACATAATGCATTTGTATTTACTAAATTACGTTCATCTTTCACCAATTTAAGAGTGAGCCTGGTTTGCAAGTTGAAAAATTATTTTTATTGCACTAAGTATGTATCAAGAAAAACAAACCTTTTTTTCGTTTAATAGAAAATAACTTAGATTATTCCACGTATTGTGATACAAACTGTGACACGTGTTTCGCCTCTTTCAGAGGCATCTTCGGACAGAATACTTTCACAAATGATTGCATAAGTACGAATGATTTACTTGAATGATGAACATTTTTGCTTTTACTGCGATGTTTGAGTAACTATTATTTTTAACAGACATTTGCCTGGTTAAATTGTTTTCCGTTAAGCCCTTGCTAAATTGTTCTATTGGTTTTGTCAGTATTGTTTTTTACTGAATTGAAATATTATATTTCTTGATTACACATTGTGACATTAATTTTATTTTTTTTCAAAACTATTTTTCTTTTTTTTCAGGTGAGTTTCAAAGATTACAAGATGGAATGTTTGTACGATTAATTAAGTAATTTAATCTCTCCGACTGTGCATCACGATGTTAATAGCAGTATGTATACTATTTTATAGATTGGTAAACATTTTGAGTTTTGATATTTAGTATATATTTGTGAAATATCTATGATCACTTTTAGCCTTTTGGCTGCCGTAGAAAAAAGTACGTTTGTACCTAGCACACCAGCTATAATTTGTAATTATTAATTTAATTAGTTATTGACGAGATGACTCGTCTCTGGCGTGTTGAGCACGAATATTTTAACGAGATATTTTGTCTGTGGCAGCCATCCAGTTAAGGTGTTCACAGTCAATACTTGATGGAAAGGCAATATATTCAAAAAATAAAAGACTCATTTGTTCTAATATTACCGTAGTTGGTAATGCTTGTCATGAAAGAAACCGAACGTGATCATATAATATAAAAATTGAATTAGTACAAATGAGTGTTTAATTTTTTGAAAAATATATAATATGAAATACAAGTCTCGATATGTTTTTTTAAGATAAGTAATTTTAAAAAATTGTCATAAATGCAAAAGAAGCGCACAATCTATCGTTTATCGCAATGGAAAAATAATATTCTATCTCTTAACAACACTGTAGTTTTAAAACAAAACAAAATTTGATGATTTTATTATTCCACAGTTTTCACTAGAAATTGTGAGACTAGTTTCGCCTCTTTGGGAGGAATGTTCATAATCATCAGTAACACTATCATATCTAATTCAATTTTTAAAATATTTTTTTCCGAAAAACACTGCTGAGTCTATCGAAAATACATTAATTAATAATTAAGATTAAATGTGATTATGGTTCAATTTAATAAAATAATCATAAATTTTCCAACAAACAAAATAAATATAATTCTTTAAATTACTCACCATTGAAATCTGTAAGCATTCCCTTTTACATTTTAAACATTATCACATTCATTTCAAAAACCTACAAATACTATTTCTTAAGTAAATATTTCCCCAAGCTAATGTAACGTCATTAAAATCAACTCATTAGTAAAAGTAATCTATTTCGCCATCAATATCTTCAAACTTAGTGATACATTTGTTAAATAAACGCCAGTTCATCTGTGCACTTGAACGCCTGAAGATGCCGAAAGGCGAAACCCGGGTCTTAAGTGATAAGACTTGTGTGAATATACATAATTTGACAAATTCAAAATTAACAGTAACTAATGTTTAAATATGATAAAATTAATTATTTTTTTTACGTGTAGTTATACCAATTCAATGTATTTAATTAACCTTTATTAATATCTTTATATTTTTAATTATTATTATTGTTACCTATCAAATTGTGCCTAAAAACATGTATCTTAACTGTATCATTGAGGAGATATCGTCTTCGGTGTGATGCAAAAAGGAAAACAAGTTTATCGAATAAAAAAAAAAAAATTTAGTGCTCTTTCTGTAATACTATTTGAATTGAAAATATTAAAATTTTTGGTAAAGAAAAGCAAAACTCACAAATCTAAATATATCCATATCTCAAAAACTGATTGGCAATAAATTGACAACTTGAATTTTGCAGCGTTTTTTTTTATTTTACTAAGGTTGCAATATATATTTGGAATCATAGTCATAATCAGAATATTCAATTCATAGCTCACTCTTGTTCAGCATACAGTATTGAATTTATTGTCATACCGTGATTTTCAGTCGAACCCTTTTCCGTATACGAGAATATTTTTAGAGATATTTACTTATGAGAGAAGTCTTTGGGTGCATCCACTGGTTTGTGGGTAAACAGAATATAGAATAATGACATTGTCGCTGGAGCAGAATGGTTAGATTTCTATGGGGAATATATGATAAGGAAACGGAAATAGGGAATAGCAAGATGCGAATTTGTAAGCCATAAATATGCATCTGCCTCAGTTTTACCGTGAAACTTTTTCAAATAAGATTGTCTATGGTGTTTTTGATGGCATCGACAATGTTTTCGTAGGATGTTTTTCCTTATATAAATGCATGTATGGAAAAATTGTTTGATTATAAATTTTATTATGACAGCAGTGCTATATGGGAATTGTCTTTATTTATTTTTTAATAATAACAACTGGATATTATATTTATTGTTTTGATATTTTTATATTATTTAACGTATATTTGATTACCAAGCAATGCTTTGTGATTTAATTTTAGGGAGAAAACGCTATTTCAGTTTGTATTTACTGCGCTCACATCACGTTTAAAACCCTTTAAAAAATCTTGGCTCACTTTGCCTCTCAAGGGGTCATATATATGTTTGTGCTGCCTGTAGTGTTGACTATTGACTAGGCTTTCCAATCCTGGGATCCCGAATCCCGTAATCCCGGGATTTCGTCGAATTTTGTGATCCCGAAATCTCGGATTTCGGGATTGAGAAAATTTTTGCGAATCCCGAAAATTTTTAAGATTTGGATTAGGAAGACGTAAAAAAAAAATAAACGAGTCATGTTGGTATTTTGGGCAAATCGGCAAATTCTTTGGATTTGAGATTTTGAAATTCTC
The DNA here is from genome assembly GCA_031772345.1 of Himalopsyche anomala. Lineage (NCBI taxonomy): Eukaryota > Metazoa > Arthropoda > Insecta > Trichoptera > Rhyacophilidae > Himalopsyche > Himalopsyche anomala. The sequence continues at coordinate 1,412,206 of CM062828.1, forward strand.
GGAAGAAAACGAGTTATGTTTTTAACACCGACACCAAAACATTTCTCAAATTATACACGATTTCAAGTTGAGTACCCACGTCGGAATCCCGGGATTGAAAATTAGTCAATTCCGAAATTCCGGGATACCCTAGTATTGGCTTTAATCTCTGTTTTTTAATGAATCTGATACAACTTGAATAATCAAACACCTTCAGATTAATAAACATAGATGTCAATGTGTGTATAATAAAATTAATTATTCTACTTAAAGAATTATTGTTTACATATGATAATAATCGTTTGTACTGAATCATTGCCAGTGGCATATTTCATTATTGACAGTAACATTTTAATACTAAATGTATACGAATTACTTGTGATGTAAACAATGAAAACTTGAGATTATTTTAAGTATCGCTAGAGGGGAGCATATCTACCATGTCAAACCGAATAGCTGCAATTCCGTTTGTCAGGAGGAAAATTCGTTTTGTTTTAATCTTCTTCAGTAAATTTTCGATTCTGTCGGAAGCGTGTATGATAATGATATCTAACGTAGCGATCGCATTGTGCTCCCGTACGATCGCTTGTGTAAACAGGGATGGGAAACCTAATTTACATCTACAATGATCGACATCTTTTTGAATATTTTTGTTTTATTTATTACCTTGTCTGAAAATCTAGGATTATGGTGCAACGTCTACCAATTATGCTTCTTCGCGTATTGCTTTCGTATTGTAAACAAGAAGGAAAAGTCTCTGAAATATTTTTAGTGTAGAAAAGACGGTATTGCCAGTAAGCAGATATTGTTAAAATACCAAATCCCTTAATGTTACTTTTTTAATGTCAACTTTCAATTCTTGATGAAAAAGCATTAATTATAACCCATCCTATCATATGAACGGGGCGTATCGAGAGCGATACGCTCTAACTATTAGTCCTGTTCTAGCTCTTTCCTTATATTCCTACTCTCTTTGGAAAAAGATAGGTTGACCAACTGAGTAACAAGCAGTTCTCGTAGAAACACTTCTGTTGAGATAAACTCCATTAGGAGTCCATATGCTCCGCATTGGGAGCGGATATGGTAAAAAAATAATAAAAATAAAAATAAAACACATTTATTTATACTAACTTTAAATCAAAAGCAGAAAGAGCTTCATTCGATAGAAATAAATAGAGCACAATTGAACAGTCTTCCGATTTAAAGTGAACAGTTAGTTACATATGCCGGTCTCTCCAATTTTATACCCTATACAAATATAACTATAAAACCTTTTCCAACAAACAAAAATAAATACAATTCTTAAAACTACTCACCGTTCAAATCTGTGTGCATTCCGGTGAACTAGTCTTTTTCGCCAGCAATGGCTTTAAACTCAACGATTCATTTATTTCTTATATAAACACGGTACATTCATTTACTAAGCGTCAGTTTAAGTTCATCCGTGCACTTGAACTCCTGAAAATGCCGAAAGGCGAAATCCCGGTCGTAAGTGGCAAAATTTGTGTCAATGTACATAATTTGAACGATGTAAATTTAATATTGAAATTCCATCAAGCACCTTCAGTCAAAATCTTGAATTATAATTGATACTTTACTTAAACGACATGTTGTCAATATAATAAAAAATCTATTCTCTTTAAATTATAACCGATATGAATTGAGGCCAATTATCAAATTCTAAAAAAAACACTTTTTTTACCATTGATGGTTTTTTTTTACAATTTAAACGATATTGTGCGAAAGGAAGTTTTCCTACCTATATTTACATAGTTGGGTAGGTTGGGTGAATAGATAGGTGGTGATTGCAAGTAAATATTGGAGTTGGGCGCCCCTAAGCCACCGAATGAGGCTGATGGGGGTGTGTGTAGAGTGTAGAGGCAAAGAGGCTTCAAGCAAACAACTTAATGGCTTTCACGGCGTGTCTATCAATAAAGGAACAAGTATATTATGAGATGAATGACGACATCTAGTGGAAAAAAAATGTACCTCTCACGCCTCAATATTCACCTTTTGCTCACCGCATCATCTCTCAATACTTAATTTACTAATGCAAATGATAATAAATTTGAATCGTTCAATTTATGTACATTCACACAAGTCTTGTCACTAACGAACCGGGCTTCGCCTTTCGGCATCTTCAGGCGTTCAAGTACACGCATGAACTTAAACTGACGCTTAGTAAATGAATATATTATGTTTAAATAAGAAATAAATGTATCACTAAGCTTAAAGCCATTTCTGGTGAAAAGGATTAACTCATGGGAGTGCCTACAGATTTGAATGGTGGATAATTTTGAGAATTATATATATTTTTGTTTGTCGGAGAAATTTTATGATTATATTTACTCCCATATAGGGTATTAGAGTGGAGAATTTGGCAGATTTACCTGCTCATTCAAAATTGGTACGCTTTTCAGTTGTGCTGTGTTAATCTCTAAAAAATTCTGGAAAAATAGTTTAAGCGTGTCCGTATTTGGATGTCACATCTTAATCCTCTGTTCGTCATTGAACACGTAGCTTTCTGAAATTAAGTGATTGGTGGACGTATCTCCCTTTAATCTAAAGGCAGCCATGTGCTCCGACAATCTAGTTTTTAATGTTCGTTAGGTTTTTCCGATATAGAATGTTGTACCACAAAAGCATTGCATCTCGTATTTATCTATAAGTAATGTGTTCTTTTTTATTGTTGACTAATAATTTGCCTAGTGAGTTTTTACAATAAAAAGCTGGTCTAACACTATCAGCTAGCTGTTTTTTTAATTTTAAAACTTGTATACCCTAAATAGATGATTCTACGCAAATACAGAAATATTGTACGCTAATATTGAAATTTCACCAAGCACCTTCATTCAAAATCTTAAACAAATGATAATGTTTTGACAAATAACTATTTTACTTCTACGTTCAAAAGGGTTAGTAAAGACTCGAAAAACAATTCGAAAGTTGAGGACCCAAATCAAAACTTGAAATATGATACATTGTTTAACTCAATTAATACTAATTGTTCATATACTAAAACTAGGGTATGGGTCTACATTGATTGAGAACTTTTTATCCCTTTTTGTGTGACCGACATGTAAGCAGTTGTTCTAAAATTATTTTTTTTGTAGCTTTAACAATATTAAATATTAGGCAGAATAAATGAATAAACAAGATACACACAAAAACGATGAGAAACAAAAAGCAATTCATACGCGCAAATAAAAATAGCTTAAATTCATTAAATAAAACACTGGTTTGTACTAATTCCACTTTTATTGAATATCATTAGGTCAGTTGAACACTGGATCAGTTAAAAATGCTCGTCATGAGTGAAACTGGTCCTGATAATATTTAATTAAAGTGGAATTAGTACAAATTAGTGTTTAATTCTTTGAATGTATTTTCACCAAGTATTGACAATGGACACCTTAAAAGTTATAAAAATAATAATTTATACCAGAACAGTAACATAGAAATACGCCATCGAGTAAATAAAAAAGCTTTAAAAATGAATAGTTTAGAATTTTTAGAAATAAATAAAAGTATTATCAATAAAAAAATATTATTAAATAATATCTTGAATAAAACAGCTGGTTAGCCACTGATAAATTTATTTTCTAACGGTTTAACCCGTCCTTATTGATGCAACTTATTAGTTTATCATTTCTTAATGTAAATGTCATTTGTATTACCATTATCGTTTGTTTGTTTTTCTATCATCCTTTTCTTGCCTCCCATTTTTATTTGATTTTTATTATAATATATCAGAATAGTAAAATTAAAATCATTTGTACGTAAGCAAGCATTTGTGAAAGTAGTCTGTCCGAAGATGCCTCTGAAAGAGGCGAAACACATGTCACAGTTTGTAGCACAATACGTGGAATAATCTAATTTATTTTATTTACCTTAAAAGTAATAAATAAACATACGTACAGAATGCAATCGCATACTCCGATTAGTGACCATAAAGTTTCATGATAAATTCTTCTGACGTATTCAAAAGAACGCCACGCTGTAAAATTATTTATCTAAGTTACTTAAACTTGGTTACTTTATTTAAAATAAATTCTCATTCAATTTATCTTTTTTTCCGTTGGATTCGGCAGCAGCTTTGTGAATGTTCATTTTTAATTTACAATTATATATGATAACTTTGTGACTCCACTTGTTTTGTAATATTAAAAATTCTGAAACGTGTTTTGCCTCTTTAAGAATAATCGTTGGAAAGAACACTCCAAGAATTACGTTTAAGTTACTATCAATGTTTGTATTGAACGTCCTCGAAAAAAACCCGAACATTATTTTGTTATTTATATCTTAAGAATTGGAATCAATTTTTAGATTATACATAAATGATGATGATGCTTCCTAAAGAGGCAAAACACATGTCGCAATTTGTTACACAGCAAGTCGAGTAATAATGTTATTAAATATAATTTTAAATGACCTTAATTGGATTGTTATTAATATAGTCGATACATCAAAAGTTGTATATAACTCTAAAGTATGAAACAATTTGATGAGACTATAACGGATTGTTTTATTTTCATTTTCGTGAAATCCCTCACATCCCTTCGTCAACTTTCATGTACGACGTTGATAGTCGTAGCGAGGTTCATGATTCAACGTTAAAGGCAAACATACCAGGGGGGAGGCTGGCGCTACGCCACCCGTGCTCTACGACATTCGGGACACGGCTGCGCTCCCTAAGTATAATAGTGGAACCGATATATTCACAGATAATGTATAACGGGTACGTTTGTTTCTTGGAGCTTTTACAATAGCAACAATAAAGAAGTTTTCTTTTTGTTTTTTCTTGTATTTTGCTGAATATTCAGTGCTAAAAATATCATCGATGGCAAATGCATACAAGGGTACTTTCGATGGATTCGGCGGCAGCATTGTGGAAGTTCATTTTAATATAAAATAACTTAGATTATTCCAATTTTGTGCTAAAAACTGTTATACGTGTTTCGCCTCTTTCAGCGCCATCTTCAAACAATCTTACTTCCACAAATGCTTGTTTGAGTACGAATGATTTTAATTTTACTATTCTGATATATTATAAAAATAAAAATCAATATAAAAACTGGAGGCAAGGAAGGGATGATTTTAGAAAAACTTTAGTAACTTAAATATGTTTAATTTTAAAATAAAAGTTTCTTTGTACACTTGAAGTATCTACATATATGAAAAGGATACATTTTTTTCTTTGGACTTACATATTTTCCATCTCTAAAAATATATTTTATTGTTAAATGGTAGTTCAAGAAATTGTTATCCGGCCTTAAAAAAGCAGTCTTATTAAACAATACAGAATGGCTTATTCAAATAGGAATGGTCATAAAAACAAGCAATGATTGAAAGTAAGTTTACGATTCAGAAATTAACATTTTTTATTGCATCCCGTTTATTGTGGCAATTCAAACCACCCTTCAATGGAGGAATAAAAAAGAGCTTTCTCTGATCAATATCATCACGATAATAAAAAATATACCTCCCCTTAAGCCTCGAAACCCACCCCACAGGGTGTGTTTAAAATATGTCTTCATTAGCGAACCATTTACATCGCCCGCCAATTTGAGGCGATAACTTCATTGTGCTACACCCTGTACGCTGGGCAGTTTTCACAAACCTTGTACAACCTATAGATATATGAGTATGTATTATACCTGAGTAATTAATTACAAAGCAATGCATGTTAAACTTTGAATTTTTAGATTCTTAACATTTTTCATTAATTACAATATCAAACAATCTACAGCGTAGTTGTTTTTTATAAATTGTTATCAAACAATACAATCGTATATAAAATAAACAGGGAACTCAGTCATATTTGAATAATGATTATTTTATGAGCCTGACAAATACTCCATTTTTAATAAAAATCGGTACTGTCTTCTGATAGGCTGCTTTTTTAAAATATAAAACTTTTCCAACAAAAATTGACAGTAGATACATAAAAAGTGAGTTAGGCATTGTTGACTTTGCTGTACAAACGATGTCACATTTTCGATCAGAAAAATATATTCTATTCTTTAAAGCAAGATAAAATTCGTCTGATATATGGAAGTTAATAAAATTGCATTGATATCAGTAAATATTTCATTTTTTGGCACAACTACGCTCTGATGGTGGCACTGCGGTTTGTGTCTTATATGTTTATGTTTACTACGTTTAAAAATAAAAACAAATACATTGAAAAATCAATGCTGTGAAAATTCGTAATAAATAAACTGCCTGTCATACGTACCTAAGCGTACGTTGGAATATGACTGCTGAAAATTCGGCGGTGTTGAAAGTTCCGAGCTTTTTCACCTTTTACACTCGCGCTGAAAATAATGATAATTAATATACCGCAGTATTTTACGAGTCATCGTTCGATTTCACATACAAACAACAGACACCTACGGTTTCGTTCTTTAAACTGTTAAATATTCCTATTTTTTTTATTTCATACCAAATAAATAAATGTATTTATATTTCTCTCTGTCTTTTGTATAAATCCACATTTGCCGATTAAAAATGCAAAACTTATTCGAGTTTAAAACCTTTTTCGCTCTTAAATGTATTTTTTTTGTTTTGCCCAACTCAACTGGGACGGGATGTCATTTGTTGAGTTTTTGTCTTTAAATCGATTGAAAAAAATGACAATATGCACTCAAAATAGTAATTTATATCATTTTATAATGTACTCAGTTTGTATTGATTGATAATGGTCGATAAAACATGATACATTACTAATCGTTACAGTAAGAGTAAAATTTAATATTTCGACTGAAGGTGCTTGGTGAAATTTCAATATTAAATTTGAACGATTCAAATTTAAGAGTAAAATTACATTTTACTTAATTTTATTATTTAGGACAACAATAGAGGTGAGGAACTTTTTCATTTCAAAAAGCCATATACATTTATCTGATTCAACATAAGGCCGAAGTAAAGAAAAAGTTGACACCGCCCTCTTTTTTTTCGAATATCTAACATATAATGGGTTGATTAAGCTCTTTTTTCAAACGCTTGCGTATAATTTTTTGATCAAAGTGAATATTTTGACCAAGTCAAAAGGCCGCATCACAGTGGCGTTAAGGCCACAGGTACACCTCCGCTGGACTACATTGTAATATATTAAAATCATCATCGTTGAAATGTACACAGCAATTGCAGTATAAAAATTATCGATCAATCACTACCTTCCCTCAAACTTCTCTCGTTCAAAAATGTGATGTGTCATTTATGTAGCAAAAAATAAGTAAATAAAAAGTGATTATTATGATTCTAATCAAAACAGCTCTTCTAATATACTTTTTTTTCAACTCAGAAATGCAATCTAAATAATATCTACTTCAGTCAACTACGCCTGTTCCGTGGTGCAGTGTGTAACGTCGTTGGCTTCCGTGACGAAACTCACAAACAGCATTGTTTTCAATCGGTTTTTGTTCGAAGGCATTGGTGTTTGTGATTTTCGAAAAATTACTCTCACGATTACAATCCTAAAAATAAAGTTTGCTATTAGATAGCCACTAGTTTTGTCTTTGTATTACTTACCTATTTTAAAAGAAAGAAAAAGAAAACTTCATAGCAACTCAGTGACAAGCAGTTCTTGTAGATAAACTGAGTTGATAACGCTCAACATGAGCGAAACTAGTCCTGATCTTGGTAAATAAAAGTGAAAATAAATACAAAGAAATATTGTATTTTTCTTAATATAATACTTTTCCACCAAGTATTGACAGTGAACATCCTAAAAGTGAGAAAAACCTAGAAAGCTCTTGAGATGCCTCTATTAATAGGCCATATGATTCACCTTGCGATCGTACGTTAACAAAACCACTAAATTGTATTATACTTGTATTAAATTATCAACAGTAACTCTAAATTAAAAATAAAATATTACTTTATTTCCAGTTCTTTTCCAGTTCATTGAAAACATTCAGACAGGAATAATATTCGTTTAAACTTCAGCAAAGTGCTTTTTATAATCATTGTTAAATTAATTAAGCATTTATTGTAAAGTTTCCACCTTTGCCAATTTTGTAAAAAAAATATTAAAGACCTGCATATGAACACATAATATTTTTCTTACTCAATACATTGAATGGACCCTAATTTTTAGATTACAGATTATCGGTTATTATTTTTAAGAAGTTTTACATTTTAATTAGATTAGGTAGTTTAATTTCATATGTAATCTTTTATAAATATTTTTTTATATACATAATACAAGCACACTTAGCTTACACTGTTAAAAATACCATCCAACGCATAGGTACATATTGTTGGCGTGTGGTTTAGCTATTTCACGGGCACGCAATTTGATGTATGGTTAAGTAAATATATTCTGACGTGTATAAAATAAAACCTAATTGTTTTGCAACACTTTGTCACAATGCCTTCCAGCTTGATACGAAAACAAAATATATTTCACGTTTCTTCTTTTACATTTTTTCGTTTTAATTATTTTGATATTGCCCTTAAGGGGGAGTGTAACTAACTATAACAGAAGAAAGGCAAGCAAGTTGGTAAACAAATAAATATTAATAATAAATAAGTTATTGGATATTATGTTTTTTTTTCAATTTTGATCGGCTTGAGATTATAAAATATAAACGGTTTTAAAAAAAAAACAGAATATTCAATAGAGTGTCGAACATGTTTTTTTATCCATGTCCGATCCCAATGTACTGTAGCATATGGCCTTGAAATGGGAGTATTTTAACAGAAGTTTTTCTACGAGACTCAGTCGCTCAATCTCTCTTTTACATTAAGAGTAGTATGGGTAGAAAGTTAAGACTAGGACAGGACTACTGGTTAGCTAATCGCTCTCACTAAGCCCAGTTATTGAAGGATCGGAAAGGGGGAGGAAATTATTAGACGGGTAAAAATATAAATTTATTGAGTTCTACAAGAATTAAATAGTATAATGATAAGCTTTTGTATCCATTTCCGTTCCCGATGTGGAGTATATGGCCTCCTAATATAGATAATTCAACATAAGTTTTTCTACGAGAACAGTTTGTTACTCAGTCGCTCAAACTTTATTTTTCAAATAGAGTAGTAGGGATAAAATGACAAGGCTAGGACAGGACTAGTGGTAAAATACTTAATATAAAATGACAACACTAGATTCTCTTAAATTTTTTAATTGCATAAATTAAATTTGACTTCAATACAGCGTGAAGAATTTTTGTAAGCTACTCTAATACTTGTAAGATACAAAAAATACAATTTATTTTAGAATTTTTTTATAAAAAAAAAACTGCTTATCCAGTTCTAGTCTTTTAATATATCGACTTTGAAAGGAAAAAGGACGTTACCCACACATTTTACAGCAGGTACATAAAACATGTTTTGATGATTTTGGGCCATATGCAAATTATGAAATATACATAACCTGGAAGTAGACGAAGACTTCTAAACTGGTATTTAATTGACATAATATAATGTTAATTAAATAAATTCTCTTGGAAAAACCTTTTCTTCAGTCTTATTTCTTGGTTTCAAATTTCACAAGCTCATCTTTTTTCAAACTTAAAAGCTAAATTTAGATACTAATTCAGCATTTACAGTTTACATCCCTTTGATAGAACGTGTATCAAGTTTGATGCATTGTGATTTTCGAAAAAAGCTGTTTTGAAGAAACTGTGGGTTACGTCCGTTTTCCTTTCCACAGTCGATATAGTGAGAGATAGGTAGTTTGAAACATCACAGATATCATTTAACAAACAAACATAAATATTATTCTTAAAACTACTCACCATTCAAATCTGTGGGCATTCCCATTCCCATGGGTTAAACCTTTTCGCCAGCCATGGCTTTAAGCCCAATGATACATTTATTTCTAATACAAACATTCGTTTACTAAACGTCAGTTCAAGTTCATCCGTGCACTTAAAAGCCTGAAGATGCCGAAAGGCGAAACCCGGGTCGTTAGTGACAAAATTTGTGTGAATGTACATAATTTGAACGATTCAAATTCAAATTTAATCACATATATCCATGCCTCAATTTATAAAACTGCCCGTATTGGGATTTGAATCTTTGAGCTTTGCAACCGAATACAAATATGAACCACTTGACTTGGGACCCAGCGGTCTTAGCTTAGTGTCTGATGATTATTTTTTTCTTGTCCCAAGAAACTCATTATTATGTGAATTAGCATACACAACACCACCTTAACGCCCCCTCTCTATTATTCCTTTGTGAAATTTTGATGTAGAAAAAGTAATTATGTGGGTGCGGAAGAGGAGTCGGGGTGGTTGTTGCGTGGATAGGGGAGAGTCTGGTACTTAGGGCGCTGCCCCCCGCCGTTTAACCAACTTTTGATTTATCCGCACAATAAATCTGCGACTTTCAAGAAACAGAGCGCGACGATCCGAGCTCTTTGTCCGGCACAACTTACTAACTCCAGGGGTAACGACGAGCTATGTTTATTGTTGTTAAACCTTTCTTTGGGAAGATAATGTGAACTTGGGAATTCAAGTAGTTGCCTCAGAAAAGGACTATTGCCCAGCATTTGTTTTTATTTTATCATTAATGTGTTATCTAACACAACGGCGGTAAAAGAATCCGGGATAAAGGTAGATTATTAATAATGTTATATTCAATGACCTCAAATGAGACTAAAATTACCATTAAAATTAAAATTAATAAACTATTTTAGAACGAATATAGCATCATGACAGTGACTCTCTTGGGTTGACTTCCTTGTGTATATATATGTGTGCGCATGTGTGTGTACATGTATGGATATATTATAAGTTTAAGCATATAGAATGTGATTCAAAAAATGTGAACTGGCTTCACTAAGGGTTTCTTATCTCTGTAGCGATCACGCCCTTCAGTCAGCAACGGTAGTAAGGGGATACAAATTTCCTACGAATAAGCGATGAAAGAGACTCGATGAACTTTGACGCTAACACACCCTAGTACTTAAAGCTCCATAAATTTGATATCCAAAACAAATGAAATAATTATCTTTCTTCTAATATTTAAAAATCGTGCAATAAATATGATGTCTTAAAATGAACACTATATTTAAAAACGCTTTGCCCTGAATATCTAAACTCAAATTAAAGCACCAGTAAATTTGTATACTATATTGACAATAATTTCACAATGACATATTTGACAGTGTTTCATCATTTGTCTAAAAGTATTTGTATTATATAACCTTATTACAACACTAATAGTGTTAGTAGGGTAAGGTATGAATACGAATTATAATAGAGAAGGCCGCCCCCTTGTGGGAAATTGTTCCCCTTTAATGATTTTTATATTTCTGATGATGCCATTTAGCGGAATATTAAATATAATTCTCCTATGCACCATATGGCCAGAAAAACACCTTTACGATGAAGGCATACGCCGAAATAGCTATTGACCCACATGTCACCCATTTCCAAAACTAACCTTGTCCATTTTCTTTTTCTTAGTCATACCTGCAAAATAACGTGTAGGGAACCGTTATATTAGAATGAAAGTTATATTAGAAACATATTTTCTTGAATTAAATTGAAAAATATTTTATCTTTTTCAATTTGATTCACTAAAATATGGTTATTTTT